>AXZN01000046.1:0-441028 GCA_000498155.1 Shiraia sp. slf14
ATATATATTATATTTTATACTTTTACTAGTATTTTATAAGACTTCTAGTAAGTATATACTAGAGCTAGCTCTTTTTTTCTTCTTAAGAAGCTAAGTAGTAGTAATAAGTTATATATTAGTAAAAAAGTATCTTTAGTACTATATTTATATTTTATAATTAATATAAATTTTATATTATTAAAAAAAAGAGTTATTTAGTAAAAAAGATACTTTTTCTTTATTTACTTTATATACTATAGCCTATATATAATACTTTATACTATTATTATTAGTAAAATATACCTAAAGTATATATATAGTATAAGTATTTTATTATTAAGTACTAATTTATCTTAACTTTAGAAGCTTAATACTCTTAAGAAGTAAGAGATTTATTTTTATAGTAGTTTTTTAACTAATAAGACTTATATTTACTTAAAAGTTTAAAATAACTTAAAGTTTCTTTTCTTATATTATATCTAAAGATATATTATATATATACTTTATACTAAGTAAAATAGTAATAAGTATATATCTTACTATACTTATACTTTTAGTAAAACTTAGCTTTTTTTTACTTAGTTAATTTATATAAAAAAATAGTTAAAGTTTATATTATAATATTTATTTATATAGTATCTTATTTTATTATACTTATAATATATAATAGTACTCTTATTATATAACTTAGCTATAAACTTTCTAAGTTTAAGCTTAAAAATAGTTTTTTTAAATTTTCTTCTTTTTATATTATATATATATAGTATAAGTATATAAGTAAACTTATATAAGTTTTACTTAATTATAAAGCTTAATACTATTAAATTCTCTTTAGTTACTAAGATCTAGTAATAATTAGTAATAGCTTTTTATAGCTTAAGTTTTAGCTTAAAAAAGAAGTATTAAACTTTTTATTCTTTAGTATAAAGTATAAGTTAGTTTTTTAAAATATCTAAGTAAGTAGTAAAGAATTAGACTATTTAGTCTTTTTACTATATAATATAAGTATATATAATAGCTACTTTAAGGTTATAATTTATAAAATTAATAACTAAGTTAAGTATATACTTCTTAAAGTACTTTTAAGTAAGTATTATATTAGTTACTTTAAAGATATAATTATAGTATATATATTATAATTCTTTTAAATTATCTTTTAGGTACTATATTACTTATATAACCTTATTACTTTTAAAGTAAAATTTCTAAAGTAATAATTAAAAAGCTATCTTATAAGTATAAAAGAATTTATAGTATTTTTTTAAGTTTTTTTCTTTATATTTTATAAAGTCTTTTAGTTTAAGTATATATTTTATATATATCTTAAAGCTACTTTACTTATAGATTTCTTATAGCTAAAGCTTAAAGATTTTACTTATAAGTAGAGTTTCTACTAAAGTATTTATAATATTCTCTAGTTAAGTAATTTCTTCTTTTAGTACTTATAAGTATTATAAAGCTTAAAGCTTATAGTACTTTTCTTTAGTAGTCTTAATATATTTTTTAAGTATAAAAAGTATATTTCTTATACTAAAAGGTACTATTATATTAGCTTATAGCTTATTCTTAGTTAAAGATTTAAGTATTTTATTAACTAATATAACTTACTTATTTAATTATATTAAAAAAGCTATTTCTAGATTATTATTTAAAAGAAGTATTATTATATTATAGTTAGTTATAAGTAATAGTACTTACTTTATACTATAAGAAATAGTAAAGAAATAGTATTATATTACTAGCTATATAGCTTAAAGAGTAAATAATACTTATTATTTCTTTTATATAGCTAAAGCGTAGGTTTTAAGTAACTTATATAAATATAGGTACTAGCCTAATATAGCCTAGCTCTAAAAACTATAATACTATAGTAATCTTATAATACTTTATTATATTTTCTAAATTACTTAACTAGAATATATAATCTATATATATATAACTAAACGTAGTAGAGTACTATAGAATAATTCTTATACCTAGTAGAGAAGAAGTTAGGCTTAAAAACATATAACCTCGTTATAATAGACTTTTAGAGACTAAGAATATAAAACGCTATTAGTTTGCATACGTATTAGTATAAGTAAGTTATAGACGCATAGAATACTAAGATAAATTAAATTACCTTTTCGCCTATTATAAAGTAATATATCTATTAGTTTATAATTAGTAACTACTATAATAGATTAATATATACTATGTTAAAATAAGCTAAAGCGATTGCTAAGGAATATATACAACTTGCATAAGGATATCTAAGTACTCTTGCACTTACTATTACATTCAAAGCCTTTAGTTATAGCAGTCTTGAGGTCTTTGTCTAAGGTTATGTCTACGACCAGGATTCGCGTCTTAGCTGCCTCTTAGGTCGTAAAAGATAACGCATTTTCAAGTTTTCAAGGTACTAACCAATGTTGTATCAAGGAATACCCCTTCCTAAAGCTCCAATTATCTAACATATCTAGACTGAAAATTAGAGGAGATATTAATTATTTGACCGTATTCAGCAATTGAGAAATATGGCTCAGGATGTGGGTATCTCTTCTGCTTCAAACTCGTCAAACTCGAACTCCGTGTCCAGCCCTGTTGCAAGACAGGATCAACATACGTCTCAGAAGACGGTTCGGTGTTAAACCCTCCTTCCTAGAGAACATGCCCGTAATTAAAAGTAAGCTTGGTCGATGTTCCAAGTAAAGACCCCGCAACAGGACAATTTTGCCAACATCAAAGATTTTCAAGTAATTGTTGCTGAGTGATTCGTAAGTCGGCATTGCCGAGGAGTCTAGCCATAGGAGGAGAGATAGAAAATGCGATGATGGTAGCAACAGCAAGAATGGAAGTACGCATCCCACCACCTTGAGAAAGTATCCGCCTACAGATCAACGGAAATACTGTGTTATGTTGTAGACTGCTGTCGAAGTACTAATAGGTATAGCAAGCCGAGGAACCCTCGACAAATAAAAAAAGGCACAGCAAATGTATCCTCATATTGCGATTAGATGACCTCTATACTAAATAATTAAAGTAATTTGCTATTTGTGACCTTTACGAGTTAAAGATTCGACTGTACAGCTTCTCATGTCTACCCACCCATAGATCCATGACAGGAACACTTTGCCCCGCATCATCCACTGACGTCTGCCATGCTTCGTCAACTAAAGCTCTAATGCGCTTTTGGAGTTCTCCGCTTGCTAACACGGACTGCGCCTGATATGGTCCCATAACACTCGCGCGGACAGCAGCACTAATGACAGTGCGAGCATGCGAGAACAAGAATAGATACGCCGCATCGTGTAACGAGATTGCGAGGATCTGAGTAAGGACCCCCCACAACGGCGCGAGGTGCGCATGGAGATGATTTGAAGTACGGAGCCTGGAGGAAAAGGCTGTTAAAGCATTGACAGCCATTTGATTTTCAGGCAACGTGCTCAAACCTTGGTCACTCATATCATTTTTGCCAAAAGTCCCAGGACTATATTGTGACTTGAAGCTGCGATCCCATACAGCGAGTAGAGCCCGTCCTTGGGCTATACTTGCGCGTCGTGCAACGGTGCAGGGCGTACTCGCGTCAAAGTCGTTATCCAGCGTATCCAGCCCCTGCGGCGTACGGTAGCCGGCTAGCACATAGGGCAATGCCGTGCTCGCGAGTGTAGAAAGCGATAAGCGGAGGAAGGTGTCGAACGACGAAAGCTGGGATGCAGATGGTGGCCGTGGCCTGTGATGCGCCAGATAAGATTCCAGACCGCTGCTGAATGCAAACGATCCTAATGGAAGTGCCGAGTCGGCGAGAAGTAAAAGCGCATGTAGACCTGCTGTCCTTGTCAGCAAAGGTTAGACTACCAGAAGGAAGTTACGAACCCGCATCGATCTTTGGCAGCGGCGTTGGCGATGATGGTCCAGTTTTACCCTCTTTCAATCGCCTTTTGGCATCTTGAAGACGTTGTTCCAGATCTGCAACCTCATGCTCTAGAGCTTGCGGACTTATAGGCGGCAAAGTCATGGGTGGAGGAGATTCAGATGATGATGCAGCCATGTCCACACGGACTTTGCAAGGCCTTGGCGACAACAGCTCCTGGTACATAGGCTGCTGTACCAGCCAGTCTAGAAGCCCCAAAAGGCTCATCACCACACTAACCTCGAGAGCGTCTGACACCATTCCATGTAAATATTTATGTGGTTATCCTACTAAGCCGCAAACTGGCGGATCAACAAAATCTGTTCTGTAGAACTATCCCAATTGAACTCCGAAAGACTGCAACGCTTCAGGTGTGTATAGTTTGAGTAAGTTTTCAAGACATGAGTACTTTGGACCATGCGAAAAGAGAACCTGAGCGCATATAAATTGGTTGAATGCTTTTAGAGACATAAGTATCAACCTTTTTCAATTCATCTTCCTTTATCTGCTCATGTAAGCGAGTTCAACGGCTTTGTTTTGTGTGATTCTGATCCTCATCCAAGCCCATGAGACGAAAACAGGCAGCGATGAAGGTAGCTGCCCGAAGTTCAACAGCGCAGCCCTGTCCCAATAACGTAGAAACCGCCCTGCTCATACAAACTCCAGCCGAGAGCCCGGAAACGTGCGCCATACCATGCTTTTGAACCACTCCCTATCCCCACCTATCCGATACCTTTGCCTATTGCTTCCTTGATGGGGTATTGTTGCGCAAAACTGAAAGAAAAAAGTATTGAGAGAAGCCTATGTTTGGCTACCAAGTATGTGTACTCGACGACACCATAGTCTGCATCTCCTACACATTCCCTCGTTTCTCATTAGTGTCGCTAGTCTTTTCGGGTATATCAGCAAACATCGCAGTGCCCTTGGCAGTTTCGTAATTTTTGGAGCTGGTCTTCTTGAACAACGTTTGTGGTTTCAGACTGCAAAGCGGTCAGCTGTGAGCTCGGATGTGGGCGCCAAATTATGTCACCTTTTGGCAGCATGCTTGTTCTTGAAGGCCTGCAGCTTCTGCGTTGCTGGCGACATGATCTCGTCGGATGGCGAGACGTATTGCTGAGCTCTAAGTGGGTGTCAGATCTGGGCTTGCGCAAATCCGTCTTCCTTTTCGTTCCGTGAACCTACTGCTCGTTGTCCATGCGAGATTGAAGAACCTGACGATGATACTCGAGCGACTTGGGCTTTTCTTTTCCTTCCTCGGGTGATGGGCTTGGCTTCAGTTGAACGTTTGCATCGCGAGCACCGAGAATGTGGGATGCCATCGTGTTCGCGATTATGCCCAGAGGATGGCGCTTGCTGCTTGAGGGCGATTGTATGTTACTACTTCAAGAAATATGACCAGGTTATTGTTTCGATACGAGTTCGAGTTGAGTGTTTGGAAGTGCGAGTTCACGAAATTTTTGGGTTGCACGTCGACGTGAAGAATGCGCAGGTACACAGTGTGCTTGTCAGAGTTGGTTGCGCGGGGCAACCACAAACCAACGAAGAACGAACTCATACGTCATCGTCCATGGTCGCCGCTATGACTGGCTGTCTACGAAGTACTCGCATAGATGACATGGAACAAGTTTCATTCAGCTCCCATTCGGAGGATATACTGAGTATTATGTGGTGTACCACTACTCGTTGTGCGTTTGCATTTTAACAATGAACGACAGCAATGCTTAAAGATAGATGGTAGATGGTGTATACGGAGAAAGTAAGGTGTAGGTGCGGCAATTGACCTGGCCCTATGGGTTACATGGGAGACACTATACGAAGTATTACTTTCGTGCTTCGTACTTGGTGATTACTGCGTTGTTGCTTGAATGATGATGAGAGCCGCACTAGCACAAATTAGTCAAGGGAAGGCGCCGCTCCTACCAATGCTTGTGGGTCTTATGCCATGTTCGAATTGAAGCAACGCGACTTGCACACGATCATTTGCTTTTCACACCATGCGTGTTGCACATTGATCATAGACTCGTTTGACCATGCCTGCAGATACTCACAGGCGAGTGAAGAACGGCCTTGTCAATTCTCCCGGATTTCTAGGTGCGGCAACGCGCTTTTGGCAGGTATAGTCAACCTCTCTGTCATCTATACCCAAGTGCAGCTACTCACACCATTCGCACAGCGTTCTTACGCCTCAGATTATGTTGGCCTTTCCATACTCATTACCGGGTATATTTTGGTTCGTGTACATACCAAAACTCCACTATTTGCACGCACAAGGCGACTAAGAATCGAGGTTCGTGTAGATTCAGTTCCTTGCTGAGCCATTCCATCGCATGTTCTTCCTGGACAATCTGTCAATTGGATATCCACATGCTCAGGTTGAACGCGTGTCCGTTTGTATGTACTTGCTCTCTTCTTCTCTCTTCCCCCAACAACCCTGCAAGAGGCTGACATTTGTGCAAATAGTATGGCTCTTCATTTATGCCGGCGCTGCCCCTCTTGCCACCCTCACTCTCTGGGCTGTTCTTGTACGCCCTGGCACCCACAAAGCACATGTCACCATCCTCGGATGGTTCGTCAGCATGATCCTTACGCTTTTCATAACAGATGTGATCAAAAATGCAGTCGGTCGCCCAAGACCTGACTTGATTGCACGCTGCAAGCCTGCGCCCGGCACTCCAGCACACCAACTCGTCACATTCCAAGTGTGTACCGAACAAAACCACCATGTCTTGCACGATGGATGGAGAAGCTTCCCGAGCGGACACAGTAGTTTCAGTTTCAGTGGTTTGGGTTACCTAGCCCTCTTTATCGCTGGCCAATGCCACGTCTATCGCCCGCGCGCTGATCTTGCCCGCGTTTTGCTTGCTCTGGCCCCTCTGTTAGGAGCTGCTTTGATTGCCATATCGCGATGCGAAGATTATAGACACGATGTGTACGATGTCACAGTGGGTAGCATACTGGGGATGTCAGTTGCCCATTATACGTATAGGAGATACTATCCACCGTTACGAAGCAGGGCATGCGCTACGCCGTATCCGAATCCTGGAGATGATAGGACTGGACTTGCCAAGCTCAAGCTTGACGTTGAGGCTCTCGACGATGCGCAAGATTTCGAGCTTGATGAACTCACTGGAGATGATGACGAGAGGGAAGGAGAGAGTAGGCTAATGAATGCAAGACGTTGAACCTTATCCGGTCTCCCACTTGAGTTTGAGCAAGATTCGGCTCGCGAAAAACTACGTACCAAGCTTTTACGACCCTCGACCATGGACCCGGGAGACTGCTGTTCTAACCTAGCCTTGCTTAATACGAATGGCAGGATGGCAAGTTGTTCATTGTCAGGAATCTCGACAGTTTGACTTGGTGTAATGTTCATCAACAAAGATGCGAACCAGATCTCCGCTTGACGACGTACTGCTCGGTGACGACGCCATGAAGCAGTACATTACAAAAAAAATTGTGTACAACAAGCCGGGGCCCTGTGGAGCTGAAAATTATATGCCCATTAACACTCGCGCTGAGACTGGTTGGATAACTCTTTACGCAGGATGAAAAAAACTGTAGATCCTTGCTCACTGTTTGTACAACGACAAGGAGTCGGAATCGGAGGGTTGAGATCAAGAAATGGCTAAAGTTTCTCTACTTGTGTCTATGGAGAGGGGCCATGTTGTAGCCGGTAAGATTCTAATTTTGTAGCAGTGCTCCTTGCTGTTACATCTTGTTTTGAGCAGGTGGCTTCAGTATACCTAAGTCAGTATTTGGCCCTGCTAGATACAGAGAATACCGGCTTCTCGGTCGGAAAACAATACAACTAGATGATTCGCGATAGAGTTGTCCTTTTTGACCAATATCATGCTGCTACACAGTTCTCTTTCTTTACGTGTTGACCAGTTCAATATCTACACAGGTAGAACTGCACATCAGCCCCATAGGATAAGGCAATTGCGCTGCGTTCTCTAAGTACTATTGTCCAGCATAGGTAACAATCATAGGAGCACTCTGTCCAAGTAATATTCCAATTGCGCTATTCGATGCATTGCTTATATATATGAGCATTGTTGCAATAACCAAGCATTATAGAAACTAACCCTAGGCGACGTGAAATTCTGTGTACTACTGCGGTACGAAATTATACGTTCAAGAACCACAAGATGTCATATTAAACCAAGTTTCCCGGACCTGTTAGATGTACTATGCAATGTAAATGTAACCATATATGCCATAGATAGGGCTGTCTTGGAAGATTCCCATTCAGCCCAGGTCTTTCTTGAATCGTCGCTACTGAGGTGGAGTAGCCCTTGATCATATTATGCACGATGGATGGTCTGCTGCAGTTATTAGAGTACTTCTGTTATAGACATAAGGAATGGCGTCTAAGACTGCCATAGTCCACGTATCCAAATATTTTTTATGTAAAGGTAGTGAATGGGGCAAGTTAACAGAAGATGGCCTACGGATGCTCATCACAGAGATGAAATTTGCACCTAACGGGGCCACCTATCAAATTACCGTACAAGGGAAAGCCCTTCAAGGGTTCGTAGGTTCTACAGAAGTGGTGAATATCAGGTTTTCTCTTAGTCAACCTCCTGGCCTTCAAATTTTGGAAGGCGCACAGCAACATCTGACCATTTCTCCTTGCCAGTTACCAAGTTAGATATCGCGTGTATGATTTCTTCAAGACTGGCCCGAACTTGTTCCGTTGAGTCTCGATCGCGCAAGGTAAATGTATTGTCTTTGACCGATTGAAAGTCGATGGTAATACCCAGCGGTGTACCCAGCTCGTCGTTACGCTATACATGGTCAATTTTTTAAATTTGATAGAGTGAAGAAACAAGCTTACAGAATAACGTTTGCCAATTGATGCACCAGAGTCATCTACCCTGCTAGAGATGCCAATATCCTGTAGACTGTCGCTTAGTGTTCGCGCGAATGGCTTGAAGTCGGCCTGCGAGCTGAGCGGTACGATGAGGACTTTGGTTGGCGCAACAGTAGGAGGAAAGGAGAGAACGCCGCGCGCCTCGTCTTGCTCTCGTGTCCAGAAAAGGTGCTCGCATAAAGCCTGCTGCTATCAATATTCGTCTGGCCAACTCGGGCGATACAGACACTTACATATACTATGCGGCCAATGCCGAAAGATGGCTCAATGACGTTGGGAGTATACTCTCGAACATTTTCGACTCTTGTGCGCTTCTCAATTTTGATAAGCTCCTTGGGTACCTCGACTTTGCCGTCACCCACACCGGGGACGTCAATGATGATTTTGCCGTCTCTTTCAAGGTCAAGGGAGAGCTTTTCTCGCACATCTTGTGACAGAGCATCAATGGCCGCCTCGACAGTTTTGCCCTCTTTTTTAAATTTGGGGCCAAACTTCTTCTTGTCAAGATCGCATTGCCACTCTTCGATCTTGAGAGGCTCCTTCCTCGGCTCACGCACTACCAAGGGCGCACCGGTTTTTTCCTTGTGTACAGACAAGTCGTAGGCACTCCGGTCAGCACAGCCTACGCACTCTATCCAGCCGTAAGAAGTTAACAATTCAGCATCCCAGCAGTCTGCTGCGTAATGAGCCATCTCATTAGCCATATGCTGCCTGAAACGAATTTTCTTGGGATCGACACCGATTTTGAGAAGAAATTGTTGGATGCGTGCAAGAAAGTAGCCGAGCGTTTCGTTGTCTACAAGGCCTGTCTCAACGGCTTTGCCAATCTTGGTAGTCTCAACTTGGGTTTTTCCTGCTAGTTGGACCTCGCGATTGAGTAGCTCCAACTCAACATCCTTGACTTGGTCGAACCTGGGGTGTTTCTTGCCGCCTTCGGGGTCGACAAAATGTTCGATTTCAGCCATCAGGAATTCACGTACGCGCAGCAGACCTGATCGAGGAGATATTTCATTGCGGAACGACTTGCCAATGGAAGCAGATGCGAATGGCATTTGTTGCTGGTTGAACTCGAGTAGTTTGTGAAAATTGAGAAACTGGCCTTGGGCGGTCTCAGGCCGTAAGTATCCGGGCATGTTGGAAGATGGTCCAATGGAGGTTTGGAACATCAAATTGAAGGCAACCGGTGGTAGAAGCTCTCCATTTGTGGCAGGGTTTTTGATGTCGTATTTCTTCATCAACAAGCCAAGCTCTTCGCCGTTGTAATTGTCAATTTTAGCGAGCACCTCCTCAATCTCCTGCACAAGAGCATCGTCTAGTCTGACGGCAGGAATGTTCTTGACCTTTTTCTTCTTCTTCTTGGGGTCGTCCTCTTCAGCTTCGATCTTCTCGCCGCGAGCCTCCTTGTTGCCTTTTAGCCTCGCCTCCAGCACTTCTTCGACCAGGTGATCAGCACGGAAGATTTCACCGGTCTTTGGGTCTTTGCACATCCAGTCGGCAAACTTGTCCACGTGGCCAGAGGTTTTGAGGACTTCGTGGGGCGTAAGCATGGTGCAGTCAACTGTCGCATGTCAGTGTTTTTGGCGCTGCAAGCTGGTCTTGTGCACCTTACCCTCGAGCATGTTCTCCCTGAGCACGAAATGCTGCCGCCATACATCAACAATGTTATTTGTGAGGGCGCAGCCTGGGGGGCCATAGTCGTAGAGGCCAGAAACGCCGCCGTAGATATCGAATGCGGGTGTGTAAAAGAGCCGTCGCTGCGGTGGTTAGCATGATGACTCGACGCAGCACGAGAATCTGGTGTGACGACGGGTGCGCACCTTCATGAGCGACTCAAGCGATGCCCGATCAAAGGGCTTGCCCTTGTACGTGGTCATGTCGCCCGCCATGGCAATTTTGGAGGGTTTTTTTCTTTGCGGGACCTGGAATCTGGATTGAACAGGAGTGGTCGCAAAGCTCTTGGTGGGATGTCCAAGCCAAGGCGGGGTACTAAAAACGGGTCTGCATGAACGCAGCAGAGGAGAAGAGAAGCTAGAAGCGCGCAATAACCGCGACAACTGCCACATATACACTTGTTTTTGCGCGTCTATCGGCTAGCCCGCTTCCGCGTTGTACAGGTAGTTGACAGGAGGAAGATATAGCTACGGAATAACAGAGTAGCGGCAGTCGGAGGGCGCTACAAAAAGATGTTGTGCTCTGTCTTGCTTTTGTTATAGCACATACACATGCCAATCGGCTGGTTGCAATATTGCGAGACGTATGGCTAGGAAGAACTGTAATTGTGCTGTTTCACTCAAAGAGAACTACGGCTACTGAGTATGGTTGGTCTTCCACTGCGATAACTTGCAGTGCGGACCGATCGCGCCAAGAGTTCGCCGGACCAAAGTATCGCCGGGCTCCACCAAAAAGTTGTACGATGCGCTCGAGTTGGGCAACCACGCCTTCTCAATAGCATACACCTGTCGCGAGTGTACCCGAAAGGCTGTCGCGCCTCTTCCCCGTGACCATGGCTCCGTCAGGCACCACACCTACAGGCTTCAAGCCTAAGAACAAACTTCGTCGACAAGCCGCATATCTCTCCATAAAGAAGGCCAGGGAAGCCGAAAAACGCGACCAACGGCATCGTCGCAAACGTGAAGAGGACAAGAACCCAGCGCTCAGGGAAGAGAGACATGCTGTCAATATCCCAGCAACTATTGATAGCAAGCGTACGTGGGACGATGACCCAATCGGTGACGAAGAAGATGCTTTGGGATGGGCAGTAGATGTGGAACGCCTTGCAAAACGGAGGAAGTTGGAGCAAGATGCAGCAGAGGCAGCTGGCCAAGAAGGCGTATTGGCAAGGCTGAAAAAATTGGAGCGAGACAGCACGCGTGATCTTGCGGAGGAGGGTGAGGGAGAAGTGGGAGCGTCCGACAACCTCGACGATGACGATGAGGCTGACAGCATGCTTGATTCCGATTCCGATTCCAATTCTGGGTCCAACAGCGATGATGCCTCGAACTCTGATTCTGCTACATCCTCAAGAAAACGTAAACTACAACACAAGAATCGCGCGTCAAGTCCTGCGGCCTCGGTGGCAACAACAACAGCTACCAATCTCGAGCTATCTCCGGAATTCCTCAAGCAAAAATTCCCCCAGCTCTTTGATACTGTCCCCGAACCCAAAATTCTCATCACTACTTCAATCAACTCTTCACTCCACAAAGAGGCTGACATCCTCACATCGCTATTCCCCAACAGTACATACATCCGGCGCACTGCCAATTTCCATGCACATAAATATTCAGTACGCGAGATTGCCCAGTTTGCTTCCAATCGTGGCTACACAGCGTTGGTAGTTCTCATGCAAGCAGAGCACGAAAAAAAACCGGACGGTTTGGATGTCATACACTTACCCAATGGACCGCACTTTCACTTTAGTGTTACCAATTGGATAGAGGGCAAAAAGCTCCCAAGGCATGCAAACGACACAGGACATTATCCTGAACTGATTTTGAACAACTTCAAGACGCCACTGGGCATCTTAACAGCACATCTTTTCAAAGGCTTGTTCCCGGCAGCACCAGAATTCGAAGGACGACAGGTTTTGACCTTACACAACCAACGCGATTACATTTTTTTGCGGCGACATCGATATGTTTTTCGCGACAAGCGAGAGAGCGAGAAGCCTGTTGTCGGCACAGATGGCAAGCCAATCAAAGGTGTGGAAGATATCAAGGTTGGTATGCAAGAAATCGGGTAAGACATCATATGAAGAATTCTGGCTTCAGATCATGAACTAATACACACTTTAGTCCACGAATGACCCTCAAATTACGTCGTATAGACCGTGGTATTCAATTCAAGAGCGGTCAAGAATGGCAGTGGAAGGGACGGATGGAGAAGAAACGGACGCGTTTCAACATGTAGAACTCAACAGGACTTCACCATTGCAGATCCTATTGGCTTTGCATGCTTGTCCTTATTAAAAATGGCTCCTCATGGATCTTGGCGACACACATGTATTAAATCAAAATTTCGCACACGTACAAAGACCAATGGAAGCCATCGACTACTGACTAGAATATGCTCAGTCTTGAGAGGCGTCTGTCTTGGTTTGTAACACATAGGATGCACATTCTTTCCCTTGAGTGACTGCGACACATTGTTATCATCAGCAAAACATCGGTACTCCTCCAGGTCCACTAGATGCACATATGTTCATGTGGTTCGATCTTTATGCTCTAGGACTTCAATACACACAATAGTAAACATGTTAGAATCAATCTGAAGATACAACATGGACTTCCCAATCAGCACCATATGGGCCCTGAACTTTGCTGCGCTGCCCAGCATCTCCGAGCGGGCCCGCCCTACTTGTCACTTGACTTGCCAGTATACCCTTCTTCTGTCCTGTTTGTAAATACTCTAGAAAGTGGACAGACGTGTCAATATATTCTCGCAACGCAACCCTAGGGTCTAACGACGTGCCCGTGACCATTTTCATGATCCAAGGCACGATCAAAGGAGCATCTGTGCATGTAGGATGGGCAGTTCCAGCTGGATCCAATGTCAGCATGTTAAACGCGATGCATATGACGACAGGTGACATACTCAGTGTCATGAACCAGCCTTGCTTGGTCCTTTCAACGATGCTTCGTACAACGTCAAAATGTTTGCCTTGCCCATAAAATTCAGTCTGTGCTTCAGTCCATTCGCCACTCTGGATGACCAGAACAGGTGCAGCTAAATCCTTGTTCAGTGGCCCAGATTCTTTGCCGGGATCAAGTGCAATGCCTCCGTTGATCGGCAATACCTTACTGCCAGCAGCTTTCAAAGCTTGCATGGCGCCTGTAGCACCATAGGAATGACCAATCACTGAAATAGCATCGAGGTTAAGCCTGTGCTTGAACCCAGAGAGAGCGCTTTGGGGGGACTCAGGTTTAAGGTTGGAAATGCGGGTGCTGCCAGCGTCCAGCTGTGCGAAAAGCTCCATGGTTAGGCGCATTTCAGCTTCGCGGAATTTGAGTTGCACTGCCTTGAGATCTAACTCTGTCATTGGCACCTTCGATTCGAGATCTTGCAACTTCAGGTGCCAAACCCTCCTCTCTTGGCCATCGGGCGAGTGGACAATTGTGCCAGGTCCACTACCATCTCGATGTTCCACTGCTGCAACAACGAAACCGTGACTAGCAATACTTCCAAGATAATGGGAGTAACTTTGACTCATGCCAGCCATACCGTGCGTGAAAACAACGCAAGGCAACCCGTTAGGCGCTTCGTCTCTTTTTAATTCGTGATGTTCTTGCTGGGCTAACATCTCCAAAGGTTGCTCTGTGTTGCCGCCACCATCATGCTCACCGACCAAAATTTCGTCCGCACCGGTCAGAACAGGCGCATTAACGACACCAGGAATGAAAGTCCCAGAACCCAAGGCCCATAAGAGAAAAGTAAAGACGTGCTGAATAGGTCGGAACTTGATACCGGCAAGCCGGGCGTAGCCGGTGCCGATGAGATCCAAAGGCTGAGGAAGCCATGGCCGCGACCAAGGGCGAGAAGTACGTGATACTTGATGAAGCGAAGATGGATAGTAAAGAGTTATTGCAAGAGTATTGAGCTCAAATGCTTTTTCCCCAGTTTCCCGGAGTATGGCGTCGTGGACGACTTGCTTTTGCACCTCTGTCTCTACATCAAGGACGCCTACTTGATATGGTCCGGTATATGCAGGAAGCGGTGCAGTAATAGGCGTCAAACTGATTATGAAGGTCAGGAACAGTATGGACCCCGTTCCAAATAACAGGATGCGTTGCCACGCGAGGTGGCGAAGATTCAGGACCATGTTGTGAATTCGGATGGGTAATTGGTGAAATAAACCGTGTATCGTATGAATCTTGCAGAATGGCAAAGAAACAAAGGATCAAATTTTTACAGAGATATATTTAGCGGTATGTTGAACGGAGCAAAAGATTCGTCCATACACATGAGCCTTGAAAGTGAATGGGGATTGCGACAATGAAGGATGACGTAATTAGTGGCGATCGGCACGGCCCGGCGCACAAGACCATACATCAATCTTATGATAGCCACAACGTTGGCAACATGATAGGGCTGAACGTTAGCCGATATGGTGGCAAATCTTGTAAGTTGTTCGACGCAATGAGGTTGGTGCGTACGACAGAGACTAAGTAATTTCTATACTACGATTCGGCCATTTAGATAGGCGGGAATTATACGAAAGAGCTTGTTGTTCATGAAGTGGAACTCCTAGAAAGTTACGCCGTAGAAGACGATAGATAATAATATATAAGAATACTAGTACTTTAAGAAAGTCTTTTGGGTTTTAACTTATTATAGTATTATAATAATACTCTATTTGAAAAACTATATCTCTCTATATCAGAACCAAGCAGATAAAGGCGCCACTTAATCATGCAAATCTCATATATCTGAATGAGATGCTCAACGGCTCTTTTGGACAAAGTGGTGTAGATAAAGAGGTATCTGACGGGCATCGAAGCACGAAAAAAATTTGGTTCGCTTTAATCAATTTTAATTTCGTTTGAGTTGCGTGTGACAACATCTTCAACTTATAAAAGACATGATATATGGACTTCGTTCTCATTTCCAAGTCGATGCAGCTATACCAACAACTATATTTTCACCAGAAACTCAAAGACGATACAAAAAAGCTGACTCACTGGACAAACAGCAACCTGGTCGTCACTACGCAAAGGCTTTTTGGTCTGTTTACCCCTAAACTCCGATAGATCAGGGGAAGATATCGGCCGGTAGCACCCTTCCTTGCCTGACGGGCGCCGCACAGGGAATGATTACAGACAAATAAATAGATAGAAGAAAACACCTCAGAACCATCAATATGTACAGTGAAGAATGTATAATGTCGTTTTCGTTGGGCGCGTGAATAGAGGTGATGGACCTGCCATCACGCTACAAGTCATTAGAGCGAATAAAGTCAAAGGACATAACTTGTAAGAAAGCCACGGTATGTTTTGGAATCATGTGTGGTTGGGTGTGTAAGTTCTCTTTGGTGGCGTTGGGAAGAGGCTTAACATTGGTTGGCGAATAGCATGAGATGTAGTAGCAGCACGGTTGCGTGATCCTGTGTTCGCATCCTCTGGTGGATTGAGCGTGTTCATGAGAAGCTTTGCAGCGCCATCAGATAATGCTTGCCTGTGATGGCACTCTTTGGAGCGATATTCACTCCGTTGCGAACCACATCGAGCCAATTCTAGTGATGTGACAAGATCTTCTTTGATAGTGTTGTTACAACTTGCATCAGCGCGCGATTCGTCCTCAGAAAGAAACAATGTTTGGCAGTGCGAGATGTGCCCTGGCGGAGTTACATCATCTTCGCATTCTTCCCTTTGCTCGTCCGGATTTCTGAGTGACGCAACCGAGTCGGAGAGCCGGTCAAGAAGAACACTGCAACTTGGTTCACGCCAAGTCCGTTGGGAAGACACAAGATCCGGAACACTGCCTGCTGAACTCGCAGAACGGCGAATTGAGGAGCTCCATAGACCAGAGCTTTGTGTAGAGGACATGAGGCTGCTGTCATAGGAACTGCGTCTACTGGAACGAACACGGCTGCTACGAGCAGAACTAGTAGTACTGTGGGCAGGCACAATCATGGTAAAGTGTGACTCTGGGTGATCGCCATATTGACTGAGTAGATCTTCGTAGGTGACTTCATCATTATCTTTGTATTCACACGATACCAGCAAGGAGGGCCCAAGTACGAGGCCTTCAGAACCACGAGTGGCCAAGTTGTACGTATCCATAGGCGTTGGTAATGCATTATTCAATGTTGACGGCGAAGTTGCCAAGGTTGGCTCCAAGTCTGGCATGCTACTAGTGCTGGGCATCAATAACGAAGCTCGAAAGTCTGCATAGCAGCCTTGAGTGACGTCTTTCGGCTCGGCCTCAATATGAAAAGGGAGCTCTTTGGAAGTTTGGGAACCATGCTCCAGCCCTTGCTCCGAAAAATTACGTGTTTGGCTGGTTGCATTATCCGCGGGAGTTCGGTCCCATTCAAAGTCACACTCAGCTTCCAAAGCATTGTCGTAAATATAATCTACATCGTCTTCCCAAGAGCCTTCTGGTGCGCGCCACGTGTTTGATTGGCGTCGATTGGCAGAGGGCCGACGTACAGATTCTCGGCGGATCAGATTGGGCGTCCCAAGTGTATCTGACATTTGCGAAATTGGTCGAGACGTGTATGTATGTGCGTTTGCTGCCTTTGACATAGAGTAAGAGTTGCCACGGTCTCTCATTCTGGATCTTGGAGAGCGCTGGCCGCTCAAGTGCGAATCGAAAAGTGGCGAGCGCGGTACCGTTGGGATTTTGACTGGCGGTTCAGGCGCTGCCCTAGGACGAACAAACATTTCAGGCTCCTCGGCAACGTCTTCAAGCCCTGGCGTGAATGGTGGTGTCATTGCTTGGATAGCAAGTTCATCGGGGGTCGTGAGAGCGTGTCCTACATAAGTTGGGTCATCATCCCTCGGGCGGGAGTTTGGAGAAGGCTGGGTTGCTGTGGCACCATACGAGAACAAGTCCCATAAACCCGACTCTCGTTTTGAACGAGATTTTGCAGATGCGACACGACTACCAATGTCAAGGGCTCCTTCATTGGTGTCATCAGCATTGTTCGGAGGAAGAGAAGACAATCGAGGCAAGCCTATGGTTGATTGTGAGTGACGGTGATTCCAGAGTTTGACGCCGGGCTGACTGAAGCTCTCCACAGATCGACTCAGACGGAGGTTTGGCTGCGAATCTGGATCCTGATTCATAGGCGGTGCTTGCTGCCATTCATTTTCCAATTCTGGACTTTTATCAGAGGGCGAACTAAATTCCATCGCAGAGTTCGACCTCTGATCCGACATGAACGATGTGTCATGTGGGGACTTTTGGCAGTGTAAATCATCTGCTCTTATTCCAGTCAATTGATTACTTGGCTGTTGAGAGGCACGGACTGCCCTAAAGCCTGCGGCCAGATCGCTAGAAGTTTGTTCCAATGTGGCAAAGTGGTGTCGATCGGTATGTGTAAGATGCTGAAAGTCGAATGGGCTCGAAATGCGGTGTTTCAGGCCTTGAGATGCTGATCTCGATGAGCGTTGGCTTGATGTACAACTAGATGCGAGGACTTACCAGATGTTTCGGGTGGGCTATTGCGCCTCTTAGCTTTTCGTAAGACTGACGACCTCTTCCCACCCATATCAAGCTCTTGAACTCCCTTTACAGCTACATTTGATGTGTGTGACTCGCTCAATCTCTTTTCCTTCTTGCCGCGAAAGATTGACTTCCTTGAGCTGGATGCTTCGCCCTGAAGCTGGTTGCTATGTTGGTTGTAGGATAATGGTGAGTTTGGTGGAGATGCTAAGCGGTTGGCCATGCTAAGTGGAGGGCTCAATGCGGTAGACGAAGATGTTAAAGAAGTCGCTGTATTGCTCCTAGATCGAAGGGCAAACACAGAGCTTCGTTTGCTGGGGTGGGCCTTTGACGTTTGCTCGAAAGGCTGAAGAACCACGTGGGTAGAGTCCTCAGACAGGTGCAAATTCGCCGAGTCGGACATGAACACAGTGTTGGAGGGATGAGAGACTGACGATTCCTCTAATGAAGTACTTGACAGCGCAGGAACGCCACTTGAATGAAATGAGAACATTGCTCAAGGAGGAAAACAAGAGCAAGGACCTGAATGGTAGGCCGGAAGAATCAGGTGCTCCTGGACAATCGCGCACAGAACTCCGCGCCTGGACAGCCGGCAGACGTAATAAATCCCACCACCATTGGGTGATTCAGAGTAAAGATGCACAGAAGGTTCTGGGATGAACCTGAACGCGCACGCGAGCTTGGTCCTTGTTAGATAGTCCGAGTGCTAGTTCCACAAGCCTGAGAGCGGTGTCAGTGGTCATTCCGTTATCAATCACCATTCATGTCGGTACTGTATCTGTGCTAGGCAAGAGAAAAAGGGAGCAATGGGTGAGCCAGGAACATGGTAGGGCTGCCAAGATAAACAAGAAGTGGGAGCAAAGAAAATAAAGACGATAATCAGGCTCAGACGCAAAGAAGGGAAAGGGGAGATGCGATAATGCCGTGTGAGTAAGACAAGCGTACCTAGTAAGATGATTGGCGAGACGAGCAAATACGAGCGACAGTCACCAAGGCGAGGACGATGTAGTGCCGCAGGGTGGGTTCAAAGGAGGTGGGGAAAAGGAGATTCCAGCGGCGTCTAAAGTAATAATGGAACGAGGATATGCAGCCTGGACAGCTGAAGACGAGGATGTCGAGTAGGATTTGTACGAGCTCGGCTAATTGGAGAGTGAGGGAGGGATGGGGGTAGCAGAGACAGGCGAGATTTGGCGGGCCAGGACGAGGTGTTGTAATTGGCACAACGACAGTAGTCTGAGCAGAGTTGGTGGAAGTGCAAGTGGCAACTATCGCAAGCGGTATTGCATGTTATGGCACGGGAGGGAGCGAGGCTTTTGCGGAAGGCATCGCGTCAGCAACGGTAGGGATGATCTCACGACCTAAGCACAACAGCGGAGAGGACGAGCATGTGGAGGGAAGATGGATATCTAGTGCAGAGAGCGGACCACCGAGGTTAGTGACATGGAGGTTGAGCAGGGAGGCCCTGGGCAGCGAGCATGGGTACCTGCTGGCTGCGCGACCGAGTGTGGACAGCTGCCAGTGGCTGGAGAGCGCGTCGACAAGGAAGGCTGTGGACTAGGATTGCTAGGGCTTGCCGTGCCACAAGGCCAGTGAGCATTGCCTGCTTGGTGGAAAGGTAATCTAAGCGTGCAGGGGAGCGTCATGGAAGCACATGATTGGCTGCTGCACCAAAATCAACGGCTAAATGGTGCAACGCGTCTGCCAGGACCACTGGGAGGCCCGTTGTGCCTTTATTTTTGCTTGAGGAGTGCCGGTGGGTCAGTGGGCGTGGTGATGATGGTGGTGGATGTGGTGGTTGTGGTGGTGGTAGCAAGTCGTAGTAGAACTAGCACTCGACGTGTGCGACGACAGGAAGCGAACGTGACCTCGTGACTGCTGCCACCGCTGCTGTTGTACTCTTACCACTACACTACACTACACTACACTACTCTTCTTGCTGCTGCTGCTGCTGCACACATGTCTGCAACGTCGCGGTGGCTGTGGACGCCGAACAGTGGCCGAATCGTGCTGTTCAGACGGGCAGGGAGCGGGTTCTACCTACAGCCATGATCCAGGTTGCGACTTTTCGCATCGTGGATACTGTGTAGTCGACATTGGCCGTGCTGGATGGGGTGTGGTGCGTGCGTGCGTTGCGCGTGCAGCCACCAGGAACAGGGTCGGTCGGTCCCAAGGTGATCGGTTTGATGCAGCACTACCATAAGCAGCAAAGCCTGGAAGCTGAGTTGGATACCTAGGCCAATTGCCGAAGCGTCCGCATCGTTGTCGGTGGTTGTGGTGGACCTGCTGCAACAGCCGCGTCTGCTGGTGGGCGGCGGTAGGCCATTTTTCAGCCACGACGATCTCCACCCCACAAGGCGGATACTTGAGACAAGCGGAGAGTGAAACAGCCGAAGAGAGGCCTGCACCTACGCGCATGCGACGACGTGTTCAAAAACCTCTCTTTCCGCCAGCCCATGGCCCACGGGTCTCCCTCTACACCCAGCTCTGCTGCGATTGCCCGTGTTCATCCAGGCATGGCGGCGACAAGCAATAGCAACAACAATGACAATATCGATCATCGCAACAACAGCAAAAGCAACAACAACAGCAACAACAGTAATAGACCGTGCCGTCTGGCTGCTGATAGGTAGAACCACAACCCTTTGAAACACCCACGCACATGAAGCCGTCTGGCCAGTTTTTGGCAGAACCACTCGCATGCAGACACTGCGCTAGCCTCGCTGGGATGCGTGCACAAGCAACAGCACGGCATGCCTAGTAGGTAGGCAGTAGGGATAGGATGGTGGGTGGCTGTAGTTGTAGTTGTAGTTGTGGTTGTGGTTGTGTTCGCTTGGCGTCACCGTTACGGTTGCATTTCCCTCTGCTGCCACTATTCGCTGGTACATGTCTGTGGTACGCTGTGTCACCTGGAACCAGCCTCCACTCGGTCGTTGTGCGCCGCTCCAGAGGGAAGACTTTTCTAGAGACGTCGGACAGAGCGCTTCGACGAGGAGCCAAAGATAAGTTTTTGCCCCATGTGGAGGATGACCACAAACTACCGGATGCCTCATTACCTAAGCGTCCTGACTACTCCGTACATACTTGCCCAATGGCATCAAGCCGTGTTGTCGCAACTGCTCTCAGCCAAGTCCAACAAGGGCCCCATTCAACGCGGAACGGCTGAAGAGCGTGGATCGAAGGGCCAAACTGGATCGACAAAAGAAACATGCCGCATGCGTCCCAAGAGCCAGGTCGTGGCCGTGTTGGTGGCTACCAAGTACATACAATGTACTCCGTACATATCGCGTGTTGTGTGCGAGTCCACTGAACTAGGGAGTGCCACCACTACCACGAGCTTCCACCAACACGACGTAAGATGAAAGCTCATTTGCATGTGTACCTACGACCAGCCTCCGACCCTCTGTTGTTGACAAGTTGACAACTCTCGAGCCCATGCACGCGTCGCGTCCCAATTTCCCCCCTGTGCCTCGCTGTGCTGACCGCATCGGCCACAGTCTCCCCGGTCAAATCCACTTTTTTCCTCCCAGGTTGCCCAAGCGGCCAAGATTCACCACCTGCACGCAGCGCCTTTGGCTTGTTTTCTTCTTCCTTTCTCTTTGCTCTTTTTTTTCTTTGCATCTTCTTGCCACAGCCATGGCAATTCCTACCCAGCCGCCGCGCTGGCGTCCACACTCGCACCATTGGCTTTGCAATGTGGAAAGACTACCATAGTAGACATATTGTACACACTCTTGTGGAAACCCTTCCATGCAAGCCTGCAGCCCGACCCGCACTCCATGGCACGTGCACCGAGGTACTATCCTAGACCATGATTGATCCCCTACCAAACATTACAAATCGTCATCAAACTTTGGTTGTCGGCGCGCGAGAGCCCCTCGGACTGTTCATCGGCGTCTCAACTGTGCTGGGCACTCTTGTGGAGGACGAATGACGAGACCCAAGGTACCTTTAGCATGTGTTGTAGATCATCTAGATCCTTTGCTTTACCTATCTTCATTGTCGATTTAAGCCCAAGGTTTAGTGGCCGGAAGGTGCCATGGCACATCCTGCTTGTACCTGCATACATACTGCCGTGTAAACCATACATAGGGCTCTCTACGCACAAGCATGCTCGCAACCCAAGACGGCACGTCAGCAATTCCATGCCGCCTCTCTCCAGCCCGGTGCCGTCCTCAACATTTTCAGGAGCTAGTCCCTACGTGCCTACCACCTCCAACGTCTGTCCTTCTCTGGGATATAGTTCCCCGCTGCGTCCCAGTGGCTTACCGGGCACAATGCCGGCGAATGGGTCTACTCCACGTCCTGGACGCACACCATTCCCCGCCAACTCTGGACACAATATTTGCCATCTTCATACCTGCTTGACTTATCGATCGGCTGTTGATTATGCCATCGCCATAAGATCGCCCCATGGCCAGATTAGACGTATCCTTGTATACAGACAGATTCACATCATCTTCGCTTAATCCCTCATAATCACTCTTCGAACCTTTTTCTCCACTGTACTGAGATGCTTCCGATGCACGGAAAACACTTCGGGCTTAGCAACTCGTAGCCTTGCCGGAACGTCTGTTCGTCAAGGCCGTGCTCGACTACCAATAGAACCGCGAATGTCTACTGAGTGATTAAATGTACCCCATCCCCGTATTAATGGACAAAATTCCGAACAAGCTCATACTTTGACAAGAGCCCTTGACACTGGAGCACTACTGACCTCTACTTATTATCTGTACGCTGAAGGTGTGAGTGAAACTCCGTTGTCATTGCAATTAGATGTTCATTATTACTGTTCAGAGATATATTGGTAGAGTGATACGGGTCCAGAGTTGACTGATCATATATGTCTATATTACTCGCCCGGGAAGTCCCTTTCAAACATCTGTCGCTGCAGTCATACTGCTTCAGCCACAAGACATTTGTAAATGTCACTGGGCCTGTAGCCAAGTTTCACGCCATGGTAGCTTTCCTAAAAACATCCAAAGCACAGACTGATGTGAGAATGCTGCGGTGAGCATGTAAGCTTGTCATGAACGCCATGGGCTAATTGTTTGCCTACAGCAATTGGGTTGTCTTTCTCCTATGGTCACTACGAGCAAAGTCTATGTTGGCAGCTACACAAAACAAGCACAGCTCTCTTTTCTTAAATTCTGAATTCTATAATAACGTATTGTTTCGAATACCCTACGTCATGTGTTGCTCCCCTAATCAAACACAATGTCTTCATTGACATGTCAGGCGCAAGTTGTGGTATATCTTCCTTTTGGCCAAATTGAGCAGATGATGTGTCCTATGTACAAATCCCAGTATGGAACCACCACATCTGCCGGCATGCACAGGTTGCGCGTAATCATCTCTCGCTTTGTTTTGAACTGATCAAGCTCTGCTGCAAAAGGCTTGTTCAGCCCTTCTCCCAATGTAGTTGTACTGCTAGGTCTAGTGGTGTTCGTGCTCGTCTTTCCAGAGAAACTGCTCAGCGGCTAGGTAACCGGCAAATGCAACAGTGGCAATGCCGAGCCCAGGAAAGGAACCCTTGAAACGGTTGAAGCGGGAGAAAGGCCCAGTGTATCGCCATTGTTCACTATAGTCAAGTAAGCAGACAGTCGATGAGGGCCAGTTGGAGATGAAGTTCAAGGCGTACTATCGTGCCCATGGATCGCCTTTGGTGCCGTTCGCGGAGGCCGCGGCGAATTTCTTGGGGTCGAAGCCAGTGATGGAGGGACGCGGTGCCATTGTGACGTATGACGACGAGGAAACGCGGCGTGTTGGATAGTCGAAGGAGCAATTGGAGGTGGTGTATGGCGGGCGACTTTGTCATGGCTTGGCATGTTGCGCTTGGACCATTCGTTTGCATTGCATTGTATCAAGACCAAAGGACTCACTACACGCAATCCACCCACCCACCCACACTGCCACCAAACTACTACGGACCTTCAATCGCCCCCACCTCAGCTGTTCGGTCAACGCGACGCAATTAGACGCCTTGCCTGCCTCGCCTAGTCTCGTCACTCGCCATCTAGAGCCCGAATCGTTGCGTTGCAGCTCTTGAGAAGAGGCATACACATTCATCCACCGATATCACATTATCCTAGCCCGCTGCCTTTACTTCCAATACAACTCATTCCACAATGCCGCCTCATGGGGGACGCTTTCCCGGCCACAACCTCTCCAATCCTTTCGCACACCTGAATGCCCCTCTCCAACACCAACAGCCTCAATTGCAACAGCAACAGCAGCAGCAACAACAACAACATCAGCAACAACAGCAACAACAACAACAGCACCAGCACCAGCACCAGCAGCATCAGCAGCAGAATATCCAACATGCAGGCTTTGGTGGCAGCACGCAGTCGCATAACCTCAACCTGTTTGGTCACAACCAGAGTGGGTTTCAATCTGGCACAAACGCAGGTGGAGGTGGCCTTGGTGGCACCCTCGGCGCAGCAGCGAATATAGGTGGAGCTGGAGGCACAGGGCTTGATGGCCACGAGGCACGCATGCGATTCGCCCATGGCGCGCAACTCCAAGAAAACGCTGTGCGTGGACAGGACGGTGCGAAAGGAGTCGCTGGCCAACGTATACGCGACGTATGGCGATCCAATCTTCACCAAGAAATGGACGTTTTGCGCTCTCTCATCGACCAATATCCGTATATTAGTATGGTAGGCATCCCGATCCGTTTTCCCGTTCTTGTTACAAGTGTGTTGCTGACATGAATACAAGGATACCGAGTTTCCTGGCGTCGTCGCTCGCCCGATTGGTGACTTCAATTCCAAAGCCTCGTACCACTATCAGACAGTGCGTTGCAATGTCGACCTCCTGAAAATAATACAACTTGGCGTTACCCTCTTTTCGATACAGGGCGAGGTGCCTCCCTCGCAACTCGACATAACACAATTAAGTTACCAGCCCAAATCACTTCAACGGTATGCCAACAATATTGTCGTCTGCCCATGTACCTGGACGTTCAATTTTCAATTTTCCCTTGAGGACGACATGTACAATGAAGAGTCGATTCAAATGCTGAAGAAATCTGGTGCCGATTTTGAGAAATTGAACACCCAAGGCATTGATCCTCAGGAATTTGGTTCGCTTCTCATCACTTCTGGAATGACTTTGACGGACGATGTGAATTGGATATCATTTCATTCGGGCTACGACTTTGCATATCTCGTCAAGATGTTGAGTGCAAAACCGCTGCCAGAAGACGAGGACACATACCGCAAACTGGTAGAGGTCTTCTTCCCACGATTGCTCGACGTCAAGTACCTCTGGCGCCATGCCAATAACCTTGTCCGACGGGGTGTCATAGGCTCTACGGCAACTAATATCCTCAATAATTTGGGAACCAAATCGGGTCTTCAGGACCTTGCGGACGAATTAGGTTGCCAACGCATTGGCAACTCACACACGGCGGGGTCAGATGCATGGCTCACGGGCACAGTTTTTTGGGAGATGCGTAAGAAGATTTTCGATGGCTCGGTTCCCGATGAAATGAATGGCCAAATGTGGGGCTTGACCGGAGTAGGACCTCCAGCGAGTGCCACTGCGCAAGCAGCAGTGCTCGCCGCGCAGGGCGCACAAACTTTGAGCGGGTTCCAGGGATTGAACGGAGGTATGATGTTTCACCCAGGTCAGGCCAGACATGGTGGTGATGGACCAAGCACGCCAACTAGCCACCCTGCTGGCCTCGCAACAACGCCTGGGCCCTCAGGGCATGGGGGTATGATGACTCCAGGTGGAGCTGGTACTTTTGGAGGTTATGGTAGCAAGTGAAATTCTCAAATTCTCTCACCTGCCTTTCCCTGTAGTAGTACAATATGTATCAGATACCCACAATACCAGAATTCAAGTTTTTTAGTCAGCAACAACTTGAACTTTGCCATGGATTTGAGCAGCCCTCGGTTCCTGTTCTACCGCTTCCGGATTATTGATCAATACGTCGACACCAATTGTTGCACGCGGTTTCGTCACATTAACAAGGGTTTTTCTCACGAACGCACATGCTAGGATTTCGCAAATCATAACGTGGTAGTTCAAAACTCTTGCGATCCAAATTCTAATGTCTATACTGAATTTCTCTCTCGACATCTTCCTATCACTTGGCTCTAAGGCAGTCTTTGGGAGATTAGCGAAACTGCCCCACAGTGCTGTTGGAAGACGCCCCGCGGATATTATAATACTTCGAGGTTGGGTAGTAAAGATTGTTCCTGCTCTTCCTCAGGTTCTCTGGGCCACCAAGGGCGTTGACAACCTAGCAATGACTCGTCAGTAAATGATACATCAGGATGGAAGCACAGGGTGCAACTCACTGTAGTCACCAAGCTCTTAGGATCGGAGCTGGGGCGGTCGCTGGACGAATCCCACCACCAGGCACCACCAAGACCCTCCTCCTTCAGATACTCGGTCTTCCACACTTGGACTTCAGGCGTGTCGAAGCTAACGAGTTGCTTCTTCTTCGCATCCCAGGTCCAGCTTGCCAGTACTTCCTTGTCCTGGAAGAGCTTGCTGCCATTTTGAGGAAGGTCCTTGTAGTCCAAAACACCAGGCTCCCAAGTACCTTGTCCTGATCCATTGAACTTTTGACCCATGGCGCGGCCATCCAAGCTCAGATCGGCGACATTGGCAAAAGAGCGCCCATAAAGAGGCATTCCTAGCTGGATCTTGCAAGGCGAGGCTACATTGGCTTTGTAGTAATCAATAGCCTGTTTGGTGTTGAAAGGGGTCATTTTCTGGTTGACAGCATCCCATCCATCAGTTGACTTTGGATTCGTCTTGCTAGCATACACATTGCTCAGGTGGCCGGTGAAGTTGGAGAAGCCCGGACCTTGATAATCGAAAGCCATCAGATTCCAGCTATCGACATAAGGATCCATGTCCCGAATGGGCAGAACAGTGTAGCGCTGTGGGCCGGCAGGAGAAGAAATACCCAGTTCAAAGTGGTACCCGTGGAGATGTTTCGCCGAGTATTCGTCGTACAGCTGGTTTGTGTCAGTCCTGGACATTTTCGTGTCAATGAGGTTATAGCATCGCAACCTGTACTTACCTTACGGCAACGCTGCACAGTGTCGACCAAGTTGGCGCCTTCAGTTTCATTTTCGGGGTACTCCCAATCAATGTCAAAACCGTCCAGTCCGAGATCGGTCATCAATGCCAAAGAGCTTTCGCAAAACTTCTTTCTTCCATCTACAGTGGCAAGCGCAGGCTTGAAGTTGCCTCGGAAGCTCCAGCCGCCAACAGACAGGACAATTTTCAGGTTACGGTTTTTCTGCTTCAATTTGTATAGCTGATTGAAGTTGCCCAGTAGCTGAGAGCCATTGGTTGCAACATCGCCGGGGTACGGGAACTGGACATCGGCCCACGCATCAGAAAGGAACACCTCGCCGGTGACATTGTTGACGTTGGCAAAAGCATAGTTGATCTTGGTCAACTTATCGGCTGGTAGGTCGGTTACAAAATGTTTGCGTCCGTAAATTGCCTTGCATTTCATTCGTTAGTTGTAAAGGTTGCTTGAACTATGCCATGCCTTTTCATACCCAATTAACGTAAAAAACACCAGACTGGTAGTTGGTACCAAATGTTGGTGCTCTTGTGTGAGCATGCACATGACCATGCACAGCAGGAGCGGCTTGTGCAAAGGGATTCAATGCGAAGGACAAAAGAGTGGCAGCACTGGAGAAACGCATCTTGAAATGAGAGGACGGCTAGGGAAAGCCAGACAGTCAACGAGAGTTATAAACGAATAGTGGCAGAAAGTGAAGTTTGGTGCAATGTCTTGCGTTCATATATACCTGACTTCGGCTTTACTCCCATATCGAAGTTCAAAGGTTGGGACTGGGTCCATCTTTGTCAGACCAGGTTCGGGGCCTTGGTCGCGAAGTTTACATTTGGCCGCCAGCGGTAACAAATAAGAAGTCGGCCTTCAAACATTCTCCTAGTAAGAGCCTCATATGTATACGGTCCGACGCGGGGAATGGCCTAGGTACCCTAGTTTGGTGAGTTGTGCACTATCTTCAAAGCACCGAATGTTGTGCCCTAGCGTGCATCTATCGGCCCTATGGCGAAACCCAGTGGTTCGTCCCCATTGCGTGCCCCTTGATTCCGAAACAATGCAGCTCGTCGGTGTTTGACCTGCCGAAGTGTAATCTTTTTTTCTAGAACCATGCGTTCCAGCGTTAAACCACATTGGGTCCTTATTCCCAATAACCTGGATAGGGAATGGTAATTTAGGCTTAATGGATGCGTGATGGAAATCGACTACCTCTATTGACCGACGATCACTCGGCGTCATCTCTTTGATTGGTGTGACATGTTAATCTGAAGATGGCACAGCTTGCGTTCACGTCCACAATACCCAAGCAGTCGTGCTGGGCGTTCCAACTACCGTGTAACATAGAAATAGAAAACAACGACGAAGGGTTTTTCGAGTCGTGAAGTAAGAAACATTGACTACTCCTTATCAAGACTCTTCTTTTAGTCCCTTCCTATCAGAAGTGACAACATATCTTGGCCTTCCAGACTCGCAGATTTGCCAGTGCCTGGCTGTCTTGCTGCACTCCGAAGGTTCCGCGTCAACTGTGGACCAAAGCCACGATGGCCGGCTCGAAGTGGTTAACATCAGCAAGGAATGATGTGATTCAAGGGAACGCGTAGAAAAAAGCATACTTAATGCAAACGGTGTGTGATGGAGAAAAACGACGAGATGGTGTGTTCCATGCCGAACTTGAAGACCCGCTAAGCCGCAACACGCCAAAAGAAGATGGAAAGTCAAAGTACTGTTCGTAGATTGTTACATTGCACAACAGTGGTTCTTTGTGTCCGGGTTTCACCGGCCGCCGCCGCTGAAGCTATAACCGCTGCCGCCGTGGCTCGCTTGCCTATTTTCTGCTGCTGAACCTGCACCAGCCTCTCTCCTATACTCGTCATAGCCTCCTGGACTCAAAGCACCCGCTGTATGGGTGTCATCTCTATAGTCGGCGTATGGCTTGATGTATCCAGTCCGGTCATCACCCCAGCTCAAGGGTCTACCAGGATGGGCTCTTCCTTCATCCGCCTCATTATGTAATAAAGCGTATTCGTCTTCTTGCTGATTGCCTCCATGTTCCGTACGGCGATCTTCGTCGTCAGAATTTCGATGTCCGGTCTCAATTTCAGTAGACCAGGCATTGTCTTTAGCACTGGAGCCGTCACCGGTCAAGTGGTGAGGATTTGCAGCCTTTGACTCATAAGGCAAGACGCCTTCTTTGAGAAATTTGTGGAGATAGTACCCGCTTACTGCTGTTGTTATACCGAAGAGAATACTATGCTTGTCGTCAGCATTGCAGTTCTTGAGACACTGTGTAGGCGAACGAGAGACGCAAGTGGGGGACTCACAATATAACAACACCAATGCCGACTGCCGATTTGCTGACTTTGCATTTGCTTTCGCTACCCCATTTGAAGGTGGTGCAATTTCTCTGATCGTCTGGGATCTTGCGTTCTTTGGCGCCATCAATGATGCCACTGCTGTTCCACATGGCAACAGCAATGAAGGCTGCGAACCAGAATATAGTGTACAGGGCATCGACGGCGAGGAATGCGTATGCGTTGGCAAATCGTTGAGCCCGCGACCACATGGGGGTCATGACAAGGTATATAATGGCCGGGAAGGAGAGGAAGCACTGTCAGAGACGATTAGCTTGGGCTTTGGACTGGGTGCCATGGTGCTGGATGGAAGGCGGCGGCTTACCATAGCCAAGTAGTACCTAGAGGCACCGCCCGTCTCGCCCTCTTTAACGAAGACGGCGATTGTGAGGCATAACCCCACGAAGACGAAGAGGCTCTGGAAAACATGGGCGACAATTTTGCATTTCTGTATATATGACTGAGGTATTCGCATCGTTGACCAATATCACTCCGTTGATGCCGGTCTGGGTGCAGGCGATGCGTTGTTAGGCTGAGTGGTGGGATGACAGGGTGAAAGTAAACACAAGACGCTTTTTTTTGGCCTGTCTTGCCAACGCAGGCCGTTTGAGGTTCCAAGCTTGATGGGAGCGCGCGGGAAAACGATGGAACTGGTGAGGGCGACGCGATAGGAATGCGGAACAGTAGGCTGTCGAATCCAGAAAAAGAAGATGTCGAGTATGTCGGGAGTGCATGTGGAGAGAGGTTTGGCTTGTCTGACATATTCAGCTTCGCATAGCCGTCTCAGCCCCAAGCTGGCTGTGCTGTGGTGGGTCGCAGCCTCGTTCTCTCCCCTCGCCGGCACACTTGCGAAGCATTTTGGTCCCAACCAGGTAACGACTCGCCATGGTTTGCAAAAATAGATTCAGGGCGGTCGCGTGCTAGCCGGCTTGGGCTTGATGGCGGATGTGCCTGGATGTTGCTGTGGTTGGGTGGGTTTTTGGTTGCTGGGGCTGCCAATTTTCGCGTCATGCACCTCGTCGTCATAGCAAACGAGCAACCGACTCCCATTGTCTTTTCCAAAAGCTGTATCCTCATGAGTACTGTAATCAGAATCTCTTTTTACCTCTACGAGCACATTGATGCACGCCTCTTTGTACCCGAACTATTAGCTAGGGGATAGCACTCACGGAAAAAGAAGTCAACGATTCTGCACAGTATCCCCATGCATAGTTATAGTAATTTATGTATCAAGTAACGCTCACAGTACTTTGTAATGGCTCTTTCCCTGCATTGGCCCATTCTTTGCGACCTCATCACGTGAAGCATTCCTGTACAACATTTACACCCACCACATTTGCGACTCACCCTAAATTACATAGGCACGTCTAGGTTGCCAGTGGAATGGCGCTCATCTGGCGACTTATAAACTCTTTACAGGACCCCAATGGCTCACTGTAAAGTTGGCATACCCCGTAGTCACACGTTACCCTTACTGAAAAGTTAATTCATCACCACCACAATGCGTCTACTACCCGTTCTATCATTGTTACAGCTTGTGTCCTGTGCAAACATCATCGTCGTTGACGGTACTACCATCGTCGATGGCAGGACTATGACTGGTCCTTTTGCTACCACTATCACCGCATCTGCCTCCTATTCAGCGTGTAGCGGAAACGCATTGACGTGAGTCCTAACCCATGACTTCGTTTCTAGAGTAGCATCCACTAATCAATCCTAGACAATGGCAATCATGCTCCTCTTCTGCTGATGCCGAGATTGACAAATGCGACGATACAGATGTTAAATGTGAATGTCAACAAGCTAGCAAGGCATATGCGTTGGTCTTCCCCCATCCAGTCTTCAACAGGATCAACATCACGTTGAACACAAATTGAGCTTCATTGCTGATACTTTTGTATAGTTGCCTGGTGTCGGCTTGTCCTTCCGAAACCTCTGAGATCTGTGCTTCATCTGTTATTGTCAATGACTTCTGTCGCCTCGCAGGAATGTCCAGCTCGTCGATATCCATTGCGCCTTCTTGTCCAACCGTGGACATCGGTGAAATCATCAAAACGCTCGTCCCAGATATTCCAAGTGATATACGTAGTCTGTTACCTAGCCAGATTCAAAGCTTGATTGCGCAAAGCTCCGCAAGTGCGAGAAGCACAGCAAGCGCCACGAGTGCTGTAGCGAGTGCAGCAGCAACGAGCACAGGTGGCGCAGCAGACAGAGTGACAGGGGTCAGTGGGTCGTTGAATGGTATTGTTGGCGCTGGTGCGGTAATTAGTATTATTATTGGAGCTCTGGCTGCTTTCTTATGAATCTGAACTGAATGATACACCTTTACTTCTATTCATTAAATCGTTCGATATCATTGATTGATTGAATGTGCCATAGTCGTCGTCATTGGAACTGCAACGATGACTGTTGCAGAACATATCCAGCTTTATCGAAGGAGTTGATGACATGCAAGTAGTTGTGAAATCCTAATAGCATAATGAAAGCGTTTCGATGTAGACGCCACGACGCAAAGCATCAGGGCAGGGCACCAGGGCTCGACCACTACACATGGATAAGCGAGTGCGCTAGTGTATAAAGGGTCTAGCTTTTGCCAAAAATGTGAAGTTCTAGTGACTCCACATTGAGCAAGCTAGAACTTTGAGATTCGCCTTCCACATGGCCAGGCAGTTTGACACCCCCAAGAACATCCAAGATGGCTACTATCACCGTTACTGAGACCCAGCATAAACGGCGTTTACCCAAAAATGTCAAACTACCTCCGGAGAATGAGCGCTATATGCGTGCGTGTGCAGACATTGCTTCTGCTCTCATCCAGGACTACGAAGCCCAAGCAGATGGCTCAAAGCCAAAGAAAGACATTAATCTAAATCAACTGAGAGGCCAAATAGCGAAGAAGCATTATCTCAAAAGTCAACCTCCGTTGACGGCCATCATTGCCGCGGTACCTGAGCATTACAAGAAGTACATCTTGCCCAAGCTTATTGCCAAGCCTATCCGTAAGTCGATCCTTTATACCGGGAGGCCTTTAAAGATTGCTAATACGTCAAATAGGAACATCATCTGGTATTGCAGTAGTGGCCGTAATGTGTAAACCGCATCGGTGTCCACACATCTCTTACACGGGTAATATCTGCGTTTACTGTCCAGGAGGTCCTGATTCGGACTTTGAGTATTCCACGCAATCCTACACAGGTTATGAGCCAACCTCTATGCGCGCCATCAGAGCGCGATACGACCCTTACGAGCAGGCTCGAGGACGAGTCGACCAGATCAAATCTCTCGGCCACAGTGTCGACAAAGTTGAGTACATCATCATGGGCGGCACTTTCATGTCACTACCAGAGTCCTACCGGGACGAGTTCATTTCACAGCTGCACAACGCTTTATCTGGTTATCAGACAAAAGATGTGGACGAGGCTGTTGCTGCGGGTGAAATGAGTAACATCAAGTGCGTTGGTATAACTATTGAAACTCGACCAGACTACTGTCTTGATCAACATCTATCTTCCATGTTGCGATATGGCTGTACGAGACTTGAGATAGGAGTTCAATCTCTGTACGAAGACGTAGCGCGTGATACCAATCGTGGTCATACTGTTGCAGCTGTTGCAAAGACCTTCTGTCTGGCTAAAGACGCCGGCTTCAAAGTAGTGTCACATATGATGCCCGATCTACCCAATGTGGGTATGGAACGCGATCTTGACCAATTCGTCGAGTACTTCTCCAATCCGGATTTCAGGACGGACGGCTTAAAGATTTACCCAACGCTTGTCATTCGTGGCACAGGTTTGTATGAACTGTGGCGGACTGGACGCTACAAGAACTACACACCGAATGCGCTCATCGATATTGTAGCTCGCATTCTAGCCTTAGTACCACCATGGACTCGCATCTACCGCGTCCAGCGTGATATTCCCATGCCGCTTGTAACTTCTGGCGTTGAGAACGGCAACCTGCGCGAGCTAGCTTTGGCACGGATGAAGGATTTTGGAACCACGTGTCGCGATGTACGAACCCGTGAAGTCGGCATTAACGAAGTCAAGCACAAGATTCGGCCGGACCAAGTTGAGCTCGTTCGCCGCGACTATACGGCGAATGGCGGTTGGGAAACATTCCTGGCTTATGAGGATCCAAAACAAGATATTCTGATTGCACTCTTACGCCTACGCCAGTGTTCCAAGGAACATACATTCAGGCCCGAGCTTACTGGACAACCCACGTCACTGGTCCGTGAATTACACGTGTACGGCTCTGCCGTGCCCGTGCATGCTCGAGATCCCAAGAAGTTCCAGCACCAAGGGTATGGCACCTTGCTTATGGAAGAGGCCGAGCGGATAGCACGAGAAGAACATGGAAGCAGCAAGATAAGTGTCATCTCAGGCGTTGGCGTGAGGAGTTATTATGCAAAACTCGGTTATTCACTCGACGGACCATATATGAGCAAGACATGGGAGCCAGTGTGGCAAAGAGAATGGTAAGGGTGACAATTGGAATGACGAGCAAGCATCGATAGCGTCGGTGCAACCATGTTGTATAGGCAATAATGGAAACATGTTGAGACCAATATAGCAGTACTTAAACACGCCTTTTCATTATTGTCACCTGGCCATGGAATAAAAATCTATATTCAAGCATATTCCTAAGTCGCTCCCTGCTCTTCTACTTATTGATAGTCTTCCATTCACGCAATTTCACCCAAATCCCTGACATGCCCAACATGGCTTCCTTATTGTACAAGTACCTGTCAAACCGACAGGCATTCCAGCCCATCATTATAGGTATTGGACATGTAGATCATATTTATACATGCGGCGCAGTTAACAGTCATCATGACAGAGTTATCGCGCCACGGCGACTTTCGCGCAAGTGTAGGAAAGCCTGGAAGCCGCAAAAAACGAAGAATCCCTGTGAGACTTGTTAGCAAGCCTGCTGAGATAGATTCGCGAGGTTGTACATACAATATAGATGAAAACAGCTCCGAATACAGCCCCAGCGACTGCGCCACCATCTTTAGGGTCTTCGTCTGAGCCCATCACAGTATTGCTGCTTGACTATGATGTTTGTTAGCTCTTGTATTTGGACATAAATTGCAATTTGTCATTTGCGAGTATTATTTTGGTCTTTTCTTGCACAGAACAGCGGCGGAGTGAGGCGGGCGTCAACGTACTTTGAAGAGAGAACCGATGATTGAAAGTATTACTATCGCGAACAAGGACATGACAATGCTGCAGCAGTATTAGTGATGTCTCATCCTTGATTATTCTCAGGAGAATCATACCATGTCCATGCATTCATAGCAGACACTACTGGCTTCACCATGATGGACCGGTTGTAGTTTCGACAGCGCCTAGAGGCGGGTCGGTTCTAAGCGGCGAGTATATAGCAGCGCCCGACAGGAGAGCGCCTTGAGGGGTGTGGAAGAAGTGGGCGTATATTCGGCGAGAAGGAATGAGTGTTCGGAGACGTTTGCGTGAGGGAAGTTGATGTCAGGCACGGTTGACGTTGAATGCGATGCGCGAGCCGCCGCCATCATGATGTCTCAGGACTCAGCCAGGCGGTCCGTGCGTTCTCGGAAAGACGCAAGCAGCCCATGGTGCCAGGCACATGGATTCAAGCATATACACAGTAGTTTTGACGACGCAACCTTTACACTAAAAAATTTGTTTCTTAACTACAGATCCCTATATTTTCTTCGGATCTAGAAAAAAAACATTATCTGCTTTCTAATAGTCTTAGTATCATCACCTAACTGTATTCGAAATCACTGGCGCAAACATTTGGTTCAGCCTGAACATGTTTCACTGATAACTATTTGATAACCTTCGTTTGCCTCGCGCTCTCATATTCTGACTTTGCGAAAAGAGATGTTATACTTTGCATAACCAATGAAAAACGAGTTTCTTGAGGTTCAAGCCCAAAAGATGGACGATGACAACAACATTGGAAACCTTACACGACCTTATAGAATTAAGCTCACTATGCTATGGCCAATTTTATAATACTTATCTTGGGCTAAGCTCTGCTCAGTTCTTATTTGTTACTTATGGCCTCTTGGGTTTGTTCTAGGATAATCATCAAGAACGAATCTGGTATCTGCGTAGATAGTAGGCTTTTGGCATTATATAAATTGGGTTGGAAAACAAACAAAATGTGTAATGTTTCCCTTTCCATAGGAACGCTGGAGACCCATGAAATGAAAGTGACAGTGTCGCGTCTATGGTTGGTGCTACTACTCGTGCACAACGCCATTAAAGTGATCACGTGAGACCGTGGTTGCCTGACGACGCGTCGAACCACCCCCACTCTTTGGAGACCAATCCGTGTCTATGAATGGTTTGCTAAAGTTTGAGCATCGTTTTGTCTGGGCTGAGGTTCATCAGAAGCGTATTTGTTGCTCTCTTTCTACCTGCAAAGAAACTTTTCAAGTTTGCCACCAGGGCGTGATCGCGCGCTTTATTCGCGGTCGCTGGCGCGGGAACCCCAAGGACCATCTATCGATAGGTGAGTGCGCCTCCAGCTCTCCTTCCCTCCACCAGAACCTCATACTCATCATCTCCGGCTTCACCAGCTCTCTATTCAAGTTTCTCCATCGTTTTGTTCATCAGTTCCAGTGAGAAAGGCCAACAATGGCCCCTCGGCGTTCAGCTCGTACTTCTGCAGTCGGTGCCGGCGCAGTTGTCCATGTCGCCACTTCCTCACCCATGACAGGCAATGGTAGGTGTCATCCACGATTATGTGCTAGCATAACTGCTACTTTTGCTCGAAATTTATCTTTTTTACTGACCTTGCCATAGTTCCCACCGAGAATAGTGTGAACCACCCTCAATCCCGCACTCGCGCCCTTCGCAGCGTTGTCCCAAATTCCTCGGACAACGATGAAAGCATAGTTGACGAAACTGGAGAAGCTGAGAATTTATCGAGCACCCGAAGAGTATTAAAGGAAGTGTCTATTCCGATCATGGGTCGGTCGAAACCTGCTCCTACCCGCGGACGGCCCATCAGATCGACATCGCAAGTGGCGGCAGATGAAAGTTCTAACGGGTCTCCTTCAATCGAAAATTCTGACTACGAGACACCGAGGACCAGCATTTCGACCACGCCTGCTGGCTCGATTCGCCGTGGTAATCCATCTGCTCGCAAAAATGGCCTTGGTAAGGCCCTAAGTACTTCACTCAGCCGGTCGTCCTCTTTGAAACGATCACACAAGGCTGTGCTGGATTCAGAGGAAGAGCAGGACACTATCGATGCCGACGCCGAACTTGCTTTACAAATGCAAATGGAAGAAGATAACGCACACCAAACCAAGCGACTTAAGTTTGACTCTGAAGACGACAGTCTTAGCTTTCCTGAGCATGGCGCTCGCGCTGCATCAAAGGCAACCGGCAAATATACCTCCGCAAAAGGCAAAGGCAAAGCGAAGCTTGAGCCAATGGACTCGATCGACGGCAACGATGACGATGACGATGTTGACTCATTGCTTGAGGAGCTGGCGACACCACCAAAGTACAAGGGCAAAGGAAAAGAAAAAGCAGAAGCCGATGAACCGATTCACAGTCGGACTCGATCCGCTCGTGCCAACACTAAAGCAAGTAGTTTGAAAGAGGAAGACTTTCTCGGAATCGATGATTCTGACGGCGAAGATTTTGTTGTTGACGACACTACCTCTGTCGTCAGTGATGTTCTGAGCGATATTGATACCCCAATGGTAAGCGACAGTGAAGAGGAACCACTCTTGCTGGCTAGTGCACGCTCGAAAAAGACTGCAACTAAAGCAGGGCGGAGCTCTCAGCCTAGGCGAGGCAAGAAGAAATTGACCGCTGCTGAAGCTACGGAAAATCATAAACGACGTCAAAGATGGGCCCACATTGAAGACAAATGGGAGCGAAAGCGCGCAATGAACCGCGAGCGTGCAGAACAGCAACACCCAAAACTGCTTAGCATGTGGAAAGATTTGGCTAAGATTCCGACTCTCGAGACTGAACAGGCAGAGCAACCCAAATCTATCAGTCGCCGGCTGAAACCTTTTCAGCTTGAAGGTTTGAGTTGGATGATTCGCCAAGAAAAAACGCATTACAAAGGTGGTTTGCTCGGAGACGAGATGGGAATGGGCAAGACTATTCAGGCTGTGTCGCTCATCATGTCCGACTACCCTGCCAAGGAACCTACTCTTGTCTGTGTGCCACCCGTGGCTCTCATGCAATGGTCAAACGAGATACGCGAGTACACAGACAATAAGCTGAAGGTTCTCGTCTATCACGGTACCAACGCCAAGTGCAAAAAGATGTCAATCAAAGAGTTGAAGAGTTATGATGTTATTATGGTTTCGTACAACAGTTTAGAATCTCTACATCGAAAGGAGACCAAAGGTTGGTCTCGAGGCGAGGACATCATAAAGGAAGCATCGCCGCTTCACGCCATTCAGTATCATCGACTTATCCTTGACGAAGCGCACAGCATCAAATCGCGCAACACCGGTGTAGCTAAGGCTTGCTTCGCACTACAAGGCAAGTACAAGTGGTGCTTGTCTGGCACTCCGGTCCAAAATCGCATTGGAGAATTTTTCTCTCTTTTGAGGTTCCTGGAAGTCCGTCCCTTTGCCGACTACTTTTGTCGCTCTTGCAACTGTGAAAAGTTGCATTGGGCTGTGGATGATGATCACATGTGTGTAGCTTGCAACCACGGTGCTTCTGAACATATCTCGGTGTTCAACCAGGAACTACTGAATCCTATCACTGGCGATGATCCTGAACTTCGCGAGGATGCTTTGGCAAAGCTCCACATGATTACTGCTCGTATCATGTTGCGCCGCATGAAGCGCGATCACACTAATTCCATGGTAAGCATGTATTAACCTATCCACATTCATAAAGTTAACACGATCAGGAACTTCCCATGAAGGATATCATTATCCACAATGAGTTCTTCAGCGACATCGAGCGCGATTTCTCGTCATCCATAATGACAAACTCAGCTCGCAACTTCGACACTTATGTTGCCCAAGGCGTAATGCTAAACAATTATGCCAACATCTTTGGCCTGATTATGCAGATGCGTCAGGTGGCCAATCACCCTGATCTTCTCCTGAAGAAAAACGCGGTAGAAGGAGCACAAAACGTCTATGTATGCAACATCTGCGACGAGCCAGCGGAAGACGCAGTGCGTTCTCGCTGCCATCATGAATTCTGTCGTGCATGTGTAAAAGACTACATAGACACATGCGAAGCTTCTGGTACTGATGCAGATTGTCCTCGTTGCCATATTGCTCTCAGCATTGATTTTGAGCAACCCGAACTGGAGCAAGATGAGGAATCTGTCAAGAAAACTTCAATTGTGAACCGTATCAAAATGGAGAACTGGACGTCGTCGACCAAAATTGAAATGCTCGTGTATGACCTATACAAACTTCGCAGCAAGAAACAGACATTGAAGTCCATTGTATTTAGTCAATTTACTTCGATGCTGCAGCTTATTGAGTGGCGTCTCCGACGCGCTGGCTTCAACACGGTCATGCTGGACGGTAGCATGACGCCTGCAATGCGTCAGAAAAGTATTGACCATTTCATGACCAATCCTGATGTTGAGGTCTTTCTAGTGTCACTCAAAGCAGGTGGAGTCGCCCTCAACCTCACGGAAGCCTCGAGAGTGTTCATCGTGGACCCGTAAGTTGTCCTATATTGCTGTTGTAGTAAGTCCTAGCTAATCATCTGCAGGTGGTGGAACCCGGCTGCTGAGTGGCAGTCTGCTGATCGATGCCATCGAATTGGCCAAAAGCGGCCTTGTGTGATCACTCGCCTCTGCATTGAAGACAGCGTTGAGTCTCGTATGGTGGCACTTCAGGAGAAGAAGGCTGCCATGATTGCTGGCACAGTCAACAACGACAAGGTTGCCATGGATCGTCTCAGTCCTGAAGACTTGCAATTCTTGTTTCGTGGTACTTAGGCGCAAATCTGTGCAAACGCAAGAGGATGACCATCAACGTATTTCCTAGGTGTTGGTATGAACGCGTTAAGTGTTATGGGTTTAATTATGTATGTAGTGCTTCAGATGCTATGATGGCGTCGCTGTGTGTGGTCTTTCGGGTATGCGTCAAGGAATATACCCTATGTAGTTTATTATTTTCGGTCAACATGCTGGGTATACCTATTCGGTATACATCTGACCTAAGTTTAGTTATGCATAGTTTTACCAGATCTCATTCGACGCTAAATCGTGACGAGCTTCTTACCCCAGATGTTCCACGTCTAGCACGCAACAGCCCAGCCCGACAATGTAGGTGCAACGCAGCATCACGTACATTAGTCAGGCACGAGATTTTGAAATTATTTCGAGATCTTAATATTGAAATATAGATCAGAAAGTGTGCTGCCTTCAATGCTGCCTTTCTTGTTGCTGCTTTGAATGGGATACGAAGGCTTCAGCAACCAACAGCTTTCGCCATTCACGTTCAAATCACCAAAAAAACTGACACCATGTATAGTGCGATGCATTTAGTGAATTGTTAAACGTCTCCGATAGTATATATATGGCCAGCCATGGTCCGAGGAGAAACGGTGTTGTAATGAGTTCCTTGTACGTAATTTTACGTAAACTCGCTCTTCTTACGCCTGTGACTTTGCTCAGATCATCATCGGGTATGGCTTGCGTGACACAACCAGGAATGGTCGCTCTTACAATAGGCACAAAGAGTTGACATGACAGGGTTTTGGACAATGGGTACCAGGCGAACTGTGCAAGCTGGTACCGTCGGATCCGTACTTCCTGTGTCTGTGAGGTGATGAAATTATGGTAGCTTTATAGATGTGGCATGTCCCTTGCATTGCCATTGCGTCAATAAATTCTCATTGGCCTGAAGGCTCTATATCGAAGATTTGCCTCGATATGAATGCATTCACGAAGGCAAGCGAATGGGACTTTGATCTAGATCGTTATCTCAACCGCATCGTTCCTCCATCATCTCTACACAAACTTCCTGTACCGGCTTCGCGATTCTTGGGTTACAGAGCAGAAACCCGGCAAGATGTTGGGAATATCTTAGGTGCTGTTTGGAGTTTTGTCGGTGCTTTCTGCGGGTTGGCAGTAATTGCAGCCGTCTTTAACAATACGACAAGCATTCAACGACACACGCCACCTGCTATGATTGCGTCATTTGTCAGTATTCTTCTCGCAAGTGTTGTTGAGTACGAATGTTGATGAGGGTACCTAGGGGGCTTCAGCTATTCTCGAATACAATGCCATCCGTTCACCACTTGGACAGCCACGAAATGCACTCTTGGGACATACCTTCTCCGCGCTGATTGGGGTTGGCATCTCGAAGATTTTTCAGTATCATGAAGACTATAATTCTATCAAATGGATAGCGGGTGCAATCGCCTGTGGCACTGCATCAGCAGCTATGCTTTTAACTGGGACTGTCCACCCACCTGGGGGCGCTTCGGCAGTACTTGCAGCAACAGAACCAGTCGTGACAGCAATGGGCTGGTATTTTGTAGGCCTTGTGATGTGGGGCACAACCTTGATGTTGTTGGTGGCTTTGGTCATCAACAACGTCCAAAGGCAATTCCCAGTGTACTGGTGGACTCCATTGGATCTTAAGAAAGCGAGAAAGGAGGACGAGGAGACTAGACCTGATGCACGAGGTGGTTTAGAGAAGAGAAAAACCAAGGAAGAGAACCGGTACGACCAAATCCAGGACAGGATAGAAATTAATGGTGCCGAAATTTTGTTGCCAGAAGATTTGAGTTTGAACACAGAAGAGGGCAAGATACTAGAGAGTCTTAAGGAGAGGCTGCGACGGAGAGTGGACGCGCGGCTGCATAGAAGAGAGCGGCAACAACATGATTCGACAAGCGATAGAAGTAGTACTGAGTGTACTGTAGTGCCGAGCAGAAGTGACGCGGGAGATGGAGCAAGGAGCCAGAGTGGCAGTCATTGAAGTTTGCACAACAGTAACAGGAGCAGTGGGTGGTAAAGCTGTAGAGCAAATCGTAGATAAGAAGATTCAAGAGTAGAGAATCACAACGAGCAAAACACGTGACAGGGCATGGTTAGCTATATTTGGGTTCCCCACAGTGCCCACTTGCCCTGCATTTCACCGGACGGAGTCGAAGGAAATCACCTCGAGAGTTTGCGCTTTTGATAGCTGCAGAGCATCAGGTGTCGGGTACGAAGGGCTATACGTGTGGGTTGCGCCAGACCTGCCCTACCAGAAGAAGATTGTTTGTAGGCAACGCCTGATTGGCTGGGCGCCACCCTCGCCACAAAGCAGTGAACAAGGACAAAAAGGGCTGGTACTCAACGTCATAAAAGGCATATTCATCTTGTTTTTACCAGCGCCTGTATGTTGCACTGGTGCGGGTGCGACATTACACCACTTGTACGTAGCGATATTGGATCTCTTTTGCCCAAGTTGGAGTTGCAGGACGCACAAAGTACTGACTGTCACGGGCGGCAACTATCGATAAGAGTGGGCTTAGCGGGGTCAAGCCTGACGTTGAACAAGGACTTTTAAATTTCTTTCCACGCCTCACCATCTCCCCCTCCTTACCACCGCCACCCCTCCCCCCTTCTACCCACATCAGCGCCAACATGGTCTCCGCATCAAAGGCCGCTCGTCAGGCAAAGCGCGCTGCTGAGGGCGATAAGCCCAAGAAGAGCGCCACTTCCAGGCTCTCTTCCAAGGCAAACTCCAAGAACGCCTCAAAAGCCAACTCGGTCAACGGCGATGATGAGATCGATCTCGAACTCAACGAAGAAGTCAAGAAGCTCACGCTACAAGAAGACAAGCACGGTCTCTCGGATCGTGTCACCACCGGTGTGCTTGCCTCGCTCGAAGCTTCTCGCGATGTCAAAATTACCTCAGCCTCCCTCGTCTTCCACGGCAGGGTTCTCTTCAACGACACAACCATCGAGATCAACTACGGTCGACGATACGGCTTGTTGGGCGAGAACGGATGCGGCAAGACGACGCTTCTCAAGGCCATTGACAAGCGAGAATTCCCCTTCCCCGAGCACATTGACATTTACCTGCTGAACCAGGGTGCCCCCAAGACAGAGCTCGGTGCTTTGGAATGGGTGGTCCGCGAGGCTGAAAATGAGTTGGCTCGCCTGGAGAAGCTGGCAGAAGACATCCTCGAGAATGAAGGACCCGAGAGCCCTCTGTTGTCCGATATTTATGAAGTATGTGTGATCCGAAACCCCGCATTGCGGGCCGAAAGTGCAGTTCAGTACAATGGCTAACTGGTAACAGCGTCAAGAAGACATGGACCCCTCTACTTTCCACACTCGTGCCTCTTTGATTTTGACTGGTCTCGGTTTCAACAAGGTCACCATCAACAAGAAGACCAAGGACATGTCTGGTGGATGGCGTATGCGTGTTGCGCTCGCCAAGGCTTTGTTTGTCAAGCCTGCACTCCTTTTGCTTGATGACCCGACTGCCCATTTGGATCTCGAAGCCTGTGTGTGGCTCGAGGAGTACCTGAAGAAGTGGGATCGCACGCTCATTCTTGTCTCCCACTCTATGGATTTCTTGAACGGCGTTTGCACAAATATGATTGACATGCGTATGAAGCAGCTTCTCTACTACGGAGGTAACTACGACACCTACATTAAGACGAGGACCGAACAAGAGGTCAACCAAACGAAGGCCTACGAGAAGCAGCAGGACGAGATCAAGCACATTAAGAAGTTCATTGCTTCTGCTGGTACATATGCCAACTTGGTCCGACAGGCCAAATCCCGCCAAAAGATTCTCGACAAGATGGAAGCAGATGGCTTGATCCAGCCTGTGGTCGCCGACCGAGTCTTTACTTTCCGCTTCGCCGATGTCGAGAAACTGCCTCCACCAGTTCTTTCTCTCGACGACGTTACTTTCTCGTATTCTGGTGATGCAAAGGATAATCTGTATGAAAACCTCGACTTTGGTGTAGACATGGATTCACGAACAGCTTTGGTCGGCCCCAACGGTGTTGGTAAATCGACCTTGTTGAACATCTTCACCGGCAAGTTGAGCCCAACAAGCGGTGTTGTATCCCGTCACACCCATCTCAAACTCGGTGTGTACAGCCAGCATTCGGCAGAACAGCTGGACCTCACCAAATCGGCTCTCGATTTCGTCCGTGACAAATTCCATCACATCAGCCAAGATCTTCAGTATTGGCGCCAGCAACTCGGCCGATATGGATTGACTGGTGAGGGCCAGACTGCGAAGATGGCAACTCTATCCGATGGTCAAAAGAGCCGTATCGTCTTTGCTCTTCTCGCTATCGAAGGACCCAACATGTTGCTCCTTGACGAGCCTACCAACGGCTTGGATATCCCAACCATTGACAGTTTGGCTGATGCCATCAATGCTTTCAGCGGTGGTGTTGTCGTAGTTTCTCACGATTTCAGGTATGTTGTTTGTCACCATTTGACTATTTGATATATGTGTTAACATTTTAATAGATTGCTCGACAAGATTGCAAAGGACATTATGGTGTGTGAGCACAAGACAGTCCGGCGATGGGATGGCACAATCGCTGAATACAAGAACCATCTCCGAAAGAAGATGTCGTCGACGGGCGCATTGGGTTAAGTATGGAATAAAATGGATTGGTGAATTTTGCATGCGTCCTCGGAGCCGCAGGATAGGAGGCGGCAAGGACCAGGATCAAAATAATGGCTATGGTGCAGAACTTGGGATACATCTGCAGTAGGCCGGCCGCTCCGCGCAATCTGCCTCGAGTGCTTTGTCTGCATAGTTGAGAGGCATTTGGGATCGCGCATTACGATGCATCGGGTCATAGAGGAGTTTTAGATTTGTGGGTTACGATCAAAATGATATCACATATAGATGCTTGTAACAAACGTCTTGCGTTAACAGTGAATGATATAAACTTGACTGTGATGTGCTGGGCATTTGGTGCAGTAGTAAGTAGTAGTGGTGGTGGTGGTGGTGCTTTTAAGCACGTGCCGATGAGTGAGCTGTGGGTAGTGACGATGGGGGAGCATCCACATCCCCGCAAGCAAGCTCGACTTCCAACCTTGACAGCAGCAGATGATTGTACCAACAACCTTCCCTACCAGGCTGTGGAAGCTACATGCACTTGTAGCCGCTTCACCTTATACAAAGCATTACTATAGCCCCGTTCGCTCTTTGATTTAGCTGATTGTCTGCACCATGGCGGAGCTCACGTCGACAAAGCTCAATGCAGAGTCGCATCTCTTGCTTGTATGACCACTACTTCCACTACTCACAGAGCCTCAGGAAGCTTACCAAGCGCACTATAGGACCAGCCTCTCCTTCGTATGCCTTACGAACTCTCACGTCGGAACTTCAAAAACGCCCAACGTATTATCGAGCACCAATCCACCAATCTGCTCAGCTCTCTCACTGCAACCACCAAAGCCGCATCTAAAACTGCGCCTTCCGACACCACACTTGAAAACCTGGACGCCATGATTAGCAAGATGCAGGGCCTCAAGAGAAAACTAGAAGGCTTGCACGAAGAGGAACTGCGCATACACAAATCAGCCAAAGCGCGTCTACGCCACTTACAGGACCTGTACGAAGTCAAGAGCCTCGTAGATGTCAAGTACGACGAATGGTCACGCATACGATTGACGCGGCTACTGGTCGATTACCTTTTGCGCGAGGGTTATTCGGAATCTGCTGCACACCTTGCGCAATCTAAAGGCATAACTGACCTGGTTGACGTTGACGCATTCGTTGCGTGCCACAAAATCGAACGGAGTCTGCGCGAAGGCATGAGCACAACGCTGGCGCTTGAGTGGTGCAAGGAACATGGTAAGGAACTGAAAAAGAGCAACAGCATGCTGGAGTTTGAACTCAGGCTGCAACAGTACATTGAACTCGTGCGACAGGGCCATGAGGCAGGAATGAGCGGAATGGAAGGTGTGGAGGGCGAAGGTGTAGTGATAGGAGGTGGCGGAGGTGAGCAAAAACTGGTCGAGGCGAGAGCGCATGCCAAAAAATACTTGAGTGCAAGTGGAGATTTCGCTCTGCTACGCCGGGCAGCAGGGCTGTTGGCATACAGGCCATGGGACGAGGTAGAGCCGTATGCGGTATGTTTTTGTTTTCTCATTTATCACTGTGGTTTGGTTCTATGGTCGCTAATACAATGTTCCCCCAGTCGCTTTACTCCCCTTCCCGATGGAATCATTTGGCATCTTTGTTCTTCTCTACACACCACAATCTCTACTCGCTTCCACCGCGACCACTTCTCCATATTGCTTTATCTGCGGGTCTCTCTGCCCTCAAGACGCCTGCGTGTCACTCGGCGTACACGTCCTCCTCAGCCAACGCCTCATCATCTACCACGACAGTATGCCCGATATGTAGCACGGAGCTGAACGAGTTGGCGCGCAACGTCCCATATGCACACCACACCAAGAGTATAGTCGAGAACGACCCAGTAGTTTTACCCAACGGGAGAATCTACGGCAGCGAGCGGTTGGCGGCTTTCAATAAAAAGGTCGGGACGGAGAGTGGGTGGGTCAGAGATCCAGTAGGAGGCGCCAAGGGCGAAATCTACCAAGAGAGCGAGGTCCGCAAAGTGTATATTATGTAACCCTTGGTATTGAGTATATTGGGATTGGGATTAGGATTTGTTTGTATTGGCATAGCGCGGCGTTTGGGCATATGATATTGGGTTCTCTTCCAGATACCGGATCAGTTGAGTAGCTCATGGACTTTTCCTTTTTCTTGAAATAATCAATGCGGGTACGTTCAACCTTCGTCTTCGCTTGCACTCTCTTCTCGTGGTCTCTTCTTCTGTGTCCGCTCTGCCTCTTTCTTATCTTTCTTTTCGTTCCTGCCTTGACCCATCTTCTCCAACTCCTTCTCCTCGTCGGTGTCTGGCACTAGTTCGACCTTTTCGAAAATGTACATCCTCGCCTCCCTGTCCTCGCCTTGCCACGCTCCTCCTCCTTCGATGGTACCCAGTGTGCGAACATGTTTGTATCCCGGATATTGCGTCCAATCAAACTTGTAACTCTCGACGACTCTCAGGCCTGTATGGCGAGCTAAGTCGCGTACATTCCAGAGCGTATAGGGCTCGCCTTCAAAAAGAGCAATCATGATCTTTCCGCCCATGCGGAGAAAGTGTGGTTGTGGACGCAGAGGAGTAGCTTTTGTTCGTTGCGCAGAGAGGCGCTGTAATCGCGCTTTGGGCGTCGATGTTTCGAGGCATGATTTGAAAAAGGAAACGAGAAGGGCCTGATTCGCTCGAACTTGTCGATTCACGTCGGTAGACAATCCCCCTGTATGGGGGAACATGAAGGCGATTATATCCCAGCCTTCATCGTTTTCACCTTCATCATCGCCGTCGCGCTTGCAACGCAGGTGCTTGTAACTGCTTAGCTTCGCGGCGTCCACGTCGTGGTGTAGAGGTACGGGCGGCGTCAGACTGGTCAACTCCTCATGTGTGCTTTCAAAGTTTGGGTATTTTTCGCGCACGCTGGCTGCAGAGTCGTAGGATGTAGCCGTGACATTGGCGCAACCGTGTTCCAGCACTAGGGAGCGCGTAAAGCTGAAATCTCCTTCGCCAACAAGAAGAATGTGGTCATATTCGCCAAACGGGACGCTGTGTCTTTGCGATGCTTGTAAAGCTTTAGGGGGAGCTTCAGGCTGTGGATTGCCCATGTTGGTCTTCTGTTTCTTCGTTGACGGTTTCGAGGCGCTTGTGGTGGCAGTGGAGGCTTTGACAGCTTTGCGATGGTTCGCAATCGCTTTTTTAGCCTTGTCTCGTTTTAGTTCGCGATGCGCCTGCTTGGTCTTTCTCTTGGACATGGTGTAGTTATTGGGTAATGTCGGCGTATCTGGTTGTGCATCATGTCTTGGCCCGGAGGTCGTGCGGGGAACTTTTTCTTATGGAGGTGAGAGGAGAAATAAGCTCGGACTCTTCTCCAGACTGTGGCTGCAACACGAAGTACTTTGTACATACAGCTACTTGTTCAATGCCATTTTGGCTTGGAGGACTGTAATTATGATTTCTCAGCATGCACTGGACCGGCGTCAATGCAGTGATGGATTGCTCTAAATGACTAGAATGTACAATAGACGGAACTACGCCGTACAGGCTATCCGACCGCACAGCAAAAAGTGATCTTCTGCCTACCTAGCGCTGAATCTCAATCGTAAACGATGATGTGCTACAAAACACTTTACATCCTTCACAGACCACTCTATATCAAATCACGCTTGACGAACTGATCGTAGAGGGTCTTACCAAGAGCTGCAGGCGAGCGCTCAACGACTACGCCAGCAGCCTCAAGAGCATTGATCTTCGAGTTGGCATCACCCTTTCCTCCACTGACAATGGCACCAGCGTGACCCATTCTCCTGCCTGGGGGCGCAGAGATACCGGCAATGAAGCTGACAACGGGCTTGTTGGCTGTGTTGTACTCCTTCAAGAAGTCTGCAGCATCCTCCTCGGCTGAACCGCCAATTTCACCAATCATGATGATACCGTCCGTCTCCTCATCCTTGAGGAAGACCTTCAAGCAGTCAATGAAGTTGGTTCCCGAAAAAGGGTCGCCACCAATGCCAACGACGAGCGACTGGCCAAGGCCGGCTTGGGTAGTCTGGTTGACGGCTTCATAAGTCAGAGTACCGGAACGGGAAACGATGCCGACGCGGCCACGCTTGTGGATGAAGCCAGGCATGATACCGATTTTACATTGACCCTAGGGAGGAGAAAGGAAGATTAGACAAGCGATTTATAAGTGTGAGATTTGGTGGCGCCTACAGGTGCGATGATGCCAGGGCAGTTGGGGCCAACCATCCTGGACTTGTTCTGCGACTTGAGCATATCGGTGATGCGGACCATGTCTACCCAAGTTAGTGTGGTTTGCAGTCTGGGCCACGGAGCATACCATGTTGTGGGATGCCTTCGGTAATGCTGTATGCATGTCAGTCTCCTGTCTGCTTGTCGAGTAGTCGTTGGGTTTACACGTACGTCACAATCAGAGGTACCTCTGCGGCAATGGCCTCCTCAATACTGGCGGCAGCAACTGGCGGTCTGGGATATCAAGTCAGGTCTGGAAAATCTGGAAATCGTGGAAGGGTTTGGAAAGAAGAGGAGCGAGGAACAGGGACGTGGGTGACTGCGTACGGCACGAAGATGGCAGAAGCTGTGGCACCAGTTTGCTTGACAGCATCGGCGACGCTGGCAAAGACGGGTTTGCCCAGATGCTCCGAGCCAGCTTTTTTGGGGTTGGTTCCACCGACGACATTTGTGCCTGCAAACGCATGGTCAGTGTCTGGTTTCCAATGTGTATATGCGGGTGTATAGAGAGCAGGAGAGGGATTTTTTTCATGTACATACCGTATTCAATGGCTTGCTGTGCGTGGAAGCTGTGGGAGAGAGGGGGACAGGTTAGCAAGTCAAGACTCGAGACAGCAGGCCAGCAGGACCATTGGCGGCTTCGACTCACGTTCCCTGCTTGCCGGTGAAGCCCTGGAACAGGACTTTGGTGTCGCTGTTGATGCGCAGGTTCTTGATGGTCTCTGCATACTGCGACGAGCTGGTCGCATAGTGCCTGCAGGTCGACTGGGAGAGCGCCGAGCGCAGAGGAAGGCGGAGGGCGGCCTGCATCGTGACTACTGAGGCCGGTCACGAGAAGCAGAGAACTGTGCGGTGTGGACAGGGAAAGGCTGCAGCTGGGGACGAGATCTGCCGTACGTTTTGAAGCTGCCGACTTTCAACTTGCACTGCGACATTGGCCGGCTCTTCTTCGGCTGCTGCAAGCTTGGCTCGCCCGCCGCCTGCCAATTCTCTGCCAGCCAACCACTTCCGTCCGCGCCCGACGTCCGCGCACGAACAGACACACATGTCCCGCCCTCTCCCGCTCTATGGATAGAAGCGATTTTGCATCACGGCAATATAGAATAATACACCAAGATAGAGCGAGTGTCGTTGATTCAAAATAGCCGTCTACGACATGTTGACAATGAAGCGAAGAACAACACCCGAATTGGATGGCTTTCCACTCCTTCTCATGATCTATATACAAAGCGTGCCCAGTTCGCAGTCACCAATTGCCGATGCCTAGAACGCCGGTTTGGCATTCTTCAGGAGCATCTCAAAGTACGCTTGGTTCCACTGACCAGCCTCGGGCGAAGGCTTGAAAGCATCGTCCTTGCCGCAGAAAGAATCATAGCGCGTGGCAGAACTGTCAGAAGTACCATCAGACTCACCACCAGGCTTAACCCACACAAATGAATCCACAAGCGACGAGCCAGTGCTAGTCGTAGGCCTGACTCCAAAGCCGGCACCGTTGACGTTGCACCAGTCACCCCACTCCTTGCGTAGGCCACTGACGGCATTGCGTCCAGTGTCTACAATAGCCTGTCCTGGCATGCCAGCCGACTTGAGTTCAGGCGAAAAGAGCTCTACGTAGAGCTTCTCGTTCTGCGCCTTGTTCCACTGTGCATCCGTGGCCTTGGAGAACTCGCCTGGTGACATATCCCATTGATTCCATCCTGCCACATTGGTAGCTACACCTCGAACCTGCTTGGGGCTACCAGCAGACTTGTATACATCGGCAAGACCCTTGGCTCCGGGCTCTAGAAACCGCTAGTCAGCACATGTGTTCTTATCATTCCCCTAGAATTGATCTGAGGGACTCAACATACTGAGGTTGTCGTTCCAGCCGAGCCAGCCACCGTGGCCAGCATCAATGTACATGGCAATGTTGGGCAAGTTGAGTTGCTTCAACGCATATGCGACACCTTCGCGGTAGCCTGAGGCCGAGTCTTTGCACGTCTGCAGATTGCTGTTGGTGACCAGATTGGGAAGCGAGTCAGGTTCGATGACCAGAGCAATGGCCGTGTTGGGGTATTTCTTGAAGATCTTGACAATAGCTAGTAATCAGAGTCAATAAGGAGCTACCAATCTGTAAGCCTAAGGAAATACTAACGGTCAATGTACTCGGACTTGTAGACGTTGATACTGCCAACAGGTAGCTCTCCATTGGATGCTTTTGCTGCACAGTCACGGCCAGGAAGATCGTAGATGACCAAGGCGGCAATCTCATCGCAGGGAACGTCTTTGATAGTATCCTCGACAATGTCAATCTTGGAACGGGTATCGCTAGCATCATGTTAGAAAATCATGTAGACTGGGTAGTCCTCTCAAATCAACTTACATCCACATAAACGTTCCGACATCAGCGACCTTTGTAGCAGCGGCCTTCAAAGTGGGGTCGGAAATGGCAGAGGCGGCTGAAATGACTTCGGAAGAGTAAAACTTATTGGCATAGATTTTGCGTCCAGAAAAGGGGTTGCCAGTAAGAGTGACTGGCGTCGCACATGCTGCTTTGGCGGCGCGAGCCACATCAGCCTTTTCAGTCGGAGCAGGTGCGGGTGCAGGAGCGGGTGCAGCAAAGGCCCCAGAGATGACAGATGCCAGGACGGCAGTGAAAAGTCCCTTCATCTTGTCGACTTTGCGAGTGAGTCGGAGATGTGGAGTTGTCTATATCAAACTTATCTATGGGGAAAGGAAGAGCCTTTTATATCGAAGTCCGGGTCTGGCTATTCGGTATGGAGGCGACTTGCTCATCAACATGACTGTGCTGGATGATTTGTCTCATCAGGAAGCAGGCCCGTTGGCAGGGAATGTATATGGTAACTTGAATGTATGCGGGTTAGCGCTCAAGAGATGAGGCAGATGAGGCTTAGATGAAATCCATGGACAGTGTGGGCAGGGCGATTGATCTGGGTTACAGCGGGGGTAATGGTCAAATGACATGGAGTAAATGAAGTATGGGTGGGTTCGTGCCGAAGATGGCGCCTCATCGGAGCTGTCAAGGTACCCTCTATCCTCCTCACCGAGCCAAACGCTTTTCTACGTGATGATATACCAAATTGTGTTGATTCTAAAAATAATAGCAGTAACATTTTGCCAGTCTGAAAGTGAAGATTTCTTCTCTCCACTGTCGAAACTCCCAAAGCTTCTGTGGTTCAGATGGGAGATGAGTGTCAACATGAGACACCCTGTAGCTGCGGAGACGCCCATCTCCAGGGAGAGTTACCTCCGATGCCGTCTATACTGCAGTTATTGGGCTTCTTATGAAGGTTGTTATTGGCGGTCGAGGCATTTACCCAAAGTATTAGACAAGCTTGCCACGAGACTGCAACAAGCAGGATTCATAACCCACTACTCAGCTATGAGATTGTGTTGACTATCATGAGATGTTATCTTCATAGAGTACTTCACGCCTCGTCGTTATCCGAGTCAAGATGTACATTGGAATTTGTATACGGCTTCTCAGCTTGCGAGTCCTGACTTGACAAGACATCTGAGTGTCAGTAGATCCAAGAACATGCTGGGACTATGGCTAAGCTTTGACAATATAGACACAGCAACCCTTGATGAACAAGTCACCAGATTTAAACAAGAAAGTCTGTACTAAACCAGGTTACTGTTAATATGAAGAAGACTTCTCGAAAGATCTCTCAAACCACATGACGCCTTTGATTATTGCCGATCTTGGGAGGCCCGCTACGGCGTAGGCATCCCGAAACCATACACATCTCAAGAAGCTAGAGGAGTGGGTTATCCCCGAGTCTTGGTTATAATCTGCCAAGACAACATGCAGTCGGATGAGGGCTTTCGGAGGCCCAAAAGGTCAGAGTCTGCGCTTAATAAAAGATATTGGCATAACCCACTGCGGGTTGAATGTGAAGCAGTGGATTAGCCACTGTATCTTCACAAACCTTGCACTTTCGCAGACTCACTGTTAACCCGTCAAGACTCATTTGTTTCTTGTGGAAACGCCTATCTAATTTACGCAATACTCAATCAACGTATGCGATAGACTTTCATGAATTTTCATGAATCATGACATTATACATATCCAGTTGGACGCCCATTTGTTCAGACTGAACCTCTTCACACAAGGCGACAATTACCGTCCTCCACGGCAGTGTTCGGTAGCGCAGTTAGCCAACGGGCGTCAGTGGAAAGGCTAAATAACACGATTATATATAAGGTCGGACCTAAGTGGTTGGACAGTCAAAGAGGCTACCAGCCCAGATGTGTAATAAATGAAGTGGGCCTGCGTGATTGCGCTAGCTCCTTCCTACTTCCTCTTCAGGACAAGACATGCGCTCGGTGACTTTCTTAAATGTACCTAAGCCTTGTGCCAGAGCTTACAAGCGTTGATCCCTGAGGAGAATATTTTAAGCTTGAAAAGACGACCATTCGTGGACTTCAATCGAGCTCGGTGGCCATTTTTGAAGGAGGAGTTTTTTTCTTTCCAAAGTCTGGTTCTACCATCACTTATTCAACAGTAGTACCTCAAAAAAGCTATTTGTTGCCTTTGGCAGACCAGACGTAAGCATATCCATATGAATTGGGTAATCACTCGTATCACCCTTATTGTAAAGAATAGCCGCGCAAACGGCCGAAGCACCGCCATTTGTACAGATTGAAGTCGCGCAAACAAGTCCAACAACCATTGAATTCTACCGGTTAGATGGGGCTAAACCCCTTCCAAGCTCTATATAGAGCCTGATAAGATACCTACGGGCCAATAGAGCCTCCAAGTTATGCGTTGCGACTGGATCTAGTATGAACAGCCGAATTGCGCTGTCCTGACAAACGCTCATGCAGAGGCGCACCAGAATGGTACTGGTTGCAGCTTACCCGCATCGATGCATCTGTCGTCTCTCAAGCACAATTGAACCTAATGTGACAGTGTAAATCCCTCATAAACGCCAAATATGCTTTCGCCAAATGTAGTCTATTCATACATTGCCCGGCCCAGGGCCTTTTCCTTGGTCAAGCAGCAAGTGTGGCTTGAGGAAGCCATCATCAATCTGCTTGAAAGCATTTGCAGGGTCGTGACTCAGCTCTGTGATAAGCTGCTTTACGGCACCTGTCGCTGTCGCCATTCTACTCGAACCCTCCGTGCTTGATTCAGCTCTGATGCCTGATGTCGGGTATGGCGAAGTGTCTGTTGATATGCCCAGTGGTGATGGGACTCGATTCGGCGATCGACGGGCACTAGGTGGTAGATCAAGATCATTGTCATCCTCATCCGCAGAACCACTATCGCCAGGACTAAGGAGACCTTGATCTGCACCATCAGCGTGACGCAAGCGGCTCGAATTGCGCCGCGTGGGGAAACCGTTGGATCGTGCTGGTGGGCTATTCCGTTGAAAGGATCCACTCGAGTAGGAGCCTTGGTGGCCATGGACATTGCTCAGTGAAAATCCGTTCTGACCTGGTCGTGGAGTATGACCGATACCTGAGCCTTTATTGCGCGCATATGTCCCGCCGTTCACCACTTCAATATCAAATTCATCATCAGAATCAATCTCTTCCACGACACCTGTGCGAATGCCAAGAATCTCCAACATGCGCGCGGTTGTTCCTCCAAAGATGATGACCGTGAGGACTACCACAACCAAAACTGTTGCCCGAAGGGTATCGCCGTTGTTGCCTGTAAGACCAGCAGCAAGTGCAACTCCGACTGCTCCACGCAGACCCGCCCAGTAGATCATGGCTTGATGTGCATATGGAATCTCCTCTACAACCTCTTCTCCTCGCCGACGCTGACGATATCTCGAGATTCCATTAATAAGTTTGGATAGCGGGAACACTGCACACCAGCGAGCAGCGCAAATCCCAGCTACAGTGATGAGGATAAAGAGCGGTTTATATTCCAGTTTGTCGTCCGTGAAGAGAGACAAGCCCAAGTATATGAAGATAAAGTTTTCCGACAACTGTGCAGTAGACTGGAAAACAAACTTGGTAGAAAGCTGAGTTCGGCGGGACATATTGTGGTAAGCGTAATGCTTGAGACAAATGCCGCAGAACAATAGAGATACAATTCCTGTTGGGTCTTTAGTATTGAAGACGATAAGGAACAAATATTCAAGAGTCTTAACATACCAGACATGTGGATTGCGTTTGAGAAGAAGTACGTCAAATATGCAATCAGGATGATCAAACAGCTTTCGGTCTTGGGGTACCTTCTGACATAGGTGAACTTGAGCATCAGCGAAGCAGCAATACCGACCATAACGCCGATGAACAAGCTTCCAAAGAAGACGCCAAAGAAGATGCCAAATGCTTCAAAAAGACTAAGGATTCCGAGAGACTCTGCACCATCCTTGTACTTTTGCGCAGTTTCGAACAACACAATGGCGACAGCATCGTTGAGGATAGATTCGCCGAAGATGATAGTGTACAGCTTGGGCTCTACTTTATATGTATCGAAGATGGCGAGGATGGTGACTGGGTCAGTGGCAGAGAGGGTTGCGCCCACGGACATGGCCTCGACGAAGTTGATCTTGAAGCCATCGAGAGGGATCCTAGTCCAGAGAAACAATATGAGGCCGAGCACGAGAGCTGATATAAATGTCCCGGCAAAAGCAAAGGTCAGAATAGCGCCAATGTGTCTGAAGAAGTTTCCCTTTGTTGGTCAGTTGATAGCAAGGCAAAAGAGGTTGCAAATGGCATACTTGATGTAACTCGTAGCCTGCCGACAGGATGATGGGGGGCAGAAGCAGGTTGAAGAACATTTGATAATCGAAGCTCACCGAATCACGCACCGATGCCACAGCAGTCAGTCGCAGGATGAGGCCAACGACCATACCTGAAGGGGGTTAGCGAGCTGCAGTAGCGAAGGTTAAAAGGCATGACGATGGTAGGGGTCGGATACGGGTTTGGCGCCGGGCAAGTGCAGAGCTTGACCCCACTACACACGCAGACCATCGAGGACTCGATGAGGGCCAATGTCCATGTTGTCATGCATTATGCAGGCGGAAAAGGGCCATGGCATTTTGGTGCGTGCCAAGACGCACGACAAGTGCTAGGGTAGGTGCGAGACGTACCAGCAAAAATGGACAGGACCGTTTCATGGACGGCTTGTATTTTGCGAGTTCGCAGTATATAGCTGGTGAAGAGGGCTATTATGAGCAGGACGATGAGGATGGAGAGAGCCCATGACGTGTACAGCTCCTTTTGTCCAGCCTCTGGCTCTTCTGCGGGTATTGGGTTAGAGCTGAGTCGACTCGAGATGGTAGTGGAAAGAAAAAGAGCTGGCTGGGGGGTTGTAACTGACCATCCGGGTCTGCGTCGACTGCATCTCGTTCTGGAGAGAGGGCAGGTCAGCGAATGCAGCAAGAGGGTGATGAAGACAATCCAACATGTTGTAGGGAGGCTATTCGCATACTGAGTATCTGCGCTATGGCCCACCCTACTGTGGAAGCCATGCTGTCTCTACGGATGCGCTATCATCAGCAGTCGTTGTTGGAAGGATGTGGGAATCGAGCGTGTGCGCAGGTGAGCGCAGATGAAAGGTGGTAGCGCAGGCGTTGGGCGCAAGAGTGGAAAGGCAACGTTGCGCGACGTCTAGGCGGCGGCGACGACTGACTAAACGCGTGTGTGGCAGAACGAGAGATGCGCAGGGACACGTGCTAACAAGTCAAGTGAAGCTAACGATGGGTTCGAGGTGCAGGCGAGGGAGCTGCTGACCCAGACAAAGGCAGATTCACAAACCCCCCGAATTATCAAGCTTGTTGACGACAGACAGGCTGATAGTCACAGCTGCGAACCCGAGAGCTCAGGTGGTTGGCGCCGATGCGCAATGTTTCAGTAAGCCACCAGCGCGATCGATTGGGTTTAGCGTGTCCTCCACCAGACGACGTCACTGCACGCAGACTACCAGCCGTTGACTGCCCCTCAGCCTGCATGACATCGATCCAGATGGCTCTGCAAGCCTCAATCCAAGACTGACTGCTCCTCGGAACGCCTGTTTCCTGCTGTTGTATAAGCACCTGACCTACACCGCCGCTTAACTCATCTGCTCCCTCCTCGCACACTGACAATATCTGCCTGCTTCACCCTCGCTCGCTGTTCTCTCCTCCCCTCTTCCCACTTCCCACCGCGTTTCTTGGCGGATATCTCCTTGGTGACACCCAGTCAGCAGAATCGCCATGGCCTGATCCTGAACTGTTCCTTTTTGGCAATTCTTAGACTACCTTCACCACTGCTCCCCATCCTACTTGCTCGTTGCTACCAGTGACCGCACGCTGTTCCTGCCAATCACATTACGCGACCGCCCTTACAGCCAGTGAAGCCAATAATTGTGTCCACGTCGCGCCAGTAGAATTCCTCCAGGGTACAATCCACAGCCCGCGACCGCCAACATGTCGTCTTCGCGCCCTGAAGCTCATGCTTCGCCCTCACCCTCGCCCTCGCCCAGTCCGCTGGCCTCACCACGCGACCCGCCCCGGCTCGACACAACCCCAACCCCAACCCAACGAGCACGTCCACGGCCCAAGCTCGTCTCCTTCAACCGCGACTCTCTCGGCGGTGGACGCCCTAACACCGAAGGTTCCCCCCACGTTGACTTTATAGAACAAGTAGACGAACATTCGCCCTCGATGCCCCCGCAAGGCAGAATGTCTAGCGAAGTGGATCCACTCCTCAAGGAGACCATGTCGCCCCTGGGCAGTGACGACGATTGGCTGGGCGAACAACAGACTGAAGAATCCAAGAGCAGTTGGTTCCTTTTTCTGCTGACGTTTTGTGGTCTGGGTCTCCAGATTGGCTGGTCTGTCGAGACGTCCAACGGTTCTGTATGTCTTCTGCCCGCATATCCCCTTCCTCACACTGTTTCTGACTCCATCTGCAGCCCTATCTGCTGTCGCTTGGTATTAGCAAGTCCATGCTTGCTCTCGTCTGGATCGCGGGCCCACTCTCAGGTGTCCTTGTTCAACCTTACGTTGGTCTCAAAAGTGACAATTGCAGAATGCACTGGGGTAAAAGGAGGCCATTCATTGTCGGCGGCGCCGCTGCGACCATACTTTCGCTGATGATTTTGGCCTGGGCAAAAGAGCTCATGGGCGGCTTCCTTGGTATATTCGGCGCTGATCCAGAGTCTAACTTCGTCAAAAACTCCATCATGATTTTTGCTGTACTCTTCGTCTATGTCTTGGACTTCGCTATCAACGTCAGTACGTGGCCACTTCACCGTTTCCTCTTTTTCTTTCTCGGTGTTGCTTACAAGCTGTAGTCCAAGCTGGAGTACGCGCCTACATTGTAGATGTTGCACCTACCCATCAACAAGAATCTGCCAACGCCTGGCTCATGCGATCTGCCGGCATTGGTAATATTGCTGGCTACCTGGCTGGCTACATCAAACTCCCCGAATATCTCCCATGGCTAGGAGGGTCGCAGTTCAAAGTCCTATGCGCAATCGCTTCTTTCATCATGGCCTTTACTGTTGGCGTTAGTGTCACTACTTGCGCTGAGCGAGATCCAACTTTCGACGCTGCACCGGCAGAACAAGAGGGCGGGGTCATGGGTTTCTTCAAGAGCCTTTTCAACTCTGTTGGGAAACTGCCAGACCAAATAAAGCGCGTCTGTGAGGTTCAATTCTTTGCCTGGATTGGTTGGTTCCCTTTCCTATTTTACATCACCACTTATGTCGGCGAGATTTATGCGGACAAGTTCTTCGAAGAAAAACCGAATATGTCTGATGGAGAAATTGATAAGATTTGGGAGGACGCTACCAGGATCGGCACCCGAGCCCTACTTCTCTTCGCCGTTGTGACCTTTCTGGCCTCTGTATTCCTACCGTTCGTCATCACACCAAGCTTTCAAGCTCCTGAGCCTGATCGACCCACCACACCTGCCACACCTATGACTCCAGCAACTCCACATTCAATGGGTGGTTCTGGCTACTTTGCTCTGTCCCATACCCCCAGGGGCAAACCCCGAACGTTCATGGAAAGAGTGTCGCAGTCCATGGAAGTCCTGCAAATCAAATCACTGACTCTTCGCCGCGCTTGGTTCTTCTCACATATTGCCTTTGCCATATTGATGGTCCTTACATTTTTCATCAAGTCTACTCTAGGTGCTACATTATTGGTCGGCGCGATTGGAATCCCCTGGTGCATTACAAATTGGGCACCCTTTGCCATCATATCTTCGGAAATTTCCAAGCGTGATGCTATTCGTCGCGGCATTATCAAACCACGCGATCGTGAATCGCAACTCATTGCTGAGGGCGAGGATGAGAGTTCAGCGGCAGACTCGGCAGGCGTGGTGCTGGGTATTCACAACGTTGCCATCGCCGCCCCGCAAGTCATTGCTACTCTTGTCAGTTCCATCATGTTCAAGTTTCTACAGAAGCCGCGAGGTACAGCAGGGGACGACAGCGTTGCATGGGTTCTGCGGTTTGGTGGCATATGCGCCGTCGTTGCGGCGTGGCTCACCTTACGTGTCAATGAAGAGAAGGAAGAGGAGCTTGATGAGCCATTCAGGAGAAGACGGATGTCTTAGGAAGGCTCTGATCAAGCCTCACGTCTTAGAGAAGATTTAGAGAGCATTTTTAGCCAGGCAAGTTCACCGATTGTAACGGAGTTTTGACTGGCAGTGAACCTATGAGCTTGTCCATCGCATGGATTCGCAGTCTCCATGGTTAGAGCTCCACACAGTTAGATGGACATACCTTTATCTTTTCTCCATTGTATTTATTTTTTGGATGCAAAGCATGGATGAGCGACGGAGTTCTGGGTGGGCATTTAGTCAGCGAGCGGCGTTTTGGGCCAGTCAGTATACATGGGACACAAGGGATATTGGTTCAAATTAGAGTTTCCCTGCATAGTTTACTCCAGTCGCAGCACTGTAGAATTCAATCAACGATGATCAAGCACGACAGCTCAATTCTTAAAGGCTTGTGGGTATAACATAAAACGTTCAGCGTACTCAATTGCTAGGGGTATATCCACCGCAGGCCTTCCCCCCTCGTGATCATCGTTTCCCCTTCTTTCCTTTGCTCTTTGCCTTCCCGCCGCTACCTCCACCTCCAGTAATACTCCTGACATCTTTCTTGCTTAAACTTAATGTCCCGCCTCTAAACTTGCCCACACTCGGCAACCCCACCGGTCGATCCCTCTTCCTATCTCCGTCCCTCTTTGGCTTTGCCTTATCCATGGTAGGCCGCTCCAAGATAATACCTGCCTCCTTCGCTTCCGCACGACGCTTCTCCTCCGTTAAGCGTGCTTTCTGGACCATGTGCTTTCGTTGCGCCATGGGCATTTTCTTCTGTGTGAAGACCGAAGCCTTGGCACCAAGAGATTGCAAGTGTAGGTCTGTAGATTTGTGGCGTGCGATGCCTGTTGTGCTGAGGGTGGGGGTCGAGGTGCCCGAAGACGAGGCAGAGGCGGAGAGGAGGTGTGACTCGCGGAGGAGTTTTTGGAGTGCAAGGTCGTTTTTAAGGTTCGCTGTTTCACCAACGTCTTCGGTATCGGCCTTTTTCTTAGCCGTGAGGGATTTGGGAGGCGCATTGGTAGTCGACGAGGGGGGCTTGGAGGACATGAAAGCTTTCATTTCTGCTCTCGAGGTATCGTCGGGGTTCAGCCGTGAATCCTGGTACTCGATGACTTCAACGTCATTATCTTCGTCGTCGCTTATGCCTGACCAACATGACTCTTCCTCGTCTTCCTCTGCTTGTATTTCTTCTTCCTTTTCTTCCAATTTTGGTTTCTTTGCCTCTACGGGTAGAGGTTTGAATTTGGCTTCAAATGCGCGCCGAAAGATGTCCTGAAGAGCCTCTGCGTCGGATTCGCCTGAGTTGGAGCTCGGTGACGATGATCGCGATGCCTGTTCGAGCTCCTCGCGTGTTATGCGCTTTCTTTTCCCCGTTGTGGGCGCCATTTCCGTGAGTATGTGTACGGTGGTAGATTTCAATTCGAAGTTTAGATGTCAAAAAGTACGCGTTATCGATAAGGGCGGCGCGCCGCTTCCATTACGAACTACTACGTAGATGCAATAGCAACACTCCGAATATGTCTTGATAATTAGTCTACAAACCTTCTGCTTTGACTGTACTATACTCTTTGCCCGTTACTTACAGCTCAGCGTAGAGTGATTATTCCAGAAAAAAGTTGCGTATTGGCTGCTATCATCCACGCGCACAAGGCCCCATGTGAAACAGCTATACAAGCCGGACCTTTTCATTATCTATTACAATGGCTACTAGTTATGCGTAAGCATTGCAAACACGCTCTACGTGCGTTCATCCTGCTTGAAGCAATCCTTCTTTCATAATCCATCCTGTGCTGCATTCCATTTGACGCAATCTTCAAACCTGACACCGGATCCCCCAAATACGTCCAAAGCACTTCCTATTGTCAAATCCACTTTGCCATCACTCAGCTTCTTCACCAGCTCGAGGTCTTCAATCGACCTTCCACCACCTGCATATGTGACGGGTATGCTACACCACTCCGCTAGTTTTACAACGAGCTCATGGTCAATTCCACTTTGCAAGCCCTCCACATCCGCAGCGTGGATGAGGAACTCGGAGCAGTGAGGTTCAAGAAGGGAGATCGATTCTACATGACATGATTTGATTAGCTCCGGCCTTGTAAAAAGACCATGTGCGCGATGTACCTTGATTCAGCTCAAAATCTGTGATGGTTTGCCATTTGTTCGTCGCTACGAACCATTTATCGCCTTTTCTTCGACAGCTCAGATCGATGACAAGCTTGGTCTTGTCGCCACCAAGAGCAGCAAGTATGGCTTGTAAGCGATCCATGGAGAAAGTAGATTCTGGAAATAAGTACGACGTTATAATGACCTACTGCGACCCCAATTAGCCTTATATTCTCCCTCATATCGCGATTGACCGAGTCACACGACAAAGCGTAGAATAAGCTCACCTTCTCAGCGCCTTTCTGAATCCACTCGCCAGCGTTCTTCTCACTTATTCCACCGCCGACTTGCATCCCTCCTCTCCATGCCTCGAGAGCCTCTTGGGCAGCTTCTTCATTCCCTGGGCCGAGCATTATAACGTGTGCGCCAGTTAGACTGTGCTTCTTGTAAAGGTCGGCATAGTATGCGGAGGGGTGTTCGGAAGTCCAATTCGTCTTTAGATTATCAGGTGCCACTGAATTGAGAGTGCCACCGACGATTTGCTTCACGCTACCGGCGTGGAGGTCGATACATGGGCGAAAGCGCGTCATCTTGTTTGGGTGTATTACCTATGAATGGCGGTTTGCGACAAAGGTGGGATCAATGGAGGGGCTCCGACGGAAGTCCGCAAATCTTGGCAACTGACCGACATGTCACAAAAACACTCACAGCATCACTTTCAACAAAGGCGGGCTGGACAGCTTTCAAACGAAGAGGACATTAGTCTCAACGTCAACTCAATTCAACTTTGGGTTACTTCCTCCTGCCTGTTCTAGGAAAAGGTATCAATGGTATACCTCTAAGATTCTACTATCCTAGCAATCATGCTTTGTTATGAGCTTAAAGACTTATTGTCCAAGCCCAAGGAGCCTACGCCTTGTGCAACTAAAATGGTTGCAATAAATACCTAGCTGCAGAACAACCCGAACCAGTTTGCAATTATACATCCTGCAAAAACGACATTGTGAGAAGTTGTAAAAAGGATAAACATTAACGCCATTAGCCGAGCCATCGTCGGTCAGCTTGTGCCTCCCATACTCCAGTTGGGTACGTTATCACGGCTATAAATGTTAGAACCTTGTCCAATGTCAATCCATTGGGCTGTACATACCCTCTCAAAATCCACCTCGAGGAGTGCCTACAGTACTGGCCATCGCACTCGGCCCACCAGTCACACTTCCATCTTCTTCGAAGTTCTGCCACTCTGGGAAATCTGCAGTAGCCTCGCGCAGTTTTTCGGTAGCCGTCTGCTCAATCAAGTTCGCGTCCTGGAATAAGAGACTTGTGTCCTCGTTGTAATGACGGCAGTTGTTGCAAAGCAGGCCCAAGTCTTGGTGGAACTGCTTGAGGGTCTGATACTCTTTCTTGTTGATCTTCTTCTTGATCTGATTCATGCAGATGGGGTTCTTGATAAGCTGGTAGTAATCGGGGTAATCAAGCTTATCAGGCAATTCAATAAAGGGATCAATGATGCCGCGATTAGGAATTTCCGGGTCGCTAGACTCCTCCTCAAGATCATTCAAGGCTTCGTAGACCACATTGACAATCTTCTGCAGAGAGGCACGGTGTTCGGGGGACAGTGTGTCTTTGGCTGGGGCAGGACGACCGCGTTTCCGCGGCGCCACTTCGCCATCCAGTGATGCGTCGTCAGCCTTGCGCTTTTCAGCCTTTGGTTTCCGGCCGCGCTTCTTGGGTTGGGGCTCCTCTGAACTTTCTCGTGATGGTGCTGGTGAATCGCCGACATCAAGACCCATACGAGCCGTTTTATTCCTGCTACGCTTCGCAACCTTGGCCTCTTTACGAGCAATAGCAGCTTCGATAGTGTCATCGTCGTTGTCGACCGCTTCCAGCCATTGTTCTTCAGTGAGACCATCGTCATACTTAACGCGGGTGCGCTCTCGCGCTCCTCGACCGACTGGCGTATCGTCCTTCTCTTCGACTACGGGCTCCGCATCGTTGAGGTAGATATCGGGCAATTCATTTTCACCAATCAGACGTCCCAAAGGCTTGCCAGGGCCGTAAGGATCTTCTGCAATACGTTTACGATCCATTTCTTGGAAGATCTTGAACTCTTCCTCATTACGCATCATTATCATGTTTAGATCATCGTCATCCATCTCTTCTTGTTCCAAACTCTCTGCAGCTTCGGCGGATTCCAACATGACTCGCAACATGGCATCTCGCTCTTCATTCGTAGACTTGTTGTCGAATTTACCAGCTTGAATGACTTTGCCATCCATGTCGAGCTTATAGTTTGCCCTCTCGAGAATCTTCTCTTCGACCGAATTTGAGGTAATGAGACGCAAAATACGAACTTCGTTCTTCTGTCCAATACGATGGGCACGATCCTGCGCTTGCAAATCCTGATGAGGATTCCAATCCGAATCATAAATGATGACGGTGTCGGCGGTTTGCAAGTTCAATCCAAGACCACCTGCACGTGTTGACAACAAAAAGCAAAAGTATGGCGAGTTTGGAGCATTGAACTCCTTGAGCAATTCCGAACGATCATCTGCTTTGGTCGCACCGTCGAGGCGCATGTACATCATGCCTCGTAGGCGGAGGTAATCTTCCATAATGTTCATGATTTGTGTCATTTGGAAGAACATGAGGACACGATGGCCAGTAGCCTGGAACTTGGGCAGAATCCTGTCCAACAATTCGAATTTGCCAGCTGATCGCCACAAAAGGTCATTTGTGCCCTTGGTAGGGTTCATAACATCCTCTACTTGCTCGAAGACGAATGGATGGTTGCAAAGTTTTCGCAACTGCATCAACATGTTGCTGAGTCCGCGCATGCCCGTCTTACCGCCCTTGCCGTCACTAACGACAAGTCGGTTGTGGGTGACGAGCTGCTTGTACAGCTTCGCTTGTAGCGTGGAGAAGGTACATTTGATGACGCGCTCGGTCTTGTCTGGCAGATCCTTCTCGACATCCTTCTTGAGACGACGCAGAAGGAAGGGACGGAGGACCTTATGCAAACGACGAATGACGAGAAGTTGTTCTTCTTCTGTGAGCTCCATCTTGTCTTGGCCTCCCGTATTTGCAAAAGGTGTATTGAACCACTCATCAAAAGATGTAGCAGACTTGAAAATGGTTGGCAGGACAAAGTTCAGCATGGCCCAAAGCTCAGTCAAATTGTTCTGGAGCGGAGTTCCAGTAAGAATAAGACGATAGCGGGTGGTATAGTATTGCGTAATGGTCATGCTGAGCTTAGAACCGGCATTCTTCATACGATGACCCTCGTCAACAATCATGTGAATCCACTTGATTTTGCTCAAAATTGGTCGATCTTTGATGATGAACTCATAAGTCGTGAGAAGAACCTGGAATTGACCCCAGCGAATCTGTTGTTGGTACTGCTTTCGCTGGTTTGGTGGACCCTTGTAAACGATCTTGGTGACACTGGGCGCCCATTTCTCGAACTCGTTGTTCCAGTTCGTCAATGTACTTAGAGGAACAATGACTAGATATGGGCCAGGCTGTCGTTTCTTTTCGATGAGATAGGTGATCAAACTGATGGTCTGAATGGTCTTGCCGAGACCCATCTCGTCAGCAAGAATGCCGTTGAGGTTGTTGTTGTACAATGAAACCATCCATTGGAGACCCTTGATCTGGTATTCCTTGAGAGTACCTCCGACCAAGATGCTCGCTTGCTGTGTAACTTCTTCCTTAACACGATGGGCGATTTCGTAGTAGTCGGTGCGTTTCTTGCCCGGTCGGTCATCTTCGCCCTCATCTCCTTCATCATCACTGGATTCGTCGTCAGACACAGTGTTGTCGAGGTGGTAGTGATCTGCTGCAGTGCGCTGCTGAGCCTTGACCGAAGCAGCGAGCTGCTTCAAGAAACCATCGGTCTGCTTGAGCAAGTGAGAAATACGAGTATCCTTGGCCTGACCCAAAAGCTTGAGGTAGGTTTCTTCGTCGTTGGCTTTCAATGCCTGCAGACGCTGCTTGGCTGTACGCTCAATGCGCTTCTGTTCTTCCTTCTCAATGTTCTGGTGGGTGGTGATCATAGTACGACCAAGCTTCTGTAGACGCTGTCGCTGAGCCATGCCAGCTTCTTGTAACTCTGTGCGGTGTTTGCGTATCGCATCGATGAACTCATGGTGCTTCTTCTTTTCCTTAGTCTCACGGGCGTCTCGTTGTTGCTTCTCGAGCTTCTCGGTGAGGCGGGCTTCGCGCATCGATTGCTTCTTCAAGCGGCGGTAGATGGTGCGATTGGCCGTCATGGCAAGGTTGTCGGCGTGAATCATCTGCTGCGCAATTTCTCGTCGAAGTTTACGTTGCTTCTCAAGCAAATTGAGCTTCTTTTGCTCAATGACAAGGGCCAATTTAACCTTGCCATCATCCTCGGGTGCATCCGTCTTGCTAGTGTCCCAAGAGCCGATATTGGCATTGAGCTTTTCGAGTTCAGCTTTCCTTGCGGTAAGTCGGTTGTAGAGGATGATTTCGCGCTCCTTTCTCATCTCCTGCATGCTCTGTTGCACTGCATCAATGTCAACACCCTGAGGCATGATAGTGGCAAGATATGGTCGGCTCTTCCTCTGCGTGTGAGACATGTAATTGACATCGCGGAATGCCTCGCTGCTCCAAGGTTCAATAAAGGTATCAGGCAAGCGAGGTAGAGTACGAGGCTCCTGGACCGCACCACCTACACTGGAAGCGCGAGTGGCATTGTCGAGAACCTGGGCAGCGGCTTTTACAGCGTCTGAAGTACTCTGAGGCTTTTTAGCCATGTGATGACCGTATATCTGTTGTTGCATATTCGCTGGCAAAGGAAGACCTTTGGACAAATGCTTGAAGGCGCCAATCTGAGCACGCAACATGATCAGTTGTTCCTTGGAAAGTGGAGCTGTGCCACCTGTTGCTGAAGTAGGAGTCTGCCCGTCACCCGAGGGCGCTGATCCACCGGCGGAGGCTGTCTGGGGTGTGGACGAGGCCATGTTTGGATTTGGCGTTGTAGTAGTGACTGCAGGTTTGGCACCGTTCATTGCCATTGCAGCACCATTTTGTTGCGCGGCTTGTGGGTCAGCCATGCCCTGCTGGCGTTGCTGCTGCATACGCTTCATCTGGTTGAACTGGTTGTGTTTTTGCACCAGAGTCAGGAGATTGCGGGCCTTGATAAACTCGGGGTTTGACTCAGGGACGCCTTGCTGTTTCATGGCTTGATATTGCTAGAGACTGTTAGATCGAGTTCGATTATGTTCGCAAGCGCGAGCGGCGCAAGTTGAGAATGAAAAAGACATACTGCATAAACACGCTGGACCTGCTCCCGACTAATGTTGCCGGGCATCTGCCCTTGTCCAGACATGTCTGGATTAGGCTGAACTGATGCCATGGTGAGGATAGACCACAGTGTTTGTCACTGTGAGCAAGTAGGGAATGGTTTGCGCAAACAGCCGCTTCAAACGCGCTTGGGAGATGGGCCAAGGCAGCCGAGGGCGACTGTATAACGAGGGAATGGCAGTCGCGTAGGTTCAAAAGGCAGAGGTATCAGGCCGCTATGGCATTATCGTGCGTCGTGGTGGAGCTGGAGTGCTCTGGGCGGATGGGTCTGATGAACCTGCGCCGGGGGGCCGCCGTCGCGTTGTCGCGATTGATGGCAGGCTGAAGGGGGGCAGCGCAAAATCGGGTAGGGGATGGTGGGAAGGCGCAAACGCGCGTGGAGTGGTTGTAGAATCGCAGTACGCGTCCTGAAAAGCGTGTTGCGGGCCGAACTCTGATGCGGGCACACGCTTTGGAGATGCGCGGGATGGGGTGTAGTATTCGCTGAGAACGTTGAACACTCCAGCCTGCGCAGAGCGACCGCCTGGCCCGCCTCAATACGGTTAGCGCCTTGGCATCTCTAGGCTGATTATGTCAGTGCTGGCCATGGCCAATGAGCGCACAGAACGGCAGACTCACTGTGCAAAACACTGTCTGGCTTTCATCTCGTGTGAAACACTGTATTTGAACGTGAACGCCTGTGGGGAATATGCATACCAGAAAGATGCCATACTTGGTTAGTGCCGATGTGTTGCGCAACCGCTGGCAATCTACGCACACAGGGCCAGTAGCGCTACAGCTTCCTCCCCATTGCCCTATGATTTCTACGACTGACGAACATCAAACATGTGGGCACAGTTCTTGCGTTCGCACCATATTTAAAAACACAAGCCACAGGTGTTTCTACAAAATACTTTCTTGATTGTCCTCAGATGACTAGTTTTTATATACAACAAAATCAAATCCTTCACCTCTGCCGCCCATCCTAAGTAAGTGTGGGTGCTGTCCAATCAATGTACGTCGCAGGATCCGTTCCCCCAGGGCCTTTCTCCACACCAGCCGTATTTCCGCTCTGATTGAGCAAAAACTTGTTGATGAACGCAGTAAGTTCTGGCTGCTGGGCTGAAGGGAATGAGCAATGGTTATGGTTACCAGAGCCAGTGAACCCCATGTTGTCTGGAACACCAAGTGCCTTGTAGATGAGGCGACCTGCCTTCATGCAAGCTGTAGTGGAAACAGGGCCCAGCCAGTCTATTTCGTTCTCAATGACGAGAAGTCCACGAGGTGCAACAAGACCAGCGAGCTGATGGTGATCAGTCGCCAAAGTATTTGCTTTGGTGCTGAATGCATTGAATCGTGTAGAAAACCACACATTCTCGCCTACAATCTGACCTGCCGTCTGGATATTCTTCCCCTTGGCCTTTTCTGAGTCGGAGATCCTCCAACAAGCAGCACCACCAGAGCCAGACTCTTGCGGGATACCAAGAGCAATGCGATTGACGAGCGCAGCCGCAACAAAAGCGCCTTTGCCATTCCTCGAACACCCGGTGACACCAACCCGTTTGGGATCGATGCCAGCGCTAGGAGTTGCCTCGAGGGCATCCATAATACGATCCACACCCCATGCCCAAGCTGTGGTAGCGCCCGCACTGTGACTGGAGCCGTACAGATCGAAAAACTTGCCTTTTCCACGGCTACTCTGTCCTGATTGTTGGGCAATATCGTCGTTGTTGAATGTGATGGTCGCTACACCAGAGGGCACTGGGATGCTGGCTGCACCGTAGGCGATGATGGCTGGGAAGGGCCCTGTGCCACTGGGCTTCTTGATTGAGACCGAGAATGACACAGACTTCCCACCCTCAGTAGAGGTGATGGATAATGAGGTTCCACTAAATGTAGCAGTCACTGTTGATGGCTTTTTCGGAAAGTCACCGAGCTCCTGAGCCTGAATAGCGGCGCTCACTTCCTTGTTCTTGCATTCAAATTGGGCCTTCGTGGTGACAGCAGTTCCGTCGAAGAACTTGAAAGGGTTTGGCAATTTGGCATTTGCGGTCGATGGAAAGGAAGTGGGGACATTACAGGCTGCGTCTTGACGCTGCTCAATGGTAGGTGTGGCGAGGATTGTTGTAGCAAGAAGCGGGAAAGTGATTGCGTACTTCATGGTGAAGGCTATGCGTTAAAAGACTACGAGCGTGATTGCCGGTAATTCTCATGCTTATATAGTGACAACTCATAAGAATTTGTGAACCTGCGACTAAACCTGCATCCTAACTGGTGCCTAGTCTTTCCAAATTGAGCGTCGTATAGACCGAAATTTATTGACAGTGGTTGATACTGATCGTTCGCATCATGGGACGGCATATCAACAATACCGAAAGACCCTGCAGAATGTCTATGTAACAGACTGCATATATGCGATCAGACCCATGTTAGTGGTCTGAGAAGAGTAGCTTTCAAGAACGTTATTAATTACAACCCCATGTTCCCCTGCCAGTTCAGCCCCGGAATTGACAAGTAGCAAGACGAAAACCGGGCCTGACAACGCTAAAGTAATTTCCGAGTGAGAAAAAGTGGCTTGACCATTTGCAGGTTGTAAATTGTTGCCATCGTGGGGCAGTCGATCTATAATTGATGGGAAATTCATTTGCATCGATATTCCCCGCCTTTGCACCACGCAATTTGGGGTGACTGGTAGCTTCCATTGAGCCGCGTGGAGGTATACAGCCACAAGCAATGTAGCAAGCTTGGCGAGAGCTTTTATCAAGACATATTGTGGTGTGCATATGAACTTCGAACCTAGTTTGAACACATGGGACTGGGTAAACAAAGTGCTTCAACCCGATAATGCACTCAACTGATACTTTAGCTGTCAGAAGATCAGCACATTCTATTTCCCTTGTTGCAACCTAGGCAAGGTTGTCAATGTTTAATGTCGGTCTCTAAAGTATGTATGCTCCCTAGAGTGTGGGGTGGAGGTGGGGCGGTGATGTGCAGATTAGCCTGCTTGTCGCTCATCTCAACTCTAACAACCAGAGTTGTTGAGTCCTGCATGTTTGTTGCCAAATTTATTCCTGTCTCTTGAAAAGGTTTTGTCATGAGTTTGCAACCAAAAATTTATCAGATACCAGATATGATTTCTTCAGAAGGCCTTCTCAATATTGCTGATGAAAATATTTCGCGTCACATCGTTTGCAATGTACCGATAAAGTGTGTTGATTTCGTAAAACTACAGTGCGGGCGTCTACATGGTGCTGGGTAAGAGGAATATTGAGCGGTTGCTTGATGATGTCGTGTGGTATGGATAGTGCTTGCCAAAAACACTTCTAGCGCCATTTACCGATGTCATACTTCACCCCGCTCAGCGAATGCATGAACAGATACTATTCCACTGAAAGAACAGTGACCCCCTCAAGCACATTAAGTTGGTAAATCTCTTGAAATTGCTGCATCGAATGATCTGTCCCTTATTTGCATCATGCGAGTAGTCGCTGCTGACACAGTTATGTCAGGGAACAGATTGATTACAAATTGAACCAGATATTGACGATGGACCAAATATCTAGCAAGAAACAAGCAGCCAATGCTGTCGAGCTATATAACTCAAAGAGCTGGGATTATGATAGCACCTGGCATAGTGATTTCACAAAACGATTCAGCTCATATCTCCAGCTACAACCAGGCCAAGCAGTACTTGACTTAGCGTGTGGTACAGGACTCTTGACCTTCCTAGAGTCTGAGATGGTAGGACCTTTGGGAAGCGTTGTGGGAATTGATGTCACGCCTAGTATGCTTACTCTTGCTGCTCGCAAGAAAGCGGTCGCCGGTGAAAAGTACGGCAACGTTGAACTTCATCAAGGCAATATACTGCATCTGGATGAGATAGAAATGTTGAAAGGAAGAACCTTTGATGTGGTCACAGTTGCATCTGCTCTAGTGTTGTTTCCTGATCCAAAAGTCGCAGTCGAGCACTGGTCAGAATATTTAAAGCCAGGGGGTGTACTGGTGGTAGATGCAACACATCCGAGAAATCTCGTGGCAGGTATTGTGCTGGAAAGAGTTGCTCAACGTTTACATCTACCTATCGCATACAACAGGACGTGGAGTAGGTCGGAAATCTCGTTAAAGAACCTCCTGGAATCAGCTGGCCTAGAGGTAGACACAGTGACTACAATTGAAAACCAGGCGGGTTACGGGAGGCGGTACCATGATCTTGATGCATGGGATGACCTGTTTGTGGAAAATGTCATTGTCAAAGATGTGACAAGGACTTTTGCCAACCATGAGGTCAGAGGAGAAGCGCAGCGGATTTACAAAGAAGAGTGGGAGAAACTGGCAATCGGTGGTAAGGTTGAAGAGGTAGATGCAGTGTTTCTGGGAATTGCACGGAAGCGTACGTGTACCATGATGATGGCCTTGATTAGACGCAGCACTGACCCGTTCTACAGCAGCCAATGGGTCAAGATACATGCCAACAGTGATTGAGCATGGCGAGGTGTTCAAAGGGGGCTGTCGCTGCGGCGGGATCCAATACACAGCAAGCACAGCTCCGTCGGACATAACCCTCTGCTATTGTCGTGCGTGTCAACAAATATCAGGGTCTGGCTACCTAGCGTTCATCCACCTTTCGAAAGCAGCGCTCACGTATACCAAATCCGCCACGCTCACGACGCTGAAATCGTCGGATGCTGCAGAGCGTACATTTTGCTCGGGTTGCGGTGCACCCATCACCATGGCATACTCATTTGATGAGAAATCTATCAGCGTCACAGTGAGCTCGACGGACTGGGCGAGTTTTGCGTGCGAGCTGCCTCGAGTCAAGGAGCACATCTATCTGGCCGAGAAGGCGGCATGGGTAAAGGAGGCAGACGACAGTGCCGAGAAATGGGGGACAATGGCATCAGCGCATCTGCTTGGATAGGGGAACAAATAAATTTGAAACACGTCTGGGAGGATTGTTGGGCAGTTAAGCGAAGGCATTGGACGAGTGTTTGGAGTGCAGCGGTGAGGACTGATGACGAATCCCAGCCTCTCCAAAAGCTGGTTGCCAGCCACCTGCCAACCACGCGTTGCCAAACATTAATCTACCAGCACATCAAAACCCTCCAGCTCTGCTCGTGCAGAACTGCTCCTCAAACCGATCTGTTCCACGACTGCCTGCAGCACCTCGTCGCACAGAGTTGCTTTGTCATCCACCACCAGCTGTTTACTCGGTCGCATCTCTTATCGCCTTATCGCCTACCGCGGTTGCCCAGGCACCCTCGCCTTGCACCCCACCACCTCGACCGCGTTTCACCACCGGCCATTCCACCGTCCGACTGCTGAAGCGACCAATTGCTACTGGGCGAAAAGGCCGAATTCTTTGGTTCCCTTACTTTGCGGGCCACTCCCTTGTGCACCCACGCACCCGCACGTACACGCCAGATCCCTGTACCGCACTTGCAACAGGCATGCAGTCGCCCGTTATGAGCCGCAACACCCCTACAGAGCTCGAGCTTGGTCTGCAGCATCCCCAGGCCACGCATGCAACCCACGGTTTTGCCCGCAGAGACTCGAGACCACAGCAGCTTTCGCCCAAGCACCGCCTGGCCCACGACCAAGACTTGGGCTCTTTTGACGACGTCGACATCGCCGACCACATCAAGCCACCGCCATCTGCCTTCACCTCCGTCTCCTCTAGCGCAACTGCATACGATCCGCATTCAGACGCTCCTTCGCCGCTGCAAGACTACCCACACACAACCCGCAGCAGTCACCAACGCACCCTGACTGGCACCTTCTTGGACAATTGCCAACCTTTCTTGAACCGCGCCTCGACCACCATCCAACAACATACTTCAAAAGCATCTCTTCACTCTCCTACCAAGTCCTTGGCCAGCTTCATCCCTTCCCGTGGCCTTGCCGAGTCCAGCGCAAGCCAGCCCAAGATCAGAGCCCTCCAGAATTGGTTCAGCGGTTCTTCTGCGCCTATCAAGCTTGGTGTTCCCCAGCGACGCGAAGATTCAGACGAAGATTCAGCCTCTGAATCCGAATCCGAATCCGGCACTGAGTACGATTCCGAAGAAGACGAAGACGAGGAGGAGGAAGGCTACGAAGAAGAGCGCGGTACCATCATGGCTAGCCTCTTCTCCCGTGGGCAATCCCTCACACGCGCATCCAACGAGAGTCCACAGCGCTCTGTACACACACCAACTCCTACCAAGCCACGCCAGCCAAACTCAAGTAGCAAGTTTGCTTGGCTCTTGTCCACTCAAAAGAACGCTGCAATTCCCCCTCGTTCACAATCACCAGCATACCACAACCCAGACGATGACTTGCTCAATGTCAACATTTCACAAGCCTTGTTCCCACACGGCCCAGCTGACCCCCTTGCACCATCCTCCTTCAACGACTTGCTTTCCAATGCCGAAGCTCTCCTTTCCCGATATCAGGACGCATATCGCCAACTCTCTACTGCTCTTGTAGACGCACGTGCCGAGCAAAGCGCACAGGATGATGAGCTCGACGAGGCAGAGACGCGATCGCGCCATCTCAAGATGCAACTTGAAACCATGGCAGAACGGGCAAATGAGCAAGACGAACAAATGCGCAAACTGACAGAAGAATTGCAATTCGAGCGCAGGGCACGACAAGAGGAAGAAGCCGCCCGGAAGAGGAGCTTAGCTCTGATCCGTGAGCAGCCCAAGTGTCAGCACGACTCTTGCCAGGATACCCCTCGGCGACGCAACCGGGTCTCAAACTCTGAAATCAGCGTTGATTCGGGCTTTGAGTCAGAATGTGAAACTGATGCCGCCAGTGTCTTCTCCCGCAACTGCAGGAGTCCTACTGGTACGGACATTTCTTCAGTGCTTGATTTGGAGTCGCATCAGATCACGCCAAGGAAACCTGAAGCTTTGCAACGACGAAGCACCTACGACAAGGTTAGAGACGGCAGTGTCAATCTTGAAAAGGGCGGTTGGGGTTGTGCAAATTGCGAAGGCGGTGCACAGGCTTCTGTTTGGGGACGACTGGCCAAAGAACGTGAGGAGAATCGTACACTAAGGCACAGGGTCGAACAACTTGAGGATGCGGTAGAGGGTGCTTTGAATGTTGTAGATGGGCCATGGGGGGTTTAATTGCCTCTTTTGTAGGATTTGAGTCGTAGGGAAGATTAGGCATTTTTGAAGAGAATCATCGATTAGCGACAATGGGCATGGGATTCAGTAGCATATTATAGGTATAGATTGCATCTTTGGCATTTTAGCATTTAGAATAGATGTTGATAACAACATGAATACTACACGATTGAACGCTGAATTCTTCGAGCCAAGTGTCGGTCGTGTTATGAAGTGATCAGGCGTGGTACCATGATCTTAAACACAGGATATCTCAAATTACAGCAGGACCAACTAAACAATTGCCTGTCCCTAAGAGATGAAACAGCCATACACACCAAATATCTTCCATCCACCGGGAGGCAAAAAGCCCTCCCCTACTAATGCGAAGTATTATTCACAATTCTAGATTTTCCCAAGAAAAATTCATCATTTGCTGTCACTAACACAGTTGCCAGAGTCATGAGTTCCGTTTGCAGAACGCGGATCAAGCGTGTAGTCAAGGCCAAGACAACTAGTAGACCTCCTATGATCATCTCCAACCACAGGAAGAATTTCCGCTTTGAGACTTAGCTTATAGTGTGAAGAAACATGGAAACTTGACCGTTTGTTCTTGATCCGAGCCGTCTAAGAGGTGGGTTTATCCGAGGCCCAAGCGAAGTCTAGTATCAAGCTTAAATGCTTAGTGTTGTGTGGAGGGTAGATCACTGGGACACAAGGGGTAATTCGAGGTGTTGATTACCTGGGGTTTGGGTGTGGACCGAGGTAAGCAATTGGAGGCGTGTGTTTTCTCTTCAGGATTCTACGATGTGTTCGCCGGTTTCGTGCTGTTGAGATAATGACGTTCAAGATGATGGTGTACAATTCATGGTACTTACCCAGGCATCAGAGGTGGAATATCAAATCAAGAAGGGTGGCAATTTCACTGTGTTCACTACAGTATCCATAATTGACATTGCCATCGAAGGTGCTTGGGTTTTCGACCAAGTAGGGGGATCTTGCTGCATAGCCTGTGAAAATCAGGTCCAGTGTTATGGTCAAGAGTCATGTAGTACCTGGGTATCGGTATACTACCCGCGATTGCCCCTGGATTCCATTGTGGTCTTCAGTACCCCAGGTGAAGATCTGTAAATCACTGACGCCCTGATAACTCTGTAACTCGGTTGCATCTCTCAAAGCAGTACTCCTACCTCATTTTTCATGGTCATGTTCCTTTGTTCCCGTTTAGTGTCGTGTGATCATCGAAATATCTACATACCGCTGGTCTTGGCTCCGGTGGAAGTTTCATACTACTATCATTCACTGAAGCTCACATGAGGCATGAAGAAGCTTCCCACCGGAGTGGAAATAATGTAGTATGCCTATGCACAGGCTTGGCAGCAGGGCGGATTGCTTCCAAAAGCTCGTATTGGAAATAGCCCGATGCATGCGGGATGCACCCCAGACCAGTGCCGGCACTAAAGCCGACTACCAACTGAATCCCGCATAATGTGGGGTACATCGCAATTCCAAGAATCCCAGAATTATTTCGGAGCGATATGCTGAAATGCCAAGCCAATCTACTGTACCTAAATCACTGACGATCGGGTCGACTTTCGGCAGGTGTTTCACGGTACAGGGATTAGCACACCGTTTTGATTGGAAGGACCAACTATCCCCCGTGGCCTTCACGTTACAATCTCTTGAATTTTCTCTTTGGGGTAGTATAACCGTCTACATACTGATTCCACCGGAGAGCATGAATGCCATGACATCTTCAAATCCGTTATGGGACCGCACTGCTCAGGACTATAGAAAGGACCGCAATTCCCATCTCAAACCGACCATCGCAGCTTCAAATACTCATCTCCACACAACTCCACATCTTCTCCCGAGCTACAGCTTCTGTACTTCCAAACTTTTCCAAACATGAAGTTTTCAATCCTCCTCGCTGCGGCTACTTATGCCTCGTCCGCCAGCGCAGCCATCAACTACTTCATCCAAAAAGTCGACAACCCTTCCGCAGACCAAGCAGATGCGTATGCCAGAATCCAAGACTGCATGGATAGAGCTGTCGCTCGCTACGCCCGCTTTTCCGGTGCCACCAAGAACATCCGCGTCCAATATGTTCCCGGCGTGCCCACCGCCGACGCCAACTACGCAGGAGAGATGCGCTTCGGCGACAACCGCAGCTACATGACTGAGCGTACTGCTATGCATGAAATCAGCCACACCTTGGGTATCGGACAGACACAGGCTTGGAACGACAAGTGCGCAGCAAACAACTGGCCAAATGCTACCCCATTGTTGCAAAGCTGGGATGGCCCAGACGCTAGGATCAACTGTGGTGGTGGCCACATCTGGCCTTATGGTCTTAACTACGAGAATGAGTGGAGCGAGACCAATGCTGATCGACATGTTCAGTTGATTGATGCTATGTTGAGGGATGGTATGTAGAGCATGGTCGAGAAGAGATACTCCGGAAACGCGATTAGTAGTAGTTTACTTGAATGCATCTATAATGAAGTCCCACATGTTCAAATTAAAATCTGTGTCTGATCACAATATGCGACGAGTGTCTCTTTTCTCATCTCATATAATACATTCTTCCCATTCTTACACTCTAAAACTGTTGTCAGACTTTCGTTCAGCATGAGGTGATTCCGAAGGTGTGTCGTCAACTGAGCATAACTTCGTCGTCCAGATTTTGAGATGTAAGAACAATGGAGTTTCTCCACAGCTGCCTGAGCAGTGTTTCCCCAAAAACCGTTTAGATCGAAGTAAATACGAGTATAAGATCGATACGAACGCCACCACAACACAATGCTTGTAGCGTTGTGGAAATAACCGGGGTTAACAGAGTACAAAACTTATGACAAAAACAAAAGATGATCATAGCTTCAAACCTTAAACGCGTTATCTTAAAAGACAAAATGATTTTCTTGTTTTGTAATGATGCATCGAGGGCAATGTTTGGTCTGCCATATTCCAATCAATCCATATCAACGAATGGCAAGTTGAGCCTGTTCTTGATGTGCTCTAATATACCCAGAATTTTTTCATCATCGAATCTTCTCCCGACAAGTTGCAAGGCTACCGGCATGCCATGAAACTCTTCTGGATCCCACAATTTGCGATTATCTTCGTCGTGACCACTTAGTGGTTCTGCTTGCCCTTCCCATTTGTCAACAGCTTGGTCCACTCTGCAGACAGGAAACACTACACCGGGGTAGTCAAGCAAGTTCCATTGGCTAGTGTAACACCAATACTTTGCAGTATCGTGCTTAGGAGCTACTCCAGGCCCGACAGGACAAAGCAATGCATCGATGCCATATTTATTCCAATGCAAAGCATACTCTTTACGATACGCTTCGCGCTCTTCATACCAATACGCAAGCTCGCCGACGGAAAGCTTTTTGACGCATGGGTTTTCTTTAATAATCCATTCGGACAACGGTCGCCAAGGTTCCCCAGAGCTTTTGATATCTTCAGAATCGGCCTCGCCACCATCAGGATAATATAGCGTTGATAAGATAGCCCACGCTTCATCGTGTAAATATGGCTCAAAATCGACTACTTCAATGTTTTGGGTCTGAAGCTGTTGCGCAACTGCCTTCAAAGCACGGGTGATCGGTGGATGTGGACGTACCATGCCATCATGCCACATAATACCAATTTTCAATGGCCTGTCTTGAGGGACTACATAGGGGCGCCATGGCATAGGAATCAGTGCTGGCTCAGTCAGCCACGGCTCTGCATCGATGATCGTTTTCATGAATGCTTTGAGTCCTCCTATTGAAGTCGAGAGAGGCCCGAGAACTGTCTCAACGGTGTCAGCAGCTGCCATCATATAGCCCCACCCATCCGTAGGAAGTCTGAACGCTGTTGGCTTCAACCCATAAATGCCACAATTTGCAGCAGGGTTTCTTATCGAACCGCCGACATCAGAGCCAATTCCGAGACAAGAGCCTCGCAGCGAAATCAAGGCACCTTCACCTCCCGAGCTTCCGCCAGACGTAAGATTAGTATTATAAGGGTTTGTGGTCACTCCATATAGATTTGAGTCCGTCTCAAGATGCATCATTGTTTGCGGAACAGTAGTTCTACAATGAAAAACGGCGCCTGCGTCATGCAACACTTGAAGGATATGAGCATCTTCCTTAGCTATAACTTCCCAGTGAGAAATGTAACCCGTCGTGCATCGCAGCCCTTGAAAGCCGATATGCTCCTTTACGCTAATGGGGAGACCATGCAAAGGACCTATTGGCCGTCTATGCTCTTGAAAGTAAGCGTCTAGCTCTTTGGCGCGTCGCAATGCGCGATCTGACAAAAGCTCGGTGATGCAGTTGGCAAGGCCTTGGGCCACAGCTGACTGCTGAAGATATGCGGTCGTGACTTGCACTGCCGAAAATTCACCCGTAGATAACGATGTGATCAAAACCTCAGGAGGTAGGCTTGTAATAGAGAGGATATGTTCTTCCAGCAGCTGTTTCGGAACGCTGATAACACTCTTTGGAAGCTGAGAGGGTACGTGGGGTGCTGCTGGAGACAACTGTGCTATTGTCGCATCTCTGTGGTCTTGAGCCTCTTGAGCAACATCTCTCCATGGCCTCGTTTTTTGCTTCAAGTTTGAGGTTGACATATTCAATACAAAAACTATCATGCAGATTGGGGCGAGATGGGAACGGAGTGAGCGGTATTTGCTTGTCCACGTTCAGACTAGTTAGTCCGAGATTAGTCAGCCATGGCCATGACGAAAGGCATTCCACGCTATGAACTTTTTTTGGCTGGTAAAGTTACTGCATGTGAAATATTCCTTCCAGCGACAACATTCACGAGTCGCAGTATCCAGGGTATCTCTTTACTTACTGTTGATTCTGTAGTCCTGTTTACGTGTATGTACACTAGGCGTCAAAGACAATGAAACCAGTTCCACGTTTTCTTCTCTCACGCTCATTCGCTTTGTCGCATCGCCCATCGCGCCTGTCGCAATCGACTAATACAAACTCTAGCCCCAGCCCGACCTCCAACCTTGCAGACAACCACAGACAGCTACTTACTACCATGCCTCCACCACCGAAGCGCAAGTGGCACCGCCCCAGAGGCGACCGCCCCAACGTTGCGGCCAATGGCTCAGCCACTGGAAGCAATTCCACGCAGACAGGACCTCGTCCCGCTATTGCGCAACAACCGAAGCGACCAAAGGTCGAAGACACACCTCCCAATGGCGTCGGTAGTGTGGATGTCAGACAAATGTACAGCACGTCTGCTGGCGACGCAGAGGCTAAGCCCTTCTCTGCTCTCAGTGGCACGTTGGACAAAGCTTTACTCAATGGTCTAGACAAGATGGGTTTCGAGTAAGCCATCTACCGTTTCCACCGGCACTGGTTGGAAACCAAGTTGTTCATGCTTTGGAATCAATAACTGACCTTGTTGCTAGATTCATGTCACCCGTGCAGCAGAAGGTACTAACCGAACTTCCCTCACTTTCATCCGATTGCGTTGTGCAAGCAAAAACTGGCACTGGCAAGACTGTTGCATTTCTACTCCCAGCTATTCAAAATTTACTTGCGGGCAATATGCCTCCAAGGGGGAACGTTGCTATTTTGGTAATTTGCCCAACACGTGAATTAGCCCTTCAGATCGCCAAAGAATGCAATGGTGTCACTGCAGCTTTGCCACGCAAGATGGAGTGCCATACGGCCTTTGGCGGCACAGCACGAGCATCAAACCTGAAGGCTTTCCTCAATGGCGACCCTACAATCTTGGTGGCTACGCCAGGCCGTCTCGAGGACATTCTGGGAGACGAATATGTGCGCGAGAGATTCGCCCATCTCAAGACACTGGTTCTCGACGAAGCTGACCAGATGCTCGATGCTGGGTTCATGCCAGCCGTGAAGAAAATCTTGAAACGCATCCCTCCCAAGAGCGACGGTTGGCAAGGGATGTGTTTTTCAGCTACACTACCAAAGGAGGTTCTAGATGTTGCAAAGGTTGTGCTGTTCCCGGGATATACTCATCTTTCAACTGTCGACCCCAACGAGGTACCCACACACGAAAGAGTGCCTCAATTCTCCTTCTCTGTTCCCACTATAGGGCAGACATTTGCAGCACTTTCGGCACTGATTCAAGAAGAATACAACCAAGATCCAAAGGATTTCAAAGTCATTGTTTTTGGCACAACCGCGAATGGGGTGGCGCTCTTATACGATCTGTACAAGCATGCTTTACCGCAATTCAGAGTGTTTGAATTGCACAGCCGCATGTCCCAACCTACCCGCACACGTACTACACAGCAATTTAAGGATGCATCGAGTGGAATTCTCTTCGCTTCTGATGTTGTTGGTCGAGGCATGGATTTCCCAAATGTTGGCCTAGTCATTCAACTCGGCCTCCCGTCCAGCACCGAGCAGTACGTCCACCGAGTCGGCCGCACTGCTCGGGCTGGAAAAGATGGTCGTGCGGTTCTGGTGCTTTTCGAAAAGGAAGCGTTCTTTCCCAGGATTAATAGGACGTTACCCATCAAGCCATATCCCGTAGATATTGCATCGCAACTACAATCACATCAAGCGAACATCGATAGAGCTTTCGTGAGTGTAGAGGAGGAGTCCAAGGCCAAAGCATACCAGGCATTCCTTGGTTACAACAAAACTTTCCTCAAGAAGCTTCAACTTTCGACAACGGAACTCGTACGCGTGGCCAACGAGTACGCAGGGGCAATGGGCTGCCCGGAACCACCCATGATGGAAAAGTCGACGATTGGTAAAATGGGTCTCAAGGGCGTGCCAGGCCTCAGAATTGGGTCGCGAAGATCGCGTGATTGAGGAGCTGCGCTTTGATTTTCCCGCCGCCAAGCATACTCCAGTGTATGGGCAGTCATGAATGTGGCAAGGAAGTGGAGGATAATAAGTAATCCGGCATGGGTTGCCGTCCTCATCTAATCATGTCTTGCTTCTACTTTGGTGCCTATCACAAAAATGGATCATTGCGACGTCTCACAACCGTGTTCTTCTCTAACTACTTTTCTATTTGATCGGGGTTTGCGAGGAAGCAAGGGGGTTCAGTCACTCCAAGACCACCAATTTGAATGAAACCTGGCTGCCCCATCAGCTTCCAGGACCCATCGAAATTGTATTGAATTGGTATCGAAATGTACAGCTTGCTAAACCACATCATGTTGAATGCAAGCGTGAGCCCTTTCTTCCAGTCCGATTCTTTATTGATCTTTTCGTCTTTTTGAACAGCTGGACAATCTTGGACAGCGTTGATAAAGAATTGTCAATGTGGTGAGTGGCGCAATGCATCACCGTTGAGGTATCTGCACCACAATCAGCCTCTTGTAACGACGCAGAGGAGGATGAATAAAATGATGGCACCAAGATGGTGGCGTTCTGTTGTATGGCTGCGATTGGAATAGTCTGCATCGAACGTATCCCTTGTTACTGAAACTGTCACGATGTCCGTTTGCCTCTGGACCCACTACCTTGGCTGTGGAAGTAAAGAGAATTGATTTGGGAATATAGAGGGCCCAGGTGAACACCAATATGCCATGAATAGTATACTCCAAATTTCAGTTGGCCCCCGATCAGCCGGAAAGCTCTTTAGAAGCACAAGAATCGATGAGCCATGCCACAACGGGACTCTTATACGATTTGTTCCAACGCCATGAGGGCACTCGCGATGGCTTCAGCTCACGATCGTTTCGATGACATGGCTTTTGGTCTCTGTGCCGTTGCATCCGTCTCTGTTCAGCACCAGTAGGCGTCATATCATGGCTGTGTATCCCTTGGGTGTTTCTCGACGCTTTGGCTCCAGCATATATATATGACTGGATTCGCTCAGCATAAGTCTCCATCAAGCATTATACATTCGCTTTTTTCCATTACTTCATCATAGTCCTTTGGGCTAAGCCAGTCGTTCGCTATGCTTTTCACAGCAGTTCTCGCTGCAATTGCAGCCGTCCCCGTTGCCACGGCTTTAGATGTCACTGCCTCATCAACTCGATGCACAACTCGCTTTGGTTATTACCCATTACCTACTGGAACCGGTGCTGTCCCAACCTGGTACCGATACACCACTATAACAAATATTATCCGCGTCACAACTACAAGTCATGAAACCGTGACGGTGACACCTTCGGCCACTACATTGACAGATGTGATCAGCACGATTACAACACTGACAACAACTGTGACCTCAACGCCCGCGGCCACCACCGTCCCCACACCAGCTGGATTCATTCCTCTACTTGTCGCCAATCTTGCAGGTCCAACCGCCGTTTCACGCTTCAGGCGCCATGAGCTCGAGCACCGTGCTGCCGACTATGGCGTCCATAATCTCCGCCGACAGACGGCTGCTAACAACACCGGAGGCTTCGCAGTCAACCGGGAAGGTCAGACTTCGAACATGTACAGGATCTACCCACAACGTGTCGACTGCCGCGTTTCCGTCAGCATCAACAGCACCATTGAAACCACGGTTATCGGCGAGCCAGAGACGATCTTGGCAGCAGGTGCTACAGCTACTTCATTGTCGACTACCACCATTAGCACCACGACTACCCTGACTGAAGTGCTCCCTCGTCAGACTGTCTATGCTGCTTGCCAGCAGAACAACGTTGGTGCGTACTTGTGCTGTATCCTGTGATAACAAAACGATCTACTAACGTACGTCCATAGTCAACCACATCACTGGCTTCACAGGCAACCAGCTCATCTTCGACCGCGTCATCTACCGTCCAGCTGAGGGCTTCCCCATCGAGAACGAACTCGTCGTCAACACCACTTCCGCTGAGAACTGCTGCATTGCTTGCCAAAATACCGTAAGCCCAACCATTACTGTGTGAAACCATACTTAATTGTTTCTAACAACACAAACCAGGCCTTCTGCGCAGGCTCTTTCTTCGCCCCCTCCGACCAAGCCTGCCATCTTCGTCTCACCCAAGCACCCGCCCTACCACCCACACTCCCCGCCCCATCTGCATCAGCCCTGCCCGTCCCCTCAGGAGGTCTCGCCCCCTACGCATACGGCAACAGCTCCAACATCGTGTACCCCACCGCCACTGCTATCCTCCCCACCGGTGCGCTGTCCACGGCAGTGGTACCTCCTTTCCCGACGACAACCAGCAGGCCCGGCGGAACTTGCGCGGCAGGCTCTCTGAGCTTGTATCTGGGTACCATTCAGGGCCAGGAGGACTTCCCGATTGAGTATGCGTTGTCGTTTAGCAATGGACCTTGTGGACGGTTGAGTGTGTGGCCTATTCCTGTGCGAGAGGATATTGACACCAGCCTTGAGGACAGGAGACTTGCTTTGCACTAAGTAGGCTCTTGTGATGGGAAGAAGAGGAAGATGTGGAAGAAGGGGGAGGGGGTGTACTTGTACCTAGACAGATGGATGGTTTGGTGTTTTTGCCATTTTTTGGGGTATCCATGTCACTCGTTTGTATTCTGGATATATGTTGATTTCTTGTACTTTTGATTGACAAATTGGTAATTTAGATTTTTGCTTTCACGGTTTGGGTTTGACAGTTGATTGGTTTGATGTTCACGTGACATGACATGTCGTTCCTGCCCTGTTAGTCTTTGCCAAGAGCGATGAACATGCTTTGGTAAAAGAAGACGCGGGTATTTTTGGGTTTCTTGATTCTGCGATATCATTGACGTGTAGAACCGTCAAATTGGCGACGATTGTTAAGGTGGAGAGGGAGGCTGCGGTGTCTGTTGAGCGATGGGGCTACGGCTATTAACATGCAGTTGATCTCCACTCTCCTGCCGTGCTTGCCCCACGATATCTACGATGGCAGCGGTAAATCCTCCGCAAAGTGGGTGAGGCCCCATTTGGTAGTTGGCAGCGGCCCATGTCTCTTGCGTCATGGTTGCAGAACAGCAGAGCAGGACAGCAGAGTAAGAAAGAGATTCAGATTTCTAAGATTTCTAACGTATTTGACTCGGGATGGAATTACGGCGCCAGAACACGGTGGTAGTGAGCAAGTCACGCAGCGGGGTCGTGTAACGTGAGGGAGTGGTAGCGAGCGGCGTCCCTTGCATGTTGACCAGACCGTTGGACGACGCGTTACTTTGCCATTGAAGCTCCATTTTGGGCCAATGTATGTACTATGTAGCTGTCAGCCGTGAAAGTCCGCGAGCTTGGCAATACGCGCTTTCCAGCACGACTGTCGAGCGGATTCGAGCGGGCACAATTGTTCTCAGTCAAGTTATCCACAGGAAGCACCGGTGAGATACGAGTGGTGACAGGCCCGGAGCCCCCAGATTGGCAGTCGTGTGGAATTGATTCGCTCTGCATGCAGCAGTTGGCCAGGGTGATGTGCATTGGGTTTCAAGCGGGCCATGGTTCTGTTCAACCGATAGGCTGAGCCACGGCGGGCACTCCAGTCGCAGAGCCATTAACGACTGCACGCCACGTTGAGCTGGTGGGTCGTATGGGCAGTGGGAGGGACTGAGCGCAGGCACAGCTGCATATGTTTCGTGTTGTGCAGGCGCTTGCGAACGGGAGCCTTGCATGGCTCACGTCGTGGTGCAGCCATGACTGAGCGTAACTGAAATCTTTGGGCGTGCAGGATCGAGACTCGAGCGCAATAGGTGACCAGGTCACAGTCAGTGAAGGGCGGCTGGCTTAGTCTCAGCGAGGCACGAGGGTTGTTCCTGGAGGCCGACCAAGAATGACGCGCGATCGATCGAGGAACGCGTCCAGCTCACGACCAGGAAGGCGCTGATTGGGCTCCTGCCCCTTGCAAGCCCGTCGCTCCTTCCTTGCGTGCAAACCATCCCAGTGCAGCCAAGCCCAGACTGCGCGCAGCAGCTGATTCCAACTTTTGCCCTGCCATTGCCCACTCTGGTAACTTCCTGGTCTCTCTCCTCCATCCACTCACACCCTGCCCGCCTTCTTTCCCACTCACACTCCCATTCCCATTCCCATTCCCATTCTTCCTTCTTGCACACTGCCGTTTCTTGCGACCATCAACTCCAATTTCTTCTCTTCTCCCCCACAATACGCCTCTTCGGCGCTGCACACGTGCAAATTTTAGCCTTCAGCCCACCAATCTCAGCCTGTCGTCACAGCTGCCCCTTAGCGCCGGCAAGCCAGTCCGCTGCCTCATCATCTTCTCCGCACAGGTAGGATAGCAGCCCACTCCACCCTCACCATCTGCTACCTCCTTTTTCTTACATGGCCAGCGCACAACCACACGATACATGACAGACAGCCTACTCCTGGCTACCTGCTCCTGCCTCAACCTCACCGCCGCATCCAGTACGCGCTTGGCCCTCGTCACCGCAATCTCCGTCAACACCGCCTCGCCGACCGTGCCCTGGTAGCCCATCTCGACCTAATCTGAAAAACTTCACGCGATTTCACGCGTCATAGCGCCCAAGGAGTCCATACAAGGTCGCTACAGGCCTCGTCGACCGTGCTCGCTATGGCTGCAGCGCGTCGACAGCCTCAGTTACAGATTTTCAACGACCCGCTGCTCCCCCACGACCACCACCCAGTCTCCCCCTTTGACCCCAGCTACTTGGACGCCTTTGCCTCTGTCACCGACGTGTCAAACCACTCCCACACCCTCCTTGCACCCCCAGAGAACCTCCTGAGCCGACCCTCACCACGCAAGACTCGACACATCTCCAGCTCACCCCCACCCCAAGCCTTGGCCCAGAAGGCCCTCAACTCGATATCCATTCCTCCCCCCATGGAGCAGCAGTGGACCGACGCGCCACTCAAGAAGGCGCAACCCACCGGCACCGACAGCTTCCACGACATGACCAACCTACAGTACTGGACCAGCCTACCGTCCCAAATGGATAAGGAGAACGTTTATGCCTACCCTGAGTCCAACATGACTGCACTATCAGCCGCAGAGCCACCACAGAAGCAAGGCGTCAAGCGAGCATTCGCAGACGCGGCTGCACCCCTTCGTGACCGCAGCAAGAAGCAAAAAGTAAAGGAGGTCAAGACGGAAGAGGTGGACGGTCCCTTGCCAGAGCCAGATCAGATGCCCAGTGTCGAGGACGACGGCAACAAGCCTTCTTACAGCTACGCAATGCTCATTGGCATGGCCATTCTACGTGCCCCAAGTCGCCGATTGACTCTGGCCCAAATCTACAAATGGATTTCAGACACTTTCTCCTTTTATCGTAACTCACAAGAGACGGGCTGGCAAAACAGCATCCGCCACAACCTCAGTCTGAGCAAGTCGTTCTCTAAGCAAGAGCGCCCCAAGGACGATCCCGGAAAGGGCCACTACTGGGTTATTAATCCAGGCTTCGAGAAGCAATACCACAAGGTCAAGCCAGTCCGCCGAACAAACAACCCAGATGGATTCATCCCAGGATATCCCAGCGACCTACCACGCTCCACCGCATCCATGTCCGCTAGCTTTCCACCTATGAGCTCCAGCAAAGGATTTGACTCGAGCAAGTTCCCCGAAGAGCCGGAACTCCCGTCCTCGGATGCAACTATCCCATGCTCAGACCCAGCGGCTCATGATGGACATGATCCCCTCAGTATGCCACCGCCTCGTCAGATTCCCTCGTCTCCACCACCAGCGGACATCCATTCATCCCCTCCACCACCAGTATCAAGGGCACGCTCAGCCCGTGAGGATACACCACCGCGCGCTCCTCGCTTCCCATCCAACAGTCGATCTGGCGGACGCAAGCGCAAGTTCAACGGCCTTGGTGACAGTGGATATTATTCGTCCATTGAATCGTCGGCGATCAAGGGTCAGCCATTGGGACCGCTACTCACGTCTGAAGCCGACTTGGATCGCCCCATTAAACGTGGTCGTGCTGAAGAGGAAATTGCACGTATCCGTGGCTCGTCTTACGATTCTCCCTCCAAGTCTAGGCCATTGACTCAACCTTCCAATGCTCAACTTATGTCTTCACCCTTCCGTCAGAATCCCAAGCTTGGTGGGCCTTTGACACCTGCCGTTGTCTTCAAGCGTCCAGCATTACCTCCTGCCTCTGCCTCACCAAACACCAACTTGCGCAACCATCGCAACAAGATGCGAGAGCTTGTTGGCGGCTCACCTGACAAGAGCTTGGACATGTGGACAGATAATCCATTGTTCGAGCACAAAATCTTCAGCCCGGCAGTCACCATTCCCAACGAAGAGAACGTCAACCTTGTCGGACAGGGCTTCGAAGCAACGTTCGACATCTTTGGCGATTACAGCTACAACGACAGCCCAATCAAGCGTAGCGTGAAACGACCTCGATTGGAGCGCGCTGCTACCACCAGCGGGATCCTCGCCGACATTACCGGCGCAAAGAGCAACATGAACTCGCCTACACCTAGCTGGAAGCTGTCCTCATCCTTTCTCAACATCCCTAATCTTTCTCCTATCAAAAACCTTTCCCCACTCAAGGCCCCTTTGCTGAAGCCCCCTACTTCAGCTCCATCCCTTGACTTTGCTTTTCCTAATCTGGACAAGGAGAATGGACCCACTGGCCTTAAATCATCGCAATCCTTCACCGCCTCTACCACCCAGAAGCAGGAAGAGGACGAAGACATATTTCATTTGCTTCACAGCGACGAATCCGAGCCTGGCATTGACCTCCTGCAAGGTTTCGAGAAGATCGGTGCCAGGACGTCCGCTGTTGCACCAAACGGATCACCTCAAAAAGTTTCTGGCAGGCCTAGTCTGACCCGGAGCTCCACAGTCCGATTCTAGACAGCGTCCCAGCGATATGGCCGAGTGAACCTCCATCTCCACTTTTTTGACTTCTAAGTCTCGACTTGCCCATTACTGGACACAGTCATCACCTCCTTTGTGATACCCCCATCTTTGGTCGACGTTGTTTGACCCCTATTTCCAACTCTCTTGCCTCAATTCTTGAGCCACACTTGCACTACACACTTGCTGGACATATCCTTTGGATACGTCTTTGCCCTTACGATGTCACGACGAATGATACCCACGTTACAACGGCTGGCCCTTCTACGTATAGCGTCATAATCCAACATTTCTTATCTTGGGAATTGGGAAACGGCGCAGGAGGAAGGGCTACGTGGGCGTACATATCACGCTTGTACTCTTGTCTATATCCTGGCGTTTTTGTGTTTTATTTTTGAGCTTTTGTTTTTTTCTTTGCGCAATGTCTTGTGCAGTAATGATATGCTTTTGAACAGTAGCGGCAGTGGTAGCTCACGAAACGTGAGTCTAGTTGAGTTTGAAGAGACCCATTATCAGATGGTTGTCATGTGGATGGCATTATGCGCAGATGCAATGCGATGCGAATATGACTGATGTAGTCGACGGTCTTGCCTTTTCTTACAACCAAAATCAATGCTTTTAATCTTGACTCCTTGTTTCCTGTCTTCGTGTGACGTCTCTTGGACTTCTTGTGTTATTCTCCGTAGTAAGTATATGACACTATCTCAAGGAACATGTTCATGCCTGATCCCACCTCACTTACGTGATAAGGTGTGATATCGAACACCTCTTGACGTTGAAGACCGATTGCTCGCATTCTTAACTTGACGCTTTGAATACCCCCTATATTCCTACTTGTATACGCAACCGCTTTTCATCGAATCGAGGAAGTATGATTTCGACCAGACCTTGTTTGAGATGAAAACGGCTTGAAAGTTGGTATTATGATCCATCGATCGGAGAGTGAATGATGGTAAACATTTGCTAGAGAATTATTCCACTGTCCACTGCAAGGAAGCAGATATAGATAAACGTAATTGTCATGGTATAAGCTTGCTTTGGTGGCATGGGTGTTATCGACGGCAGAGAGTTTCAGTTTAGCACGTAAGAGAACTTGCACAAGACAAAAGACATGGCAAACAGGGAACATAGTCTGCGGGAAAAGTTCGATGGATTTTAGTAGTATACAATGAGCAAGCGTAAATGCAACGCCGCCATGTGTCTAGAAGAAAGGTTCACAATTCTGGAAATATTTCTGCTTTCCAAACTTGTGATACCCATGCCAGGTAGATGAAGTGAACGGTGCGCTGGACGAATTTACTCGTCCTTGACGCCGCCACGTCCTGCACGCTCGGCTGCCTCGATGCTCTTCTTATCCGTCTTGATCTCGCCACCGGACATTGCGCCCATCATGCCGCCAGCTGCCTTCCATGGCCGTTGTAGGTCGCCGGTTGCGGACTGGCCCAAGAGATGGATCTTGACGAGGTTGCCCTCGAAAGCGCCCTTGAGCGGGATGATGGACTGGATGAGGAGTGGGTTGGTGTATTTGAAGTACAGGTGCATGACAGCCATCATTCCAACGCCCATCAATTGGGCCTTGTAAAGCTCGCGGAGCTTCTGGAGATCGTAGGCCTTGACAGTGGTGGCGACGAACTTGGGCTCCTCGCCGGAACCCATAGGGGCTGGCTCGACGTATTTGACCACGGTCATGTCTAATGGATATGTCAGCATACTGGTCGTGTGCTAGCTTTGCTGACGAGCCAGAAGCCGTGGGAGCCGCATAGATGAGCAACGCACCATTCTTCTTGTTGATTTGCTGCTGGACGTAAAAGTAGATGCCCGCAATGATAATGTTGGAGATGATGTAGAGGGCGCGCACGCCGTTCAGCACGTCGGGGTTATCGAAAGGTACCCTCTTGGAAATCTGCATGAACCCCCTAATACACTGTTAAAAGCCAAGTATGGCTGAAAGTGGAGGATCAAAGCCGTACAGAATGATGACCAGGTTGGAGCTGCGCATGAAGGTTAGCAAGCTGTCTACTACATGCGACAGTATTTCGTTACATACATTTGCGGACTGATAGCCATTGTGAAGATGGAGATGGGTTCTGTTGGAATAAATGCAGAGAAAGACCAAAGATGAGGACGGCGGCGGAGACAATCTGGTATGCCGAGATGCGTTCGCAAGATGAAGAATGGTGGTGGTTGCAACAGCGCCTTGCGAACTTTGTGGTGGGAATGAATAAGCTTGGCGACGCGGAAAGGCCAGATCCAGGGTTTGTTTCCTGTTCTAGCCATAATTAGCCATGCTCTGTTCTAGGGCTGTCCAACTCATTCTCTGACCACATCTCAACACTATGTCGCCTTTCATATTATGTTTTAAAAATCATAGAATGCATCTGAGATTTCGATAATGTGTAATTTGCTCAATCTTGCAAGCATGGGTATCTTGTCTACTTCTACTAACATGTAGCCGATTATGTTCCCGCCGTCTGCCATGCCATGCTATGCTATGCTCGATAACTATGTGCAGGTGTATGCCAAAAACGCCTCGCTAATAATCAAATAATACTGCCTCTTGGCTGTGTATTTGCCTCAGGCAATATCGGGGTAACGCTGTGCACCACACAGTCAATGTAGTGTTATATCCATATACACAACCCACTAATTCCATCACATTACGATGCATTCACGGTCTGGTCGATTCTTCTCCTTGCTCTTTTGCTTACCCTTGCCCAGGACATCATTGGGCTCCCTACTTTTGCTCCTTAATCTGTCCTTCTTCTCTTTCTTGCTCTTGCCACGGGCGATTCCTGACTCCTTTTTCTCCTTCGCAGGAGTCTGTGACTGTTGGCCACTTTCTCGACTCTGCACCTCATCAATCACGATAATTGGTTCTTCTGTAGCGGGAGCCTCGGTTGTTTGGAGCTTGTCCTTGCTGCCGCGGCCAGTCAGTCTTGACAGAGTAATGGACAACCTGTTCTCGCCACTTGGACTGCTCGGTCGACTCCTGGTGCCGCCGCTCAGCCAAATTCTGGAGCCCCGGCGTGATGCAGATAAGAATCCAGTCTTTTGTTCATCAGGAGTGGATGGTTGGGTACGACCACGCGATATGCTATGCATGCTGCTCTCTAGGTCTTCCACGGCTACGCTACTTCGTCGATTACTCGACATGCTGATGCGACCGCCAGGCTCTTCTGATGTGACCGATTCAGGGTGCACATCAGTAGTAGTTACCCTGTCCCATTCTCCAATCGTGTCTACGTCAGTCGTTGATGTCAGTGTTTCTTTTGAAGGGTCTACAGAAGGAAGCCCAATCTTTGCTTCATCATAAGATGGAGGATCGCCTCTTAAAGCCAGCTCCTCGTCGATCGGCTGTACTTGGTAAAAAAGCAGATAGGGTGATTCTTCGCGTAAAGCTTTCTTGATGTCAATTTCGACGACTCGCGGGGTCGACAGGTCATCAAAGCGCAACCAAGTGTCTGGAACCTGGTCATCGTCTGATTTCGATGTGTCTGGGCGTTTGGTCATGTTCGCGCGCACCAACGCAATATAGTGGCCTGAGTCAACAGAGACACCACGATGACATACAACGGATTGCAGAACTAGCTTGAAGTTGCCGAATAGTGGGCCTTCTTCTGCCATTTGTTCGTCCGATACGAAATGAGGCAATCCAATGTCCAGGGGTATGTCGATGAATGTATCTAGTCGTTTCGGTGCGCCATTTGGTAGCATCGTATATCGCTTGAGACAGATACCAAGCACTGGGCGCTTGACTGAAAAGTGTGCTGCAACTTGGGCATCGGTTTTGGGGGCATTATCAGTGTACCAAGCTATACCACCGTCAGTATGAGTGAGTCAGGACATAGGGCCGACTTACGGATTAGACTGAAGAATTGCCAGGCCGGCATCAAGATTTCCTTCTTGAGAAGGGAAGCCGATCGCGGTCGGCCTCCAGAGCTGTTGTCGAAAATTTCTTGCAGGTGCTTTTTCTCATCGAACTTATCCGTATCACTCAGTTCTCGGGCATATCTCTGGGCGAAAATGCTATCTGCCCGTCGGCGTCCTTCAAGTATTGGTCGTGTAGGGGTCAAGGGTGTTGAAGGTGTTCCTGGCTCAAGTGTCATGGGCGACGCGACCACGGGAGAATCGGCTCCAGACAGCTCTACCGTTTCGATGTGAATGATGTCCTTTTTCTCTGGGTCCTTGTCCGCCCAGGCTTCGTCCCTCGACTTTATTGATGCAATGGTGTTCTGGCGTTGCAAATAACGTTTGACTTCGATGCGGTTGTTGAAGTATGTCTCTAGACAATCTTCGAGGGTGATGACATGATCACCTTCTTGCTCAGGAATGGCCACCTCTAACAGGCGTTCGTTGACGAATTTGTGATCATCTTCCTTATCCTCACGTCCAGTGTGGTATATATCCATCTTGAGAGTGAGCAGGGGCAGTTCCAAGGCACCAGTGATGAACGTGAAAGCTTCAGATGCGTCTTGCTGAGACATCCGTGCAGCATCTGACCAACCGCACATAGATAGAGCGTCTTGGAGGTGTTTTGTCTAAGTCCCATATTAGTTCCGCTTCGTCGAAGCATATTGCAACTTACAAGTTCAACTCTAATGAGTTGGCCAGTCCGCAAAAGATTGACCCAGAGTCGCAATACGGCAGCAAGTTTTTTTCGGGGCTCGTCATCAAAATTATCGTACAGCATTGCTTCAAAGCTGTCTAATCGTGCAAACATGGCAAATAGTAAGGCATCCAGATAACATGTTACCATGCACCGATTGACGGCGCCCAACATGGTGACATTTGGGTTGTAGTCCTTCAACTCTCCCTCCAGTGACTCGTTCGCAAGTACTAGAATATCGTAGGCTTTGTCCAGATCGTCCGGATACCAGGATAAAGCATGGTGGGCCTGTTCCTCACCAAGACGGGCTATGCCAGCACACTGAAGGCGAGAGAGGAGCATCTTGACCTGTTACCGGTCAACCAAATTGCGTGGCAGCAGAGGTGCTGGTGACCCTACTTTCTTCTCGGCATCTTTGTCGGCTGTTGTTTGCTGATCTTCATTGGTGAATATCTTGTAGAGGTCTGACGGAACAGGCTGCGACTGGCGGGCCTGTACAAGTTGGGTGTTAGCAGATGAGTCTCCTAAAACTTGAACAGCGATATCTGGGGAGAGTACATGACTGGGTGTGTTGCGTTGAAAGAATAGCAAACCGTCATGAACCGACGAGCGCAGTACAGGCGAGAGCTTGTGGTACAGTGCTTCGAGATTGGATGAATGTCGACGTTGGTGGCAAAGTTGTTCCTGCATCGAAGCACCGTCCACTATGGACAGAAGAGGGGTTGAGGGGCTCGAGGGTTCAAAAGAAGGACGGCTTACTTTGCTGTTGGCGCCTTTGGAAGGGCGCTTCTCATGGTGCTTGTCACGTCGACTGAGGAATCGCGAGACGCCAGAGCTTTTCATGATGGCGGTTGGTGATAGACGGACCCATCCAGGAGTGTCTGGCGACTACGAAGCCTGGTTGTCGAGAGAGTAGCGGGGTAGCAGGTGAGTTGTAGCAATGAATGGGGCAGGTGTAGACGAGGCGCAAGTCGGGTGGGGGACTAGATGCGTGCGGCTGTTTGACCGGGCGGCGATCTGCCGTGGACCGGAAACCGGTGACGCGGTGGCGGGAAGAAGAAGTGTTTGAAATCGCTTCTTGAGATCAGATTCGCCAGAGACTATGCATGTATGCATATGCGGCGCCTGGTCATTTGTACGGTGATGAGGATTTGGTGAGGAGCATGCGGACATGAATGGTACACTATTGGCTGGATAGACTGCGGGTTCGGGCTAGCTGATCCCTGCAGCCTTGCCAAGACTATCTTCGAAAAGTCCACGCGAGACTGCACGCTTGCCCGCCGTATACCAGAAGCATCGCTTGCATCGCTTTTCCCACGCCTCATCACCATGGCTCTACGCGAGTTGCCGCTCCGGACGGCCAACGTGCTTGCGAGAGATGCCAGGCCTGCTCTGTACCTCTTCCAGCAACCCCAACAGCCCCGACTTGCCCGCAATACCTCTTCCCAAGCAGTCCCAGAAGTCGAAGCATCGTCATCGTTGCAGGTACCACCACCTCCACAAGAGCTAGTCAAAGAATTCGACCCGATAGCACGCAGTAAACTCCGGAGAAGAGGGAACAAGCAACTGCCTCCTAGCAGGTATGCACACTCAATGCTGGAAAGACTACGACATTTGTATACTGACCAACCTCAGATATCAATATCGCTCACCCAAATATTACCGTGGCCCCTTACATCCCCATCAACCCCCACCCGAATCAGACCCCTCCTCGCGACTTTTCCAGCCAGGCCCATTCAGTTTGCCCCGTCTCGAACAAACATACCAAAGCACAATAGCTTCTGATCTGCTCACTCTCACATACCAACACTACCCCCCCGGTTACCGTGCGTCCAAGACTGAGCAAAGACTGAGAGAATGGACTGGTGCCTCGCCATACTACAAGAATCGTCCGTTGCGAGGCCCACGCGGCAAAGGTGAGGTGCTCCGCTTGCTCAACGAGCCGCGAACCTTTCGCAATATCCCAAAGATCACCAAAGTCATCCTCCATTCCATGGTCCCCGAGGCGCAGGAGAATAGCGCTCACATGCATGTTGCGGGTATGATCATGCAAGCAATAAGCAATGTGCGCGCTGTTTCACATCGGGCCAGGCACAATGTTGTTGGTTGGGGCTTGCGTCAGGGTAGATATGTGTCGGTCACGTCTACCATGGACCGAGAGGATGCCCAGGACTTTCTTGCAAAACTCATCGATGTCGTTCTTCCGAGAATCAAGGAATGGAAGGGTGTTCCAGGCTCGTCGGGCGACGGCCATGGCAATATGACCTTTGGTCTCACTCCCGACCAAGTCGCTCTATTCCCCGAAATCGAGGTCAATTATGATGCGTAAGCCTTAGCAAACCCCCTAGCGCGATAATGACGATGCTAATCAGTTCTAGCTACCCACCCAAGATGATTCCCGGTTGTCACATTACCATTCAGACAGATGCCACAAATAACAGAGACGCGCGTCTTTTGCTGCAGTCTATCGGACTACCATTTTACGGAAAGCTCAACGACTAGATAACATTATGTCATTTTGTACAATACTTGTATGAAGACCAAACGATTCAAAATATAAGTTTGATTTGTCGTTACAGCATTCGAGTGAGATCCAGATATGTTGTAGTTTATTGGACTCGATTGCGCAGGCATATGCTCACATTCGTGAAGAATAACATTTTGGTGACTTATGATTGTGACCCTTACAAGGCCACAGGACTCGAGTGTATCAATTCCAGGTCATTTCGGCCAAATAATAAATTAGCAATACATGCCCTGGCCATTAACATCATCGTTCGCAAGTATGGCCAAATGTCCTGGCCTTCATCTAATATGCGATGGACCCTGTCTTGGCAACGCGGGCGGTGCACTTCCGCGGCGTTCGCGTGAAGCTCAGGCACATCCCGGCACCTCAACCTTGCATTCCACCCTCTCACACCTGCGCTATGCTGTCTGGTATTCTCATATTCAACCAGAAAGGGGAGAACCTCATATTTCGAGCGTTCAGGAATGATTGCCGCCCACGACTCGCCGATGTCTTTCGTATCCAAGTCATATCGAACGCTCAAGTACGGTCGCCGATTCTAACCTTGGGCTCGACCACATTCAGCCATGTGAAGCATGAGAACATCTACTTGGTCGCGGTGACGAAGAGCAATGCCAATGCCGCCCTGGTTTTTGAGTTCCTTTACCGGTTCGTGGGACTGGGCAAGGCATACTTCGGGAAGTTTGACGAAGAGGCTGTAAAGAACAACTTCGTGCTGGTATATGAGCTTCTGGACGAGATCCTGGATTTCGGCTATCCACAAAATACAGAGACAGACACTTTGAAGATGTACATCACAACCGAAGGTGTCAAGTCGGAGCGAGCCATGGTAAGACACCTCATTCAGGGGTAAATTGATTATCGCTCACATCAACACAGGAGGACTCTTCCAAAATCACAATGCAAGCTACAGGCGCCCTCTCCTGGCGACGAGCCGATATCAAATACCGCAAAAATGAAGCTTTTGTCGACGTAATAGAGGACGTGAATTTGCTCATGTCAGCAACCGGAACGGTATTACGGGCGGACGTCAATGGCCAAATTATAATGCGAGCCTACCTGTCAGGAACACCAGAATGCAAGTTTGGGCTCAACGACCGGTTGACCTTGGGCGAAGATCACCTGCAACAACCATCTGGCAATAAAGCAGGGACAAAAGCTACAAGAGCTGCAGCTGGCAGCGTCACACTCGAAGACTGCCAGTTTCACCAGTGCGTGAAGCTTGGAAAGTTCGATACCGACAGGATAATATCCTTCATCCCGCCAGATGGTGAATTTGAGCTTATGCGATACCGAGCAACGGAGAATGTCAACTTGCCATTCAAGGTCCACGCTATAGTTAATGAAGTTGGCAAAACGAGGGTTGAGTACAGCATTGCAGTTCGTGCCAATTATGGCTCGAAGCTCTTTGCAACAAATGTTGTCGTCCGCATACCAACGCCACTCAACACAGCACGTATTACGGAAAGAACATCACAAGGCAAAGCCAAATATGAACCGGAACACAACAACATTGTCTGGAAAATCCCACGTTTCACAGGCCAAAGTGAATATGTCCTAAGTGCTGAAGCAAGCTTGACCAGCATGACCAACCAAAAAGCTTGGTCTCGACCTCCTTTGAACTTGAGTTTTTCGCTTTTAATGTTCACGAGCTCTGGGTTGCTAGTAAGGTACTTGAAAGTATTTGAGAAGAGCAACTACAGTAGTGTGAAATGGGTACGATACATGACAAGAGCAGGCAATTATGAGATAAGGTATGTTTATCGAGTGCTCTCACAACCAAAGTCATCGCTGACATTTTGAAGATTTTAAAATATGCAGGCTGTGGAAACTGCTTCTTTAAACCTTTGTGTTCATTGCATTGCAGGCGTTTAGATCCTTGTGTGATGCTCATCCTAGAGGTCCCCAATATACCCTTTACTTGCCACCTTATCTGGGTGTCATACTTTAATCTCCCAAGAAATGTTGATTCAACACTTTATGACTTGTACCCCCATGACCTTTTGTGACGCGGCTACCCGCCAACGCAGTCACTCAGGACTCACAGAACTAGTCAGCTTGGTCTTTGCTGGCTCTCCGTCCAGTGGTTGGGCATGCAGCAGCACTTTGACTGGGCTTCTGATTCAGATCTTTAGCAGTCATACAGTGCTTGCATCATTTCTTGTAGTCATACATCAATCGCTGAACAATATAAATATGCTTCTGTTGCTTGCACTATGTCTATATCAGTATTGCAATACACTTGTTAGCAACAATGACTTCTCAAATGGAACAAACCAGCCAAACCAGCCAACCCGATCAAACCGATCAAGTCAACCGTGCTTGGATCGATTCCAACTTCGGGAATGTCCATGTGCCAGAACGCAGATACAAGTTACTCCTTGCTATATGGAAGTTTATGCCTGGAACGCCCTACGCGAAGGATACACGAACTCCCGCCCCTCCGAACGATGCAACCAAGCTGGAGGTGTATCACAAACTCGTTGCATTGTGTCAGCAGCAAGAGAAGCTCAAACAAATCGCGAACAAGCTTAAGGAGATAAGCGATAAAAAGGGTTTCCCATGGGAGGACCGCAACGCCTACGAAACCTCGACAGGCCAAGATTGGACAGTGGTGCTGGCATGGGCTTTTGTGCTCCTAGATATTTGGCGGCGAACTCCGCCAGCGGAATTGGTTTTGTCGCATACATATCAGTGTATTACGCTGGCAAAGACTATGATCTTTCGAGATGACCCTGCCATCGACGTTACGGACCATTTCATAGATGCTTTTGGGATATTCCAGGCTGAAGTCCTAGAAGAGAACTGGTGGGAGTCTCGTTTACCACAGCGTCTCCCTGTATCAAAGCCGGCAAAGAAGTAGAGTCGATAGGGACTGTTAAACCTGTAATTATAGAATGTACTTGATACAACAGTGTAATAGAATTCACACACAACAAAATGCTTTCATGCGTCCAAATAATTTGATCTTTGGTTTTACTGTGCGTAGATTCTTACCTTGATGCACTGACTAAATAAATCGTGCCCTTGATTAAGCCATGCACCGCGCTCACGCACGTCCTGCACCACTGCTCTGGTACCCAAACAACCGAGAGATCAAGTGACACCAACATGGACACTGACTTGCGATGGGGATCACTATGACTAGGTTACAACACGTCAGACTTCTACAGTTCTTATAAAACGTGCTTTCCGCTTTGTTCCAAACCTTCTTTCTCAAATCTATAAATTCATATTTTGACAGTCACAAGTGTCGTCAACATTTGAACCTTCAGGCTCCCACTCCTCCAAAAAGTCGCTTGCTGGACATCTACCATCAAACATGTCTGCTACTGAGTTTTCAAATCCATGTTACAAGAATATTTACGAATGGAGCTGCCAAAAACGCGACGGCAAATTGGACCAAGCCCACATCCAAAAACTTTGGTCAAAGCACGAGAAAATTGAAGAAGAACAATGGAAGAACGAAGAACAGCCCGACCACAAAGAACGTCTTGAGGCCCTCAAACGTCTTCAACTATGCATCATGCGACCTTGGGAAACAGTAAAGGGTGTTGAGCAAGAGGCCATTGAAGCTCTGGATGGGGTCAAGAAATACAACGACACTTTTTGGCAAAGGATCGAATTTGCCGAACATCCAGAGTTTAAGCCTGGAACTATGGAGCCGAAGAAACTCCACGAGACTACAACGACCGGTGAAAGACTTCCTTGGTTCTTCCTATTGGTATTTCAAGCGTTGGATTGGAAAATGCCGCGGTCGGTTATTGAAGAAAATATACCTCCCCATGACCGTGAAACAATGCTGGGCATGCTATCAGATGCATATATATGCACTTTATGTTGCTTGTATTATGACACTAGTATAGAAGATGGGTCTACAGAGACATGAATGTATTTCATAGATACCTAGGTAGCAGCAAGGTAAAAACAAATTTGACCATGAATTAGACCATGCCTTGGTTTTCTGCAAGTGTCTGCAAGCGATATGTAACACTGCCTGGTGAACACGACACATGAACCAGTCACATGGAAGTACCAGTCAAACTCAGAGTTTTCGACTCGGAAAGTTGAGCCACATATGACGACTCTATGCAATGACAGTAGAGCCAGTCAATGAGCATCCAGTCATTTGATCTTGTCATTATATTTGCGGACTCACGACGTGTATCAAGTACAACAACCACGCATGTCGCCATGTACCATTGAGGGCATTACCCAAACAGCCTTACGATTACAATTCAAACTTATTACACTATCTGATATTCGTAAATTATCATCAATAACCTGTACTGCGCCATGCGTGTACCCACAAACATTTCCCGCCTTTCTCGAGCACCAGGGATAAGAATACAACAATGCCTGATCAGGATATGGAACTTCTTCCCAGAGCTTGTTGAGCAATCTGCCACGATCGAAGACAAGATGCCTTTCTACCAAGACTTCGAAAACCTGTGTACCAGTCAAAAGGTTCCGTGTATTGGAGAACTGAAGGATGGTTACAAGAACCACGGCATACCATGGGAGTCAAGACATGGCACAAAGGAAAGACGATTCTGGACCCATATGCTCGCCCGAGTCGCGCTTTATGTCAATTATGGTATGAACATTCCTTATGGGAAGACGGCGGATCAAAGATATGCCAATACTGTTAGCCAAATCAAAGAAGATTTGAAAGGGTTATATACGAGCGCTGCAATAGATGAGAGCTTCGCAAAAGCGAAGCGTCTGAACGATACCGCCGAGAAACTTATGAAACAAATGGAGGAGGATGGACCTCAGAGGTTGGAACCATCGACGATAGTAGTGGACGAGACAAACTTAATTTAAAGGATCAAGAGTTAAGTGTTCAAAAAAGCCTTTGCATATCGTGACAAATTCAAGGCAATAGACCTTGGCCTTGCTCAACTGAAATTCGATGGTTGGTTTTTATACATGTGAATATTTAATACAGCACACCCTTAGTACTCCGGACTTCGCCCTCCCATTGCTTAACTACAGTTGTAGCATGTCTTATCGCAATAGCGAGCGCCTTAAATGCCGACTCAGCTCTATGGTGGTCGTTATCGCCCCGCAAGCAATCAACATGTAATGTTGTTCCACTCGCTTGCGCGAAGCTCTGCAGAGCATGTGGGATCATCTCACAGCTCAAATCTCCGATTTTTTCTCTCTTCAACCCCAAATCAATGACACTATACGGCCGGTTCGACAGATCGATGACAGCTCGCGACAGGGCTTCGTCGAGTGGTGCATATGCGTGGCCAAATCTAGCGAGGCCGGTGGATCCTTGCAATGCGTTCTTGAATGCTGTACCAAGGGCAAGGCATGCGTCTTCGCTAGTGTGATGGTCGTCGATGTGTAGGTCACCCTTGCACCGTATCCTCAGACTCCAACCGGCGTGTTTAGCAAGAGCGTGAATCATATGGTCAAGGAAGCCAATGCCAGTATCGACGGCAATTTCTTGGCTGTTAGATTTTTGGCTGGCATGATCCTTTTCAATTTTCTCGCCTTCGCCGTTGAGATTCTTCTTGTCGAGGGCGTCCCAAAAATCCGACTGCTCGAATGGCTCTACTTGGCCACCGTCGAGGTTGATGGAGACTTGGATCTTGGTCTCGTTTGTATCGCGATTGAGAGAAGCAGTGCGGGGCATTTTGGCGGCTGGTAATAGTTTCCGGTTATTCGAATTCTGGCGAGTTATTACAGCTCTTGAGTTGGTGTATACGGTCAATTGGTGTGTAGGAAAATCGACGCGTATTTAACAAAAAAGTTGGGGGCAGCGCCATCGGAGGGGCAAGCGGCGTTAACCCCACGCCCCACGTCACACGTCTTGGCTCGTAGGGCTGAAAAAAAAGTGGCCAACCACCGAACCATTGAACCAAAGCTTGCCGAAAAGTTTGCTAACGCCGCAAGTCACGACACCAGAACAACAATAATATCACGACAATAATAAGAACCTTGAATACTACGTAAAGAGCTAGGAGCCAAGAACAAAATGCCGGGCGCAACAGATGAAAAGGCAACCCTGCCTATTGTAGACCCAACATCTGCAACTGAAGAGGAGATTGATCCTTCCGTAGATCGCGATAGGATCCGAGTGGTGTGTAACTGCTCCCATGTGGTATCAGAGGTGGTCAATTAATTTTCTTCAGCTATCCGGCGCAACTGAGACAGCAGCATCATTTCAATTCGATGGAGAAGATCACACGCTAGGCAATGCGCTGAGGTACATTATCATGAAAAAGTAAGTCGAGCTCAGTCAATCTTGAGCATGACTCTAACCTACAAAAGCCCTGACGTTGAATTTTGCGGCTACTCCATCCCTCATCCATCAGAAGCCAAAATGAATTTGCGTATCCAAACCTACGGTATGTGTTTGTATTACATTTTCAAATTTTATGCATACTAACTGCCAAAAAGACGGTGTCAGTGTCTACTCGGTACTCGACAAGGGCCTCGAAGATCTGATGGCTATGTGCGATGTGGTTGAGGAAAAGTTCAAGATTTCACGTGATGAGTTTGTTAACAAGATGGAACAATAATGGTTTAGCGAACCACTGCATTGCGGGCGTTTAAAGGATAGCATGGCTAAATAGGCGCATGGAAATGAAATGGTAATTCTTGGCTATATACACGCTTCTATTGTTTCGAATCTCAGGTCTGGCGATTTGCTCAATTACGACCCTGTAGGGGATTAGCATATGAATTCTCAAGCGTAGAGCTTGACGCACCTCTAGGAAACCATTGATGAAGTTGCTTGGTAGCCTTGCTTTTGGTTCTTCTTCGGCACGGAAATACTTCAGTACGTGTGTTGTTTGCTTCCAGAAATTGAGTGTTTCCTTTCCAAAGTCAGCATTTACTTTGAAACACTAATCATAGAATGTACCTGATATTCTTGGTGACTATTAAACAGCAACACGTCCACTGTTTTCAATTGGTTCACGTATCTATGCCGCTCGAATTCTTGGCGTATCTTCGTCCGAAGCGTAGAGACGGGAAGATTCAGTGAGTACATGGTCTGAACTTCCGGGGCCTATGTGATAGTATTAGCCTCAGGCTGTGTCGCAACGTCTTCCTTCAATGCCGTGGCTTATCGCGTCTTCTCCCACGCTCCTGGAGCATCCTCAATCGCGTATACAGGAGACTACAGGAAGAGTAGCTTGGTGCTGGGCGTAAAGGATAGAGAAAGCGACATACCGACCGCAGCCAGTCCCGGTAGCTGTGAATGACCCTCCTCTTTGCATCGCTCCAGTTGACCGCTGTGCACTTGTTAGCAGCCCGGTCTCACCAATTGGCGATATAAATGTTACACATACACGAGCGCGTGCGCTGGGCAAGATAGGTAGGGTTGATGACCATTGTGGCGGCGTTGGGAAGCTCGAGGGTGTCCTGGAGCTTGAACTGAGGTGACGATGCGGGCTCAGGTGGAGGATTGCCAAGTCTTTACTAGCGCGGCATGCGGCTCAGCGGTTCTGAAAGTTATCCGCCCGCGACCTTTTGCCTCGACAAGTCGCTCACCTAACAACAAAATTTCCGCCACCAGACCTGCTGCTCAAAACCTCTTGTCCAAAGAGCGGTCCCTCGATATCTGCTGATATACCGCCGCCAGCGCAAATATACACCAAACACGTATAACCATGCCTCCAATCCGCACTGCACGCGCCTCGAAGAAGGCCCCACCAGAGGGCTTTGAAGATATCGAGGACACACTCCTAGAGTTTCAGAACAAGATGAAGGACGCCGAAAATGCATCGCACGAAGGAAAGAAGAAGTACGAAATGACGTGGCCTATCTTCCAGATCACTCACCAGCGCTCTCGATACATTTACGACATGTACTATGAAAAGGAAGCAATCAGCAAGCAGCTGTATGACTGGCTGCTCAAGAATGGATACGCAGATGCTATGCTCATTGCCAAATGGAAGAAGCAAGGTTATGAAAAGGTCCGCATTTGCGCATACTCATTTGAATTATACAAACTGACAACTTGATAGTTATGCTGCACTCGATGCATCCAGACAAAGGAGACGAATTTCAGGTCGACCTGTATCTGCCGTGTGCCACGAGACCAGCTTAAAGAGAACCAGGAAATACAGTGTGTGAATTGCGGGTGCAGAGGATGCTCCTCCAGTGACTGAGCGAAGATTGCGAAATGGGGAGTAACGTAACGGGAGATGCGAGCAAGCCAATACGGTCATATCCTGTGCGGCTGCTTATGGGCCAGCTTCGGTTCCTCACCAAGAGGCATCAACCAGCATTGAGGGCCAGCTATACCAGCGATGAGCGACGATTTTGATACCCAAACATAAGACGATTGATCAATTCAAAAACAAAGATTCAGAGTGCCAGTATGTAGGATCTGGCAGCCAGGAAAAACGGTTCTGATCATTAATATCTCTGCATAAGAGACCGAAATTATAAAACATTAACACTATTTAATCCCTCCAGGGTATATCTGAACTCCAGATCATGAGATTCCATCTAAAATCATTACGAAACATGGTCATTCCTCTGTTAGCAAGTTCCACGAATTCCTCGCGTGCCATGACCTTCTACCGTACCCACCACCCTGTGGTGAGAGACTACAGCCATCGAACTTATTTCTCGGTGCAGTTTTGGAGGGGGACCGGAACTTCTTACTCGAGGTCCGCCGAGGGGGCTGTGGTGGCATTGAGTTCCTCTTCATGTATCTCGGGGGTTGTTTCCGCGGCGTGAATCTTGTGCTCGAGGTTCTTCGCGGTAGTTCCAAGTGCACATTCGGAGGCTTCAACCAAACGCCTGGAGGTGGTGTTGGAAATTGTGGAATGACATCCCGTATATGATTGGACTCCTTCACAGTGTCCCCTCGTTTCAAACGAAATGGGCTTTTGGCATCGATGAGAGATTCAATGAATGACTTGAGCGTGCGTACACTTTTCACAGACGCCGGCTTCGTGTTGGACTCGACCATTTCACTCTTGCCGATCTCTGTGGTAATTCCCATTTGTTTGTGTTGGATGTTCTCAACACCGTGTATTGGTGTGCTAAAGGCCGACATATTCAGCACTTTGCCACTTTCACAACGCGCATGGCCGAATGGGATCGGCGCATCGCCAGGAAAGTAAGGCATTATCGACCAGATCCGTTTGCGGTACCAAAACAGAAAAAGTATGTACAGGCCGACAATGACAAACACAACCGGGATCATGCCAATGGCAATCTTTGTTTCGGAAGACAAGCCACTAGACTGCGGGCCAGGCGTTTTGGTAGGGCTTGGAAATGCAATCGTGGGAGTATTCCAAGTAAACGTGATGGGTGTCCCAGGTACTGGTGAGAGAGTGGCTTGTTGGATCTGTACTCTTGAAGTTGGTGTTGGCTCCAGGTTCGCGCGTAGATGAAGGCGTGCGATATGTGGTGCTGGACTCATTGTCTTGGACTGATAATGTGTGTGGAGAATTCAAGGCTCACGCCTCCAGCTCTGGCGATGATGCGGGGAGAAGGTTTAAAGATTAAAGATATACTTTGGTCGTCTCAACATACACACATAAGGACGATACGAAGGTCCACTGCATGGCGAAGCACATCGATCGAAGGGCCACCTTTTTTAAAAGCCCATCGACACCTAAACTGCCTCTGTTCGGGCTTTTTTCACCACCGTCCGCCTTCCTAGTCGTCTTCAACACTGATGCCCATAAGCAGAGCTGCTTGTACTATCCTTCGGTAGTGTATAATCTAGTCACCGTACAGCGTAAAGAGACTACCGTGAAACATAGTGATGACATTTACACATCGACAAAGATACTCTTTATCGTAAGGATTAGTACGTTGAAGCATGTCAGAAGGTCGCCATTGGTTACTCCTTTGGTAATGGCTGCCTAAGGGCTTGTTTCGAGGTGAAATAAACGTTGGAGGCGCAATGATCTGCGTGGAAATCAGATCATGCTATGTAGGGAACTACTGCAAAGGGGTGACATTGCATGTCCGGTAAGGATGGCGGGATGGCGCATGTGGTTGCCGGAGGCTTGTATGTGACTTTGATCGTGTACAATGCAATCGACCTGAATGCAACTGAAGACGCGTTGTAGATGTAACCATCTTGTGGCTTTGGTGCTGGTAGGAGGCGATTTCGTCCAAGATGATTGTGCGCTGTGGAGTGTTTGGGCGTTGGTGAAAGGGGCTTCAAGGTACGAAGTGGCTGTTTGTGACCCACAATGGTTGCTTCGGTAGTATTTTTGGCACGAGGAAAGGCCAGGCTTACCTCGGAGATGGCTGGAACGGGTATGGTTGATAATTGAAACTGGATGTTAAAGAATTGTGAGAGCTGAAAAGAAGATGTTTCGCTTGCATATGTATACCTTCCAGCCAAGTTTCTCAAATCTGCATCTCACAGTGGCTGATTTTGCATACCAATAAATTATTCTGCATGCCAATAACATGGCTACCAAAAGCAATAAACACCACGTTTATTCACTTCAGCGACATATGGCGCCATCGTGTTCTTCACGTGTAGCTCAGACTTGCGCAACGATACCGCACTGTTGGAACGACCTGGACCGACGGCAGTACGCGTGCAAAACGTTGATCACAACACGCCATTGTACTTCGTGGCCACAACGCCCTACTCGATACACGCGTTTGAAACCAGTGAATTATGTGTTTTAAATCTCCAAGCCCTCTTACTGGTTCCTTTCTGGGGGATCTACACAGTGACATTTCTCGTACTCAACCGTAGCCGCACTCTAGGTTTGGTCCCTTGAACAGATCATTTTGGATGCTCTTGGTATGTCATCGCTAGATCCGGCACTGCCGTTAAAGTTTGCAGATAATGGTTCGATGAATTGGGAGTTAAGAGTTGGGTTGTTTGATGGACGTAGATCTGAACCTGGGGTAACTTTTAGCGAGCACGCTATCGCTGCAGCGATAACGGTGGGAGAGCTGCGACCTCAACATGTGGGAACCTGCGCATCATCACTACAACAGGCGCTAAATCGCCTATCAACTTTGATCGAAGGTGTCAAAGAATAGGGCGTGGTCAAGGTATGTTTCGGGTTTCAATTGGTGGAAATATTGAGTCATATATGTTGATTCTGGACTTTGGCAACTATGCGTCATAATCATGGGACGCGCGATTTACTATGAGCCATATCATTACAGAAAGTATTTGACCTGATCCTCCAAACTGACCCGAGACGCAGTCAATTTATACCATCATGTCTCTCGCGCGCCCCAATGCTCGCTTCCTCGCACGAACGAACCGAATCTTTTCGTCACAGGCTCGCAATTATTCTGCACCAGGCGAAAGCACAATTCCCGCAGCGAAGAAGCAGTATGTGCCTACAAGCGGCACATACCCCCTCGGATTCAAAGCTGGAAGCGCACACGTTGGTGTCAAGGCTTCAAATACGCGCTTCGACGACCTTGCGTTGATTGCATCTGATACACCATGTGCAGGCGCCGCAGTATTTACAACAAACAAGTTCCAGGCTGCGCCGGTAACGGTGAGCCGCGACATGCTGAAGAAAAGGAAAGGCGATGGTATTCGGGCTGTAATTGTCAACTCGGGCTGCGCCAATGCAGTCACTGGGCGGGGTGGAATTGAAGATGCGATTTCTATGGGCCAAGAGACAGACAAGTGCTTTCTACAAGATAGCAATGGTGAAGACGATGGACAAGGCAGTCGGAGTGTCGTCATGAGTACTGGCGTTATCGGCCAGCGGTTACCTATCCAGAAAATTGTTTCCAAGATTCCAACAGCATATGGCAATTTGGGCAGCACACATGAACACTGGCTGAGCACTGCAAAGGCTATCTGCACAACCGATACCTTCCCCAAGCTTGTGTCCAAGACCTTCACGCTACCTAGCAGCCAAGAGGAATATCACATAGCTGGCATGACTAAAGGCGCGGGCATGATTCACCCTAACATGGCCACCCTTCTCGGCATAATCTGCACTGATGCACCCATCGCTGCTAGCCCCCTTCAGACTGCCCTCACATCCGCCATCACCAAGTCTTTCAACAGCATCTCAATAGACGGAGACACATCCACAAATGACACTGTTGCTGTCCTTGCCAACGGTGCTGCAGGCGGCAAACCTATCACATCTAAATCTTCAGACGATTTCAAGGCCTTCCAACAGACCCTCACTGACTTCGCCATTGATCTTGCGAAGCTGGTTGTCCGCGATGGCGAAGGCGCTACAAAATTCGTGACCATTCGAGTCACAAATGCTGCATCATACAAAGATGCCCACCGAGTAGCATCTACCATCGCTCGCTCACCACTGGTCAAGACTGCTCTCTATGGCAAAGACGCTAACTGGGGTCGTATTCTTTGCGCTACTGGATACGCTGAAAACGTCGACTCTGTCATTCCCACAGAGACGAGTGTCAGTTTCGTGCCCACAGATGGCAGCGCCGAGCTGAAGTTGCTTGTTCGTGGTGAGCCAGAGCAAGTTGACGAAGAGCGTGCAGCCAAGATTCTCGAAGCCGAAGACTTGGAGATTGTTGTGAAATTGAGTGAGAACAGGGGTTACAAGGAAGAGGCTGTCTACTGGACATGCGATTTCAGCCACGAATATGTCACCATCAACGGTGACTACAGGACGTAATATTTAGATAAGGTAGCAGCGTAACTGCATATAATCAATTGATGTTTCTGATTTCATCTTGCTGTACTTCACTCATGTTTTCAAATAGGATCTCAAGATGTTAGTCGAAAGAGGTCAATGTCTATGACGCAAATTTTGCATTCCCAAAGTCACAAATAGTGCTTCGTTCGAGTGCTAATTATTCAGGTGTGATAAGAACCAGGCCCAGGGGCAGCTGCAGAAAGCGCGCCAGACGCAGCAAGCGTGACATAAAACAATTTGGTCTGCCCAGTGATGACCATACGGCCATTACCAGCAAATTGAAAGTTGGCCGCGACAGTTCCAGTGTAGATTTTTCCGATAAGCTTGCCGGAGGGATTCCATACATGAACACCATCACCACAGCCAGCATAGACGCGGCCCTTTGAATCAGTGTGCACACCTGCTACATGTTAGTTATGTCATCGCTGTGGAAGGGCTTGATTTACCGTCAGGGATGAATGACGCAACGTAAGCAAAAGTCTTGCGATTTCCAAAAGTGCCGTCCTTTCCTACCTCGAACGAATAAACAGATGCGGGTGAGGATAAGTTTCGGCCGTAGAAACCTAGCGCAATTCCTGTGTCCGTCACATATGCGCGATTGCCGTCGGGAGAGAAGGTAACACCTTTGAAATGTCAGTAGCGTTCACGTGTATGACTGTGCATTTAATGAATAGGGTCTTAGCTCACCATTGGGAAGTGTGAAGTCATCAGCTACTACGGTGATAGCTCCGGTCTTGAAGTTGTACCGGTAGACTTGGTTGCGTAGGCCAGGTGGAGGACGGAAGTCTTGGAGAAATCCATAAAGGGTGTCAGTGAAGTAAAGATCGCCATTAGGATGGACGACGAGGTCATTGAGGGAATTGAATTGACGTCCGAAGTAGTTGTTTATCAAGACTGCAAGGTGTTAGATTCGAGGCCACAAGCCAGACAAAACTTGATGCTTACTGGAGGTATTGTATGGTGCTTGTGGGTTCATGACATATAAAGCTGATGCAACATCAGGGCCTTGTCCTTCTCCAGCGAATATGATTTGGCCATTGTGGAGAACACCACCTGTATCGAATCAGTGAGATAGACTTTAGAATTTGAACAGTCTGAACAGACCGTTTGGATTGATGACTTGTGGGTTCGATGTATTTACAACGGTTACCTTGGCAGCAGCAAGTGTTCCTTTGCGGACTGCCTCTGCATCGGCGAGAGATATTTTCTGGATGATTGAAGATTTCTTCAGACCGGTCCCAGCTGCAGGAGCGCCTGCATTCTGTACAAAGAAGACTTCATCACGGGGAGGGTACCTGATATCAGGGCTGATCAGATTTGAAATTGGCAAGACTTGTTTGGTAACAATGGCTTACCATGTCACCGCCTCATGGAAGATTGGATCAGTATCTGAGGTTGCAATCAAAGTCAAAGATGGATCAGATCCAATCACATCATAGAACTCATCATCGTAGATGTGGAATGGCTTGGCTTTGAGCGACTCTTGTGTAACTCCAGGCCAGACGAAGATCTTTATTGTGTCAGTATACGAATATGATGTTAGTGTACAGCATGTCATAGACATACTGTTGAATCATTGGCTTCTGCTGGCGGTGGGACAAAGTCCAAGACATTGAATACCCTCGGATCGACTATCTGGGCAGTTGCAGGTATTTTTTGCGCAAAGGCACTCGAAGTAGCAAATATGCCAATGGTAAGAGCCGCGATTGTCGACTGCATAGTGACCAGGTGTTGGTGAGTATGGCACGGCAGCGTCGTTACTGGCTGATTGATAGGTGTAACCGCAAGAAAACAGGACAACTCAAACTTTAATATTCGTCAAACAAGGCGATGCATTAAGGCTGACCAGGCAATGAACATGGATTGAAATTATTGGAGAGCTTGGAAAAGCCCGTGTATTATCGAAAATGCGTTGACCACCCGCTTTGAGGCCTTTGTCACTCGCGACTAGAGTATCCAAGACCCTAGCGTCCGATGTACTGCCAGCCAAAAATTGGCTTCAGATCAAGCTACCGCTCCCACGGCCCCGCTGCCGGCTTCCGCTATTTAGATGAGAACGGCTTTCTTGTGGCTGACTGTTTGGTGGATGCTAGAGTCTCCGTCACTTAGTTTTTGTGTGAGTGTGATCGTGGTCAGACAGCAAAGAAGCAAGTCCATCCTTTGATCGATCCAAATGCGACGGTACTTAGGTAATTAATCGCCACAAAACCACCAAGGAGAGAAGGAACGTAGAGGAAGCGGCTCGGAAGGGCCGAATCTGAACTCGGACCATTTCTGATCCTTCACGGCAAATGGTACACGAGAGAGGGCGGTCGACAAATAAGGCAGATTGAAGAGCATCGGAGAAGGTCCGAAAACCTGTCAATCACCCATGACAATTGGCCCAAAATGATACTCGATTTCCGAGGCGACAAGGACTTTACACGTGCCGTGTTGTTGCGTAAAAACAAGATTCTTAAGCGAAGCTAAGGACCTCTGCCGCAAACCCACATGGAGTTTGTGGGGAAACAATCGACGTCGCTTGTCTTCTTGCAAGGATACAATCATCTCTCCCCACCAGACCAATGCTCACCGTAAGGGTGTCCCATACTGTCAATCTGTCAACTGCCATGAACGCCAGCATTTGTATGCGTTCAAAGTTCACTTTTGTTCTGGTATCTGCAATCTTGCTGAAAACCACATTTTTGGCTGCGAAACGAAACTATCAGTGTGTTCCTTTCGTTCTTCGATGAAGCACACGCAAGTACGAGCTCGAGCAAGAATAGTCTCAATAGAAATTAGATCTCACGTGAATGTAGTACGTTATCAGCGTGGTAATCAGACACAGACAGTGTAATGCCTAATCATAGGAAGACTGTGTACATTCGGCCTTACATTCTTATCTTGAAGAGTATTACCGTTCCAGCCTGACTGACTGTCTCTTATCTCGCTTCATAAGTACAGCCATCATTCGGCATAATAGGTTCTGACTCGCATGCTCGTATGATGTCTTCCCCGCGCTGCGCCATTGGGGAACAGAACCGCATACGCGCTAGAATGATCGGTACAGCATGTAGGAATACAAGCCAGGACCCTTGCTAAGTTTCAGTTCTCGTAAGAGGCCGATCGATCCATACTCGAAGGTAATTATTGGCTGAATTCTTGAAGCGTGCATCTAAGTCCTACTTTCGTACACTACTTGCGGCATACCAGCCCAATGGTACCGAAGACACGGGAGGCCAACACGCCCGACATTCACACTGCCATCGTATCTAGGGCGCCCCTGAAATAGCAAATGCATGTTTCGATACAGCGGTAGTTGAGATCTCGCAGTAACGGTTGGTTCGCCACGGATAGGAGAGAATGGTTCGAATGATTGCCATGATTGAGCCCAGTCTGCAAGAGAGACGGTGCGTAGTGCTGTGCATTTTCGGTCTCGCCAATAGATCTCTTCGGCCTCATCATGCAAGAAGGCAAGCCTCTCGCGACACTTCTGCCTGTCGCCAAGTCAATGTTCAAACATATATTATCCATAAGGACCGAATGCCACCATTGCGCCCCCTTTCATAAGTTCAAATCGATTGTCGTTTTCTTTGCCCGATCCTATACACAAGATCTACAGTTAAGCCATTCTTGGCCAATGTCTTAATCTTTACGATACTTTCACTTGGATCCCTCGTACGTGCGTCTACGGCCCTCAGGCCCATCATGATTCTCATCAAAGCGAACCTCGTCATTGTCCTTTGTTTTTTCAGTGTCGCCATTTACAATTTCATCGAGCTCAATGTGCTCATTTTGAGCATTTTCAGATCACGGAAAAGCCTCTATTTCTGGAGCCTCGTTGTTGCAACATGGGGTATTGCAATAAACTCAGTTGGCTACCTCCTCAAAAACCTCGAGCTTACTTCCCAAGCACATCTTTACGCGACCCTCATTCTCATAGGATGGTGCAGTATGATCACCGGACAATCCGTGGTTCTTTACTCCCGATTGCACTTGGTCATGCACAACAAGACTCGGCTCCGGGCCATTCTCATCATGATTATAACGAATGCACTTTGGCTGCACTTACCGGTCATTGTTCTGGTCTATGGCGCGAATTCCAACAATCCAAAGCCTTTTGAGAAGCCATACTCCATCTATGAGAAGATCCAGTTGACTGTCTTCTTTGTACAAGAGCTCATCATTTCCGGATTCTATGTATGGGAGACTACCAAGCTTCTCAAGCTTGAAAGAATGATCGGCAACTCTGGAAAAGTCGGCGTGATGACGCACCTGATCAGTGTAAATGTCTTGGTAATCTTACTAGACTTTACCATTCTCGGACTCGAGTTCGCCGATCTCTATCAGATCCAAACGGCTTGGAAGCCGCTCGTGTATAGCGTCAAGCTCAAACTGGAATTCAGCATCCTCAACCGCCTCGTGGAACTCACCCGCAAAGCCAGAAGCGACAATGGTCAATCTTATAGCCATGGAGCCCGGCAAGATAAAGGTGTGGCTTTGGGAACTCTCAATAAGACTGGTCAACGTTCTGTGATTCGAGATGCGGGCGAGCCAACTCATTATGAAGTACATGTCGGAGGTGGTGCAGAGAATCATGGCTATTTACATAGAGATGCGTCAGTTCTCAAGACGACCGAGTTCCACATTCAAAGCCATAGTCGACGGAGAGGTAGTATAGGGGAGAGCATAACAGAGATTTTGGCAGAGTCGAAGACTCACGACGAACATGGCGTCGAAAGAGGAAGCGCGTCGTCAGTGACGTCTGATGGCAGGCCTACGAGATATGAGAATCAGAGTTGGAAATGAGACACGAGCGAATTTTATACTTTGAATCAAAGGCCACGTTATGTGTTACGCAAACACTGCGACATTTAATTCCAATATGTAATGGAAGCTCACGACTGAGTGTGATTCTGCTTATGATCAGATACGTTCACATAGCAGCGCTGAATCAGCAGTGAAGACAGTTTTTCACGCACGAGATGTCGATTATGGACTGAATGTGAGTCCCATATACCCATCAACTCCAAACAAGACGATGTTGAGTGATGGCATGCTTGGGTACTAGTAATCTTCTGCGCATGCTTTTCACTTCGTAGAAAGATCACGGCTTTCTCTTGGCTTGGTATCAGAAGGTAGCGTAATATATTGGTACACTTTCTTCAGTTGACAAGCCGTGAAGTACTGCATGCCAGAACAGGCTGCAGATCATTCAGCGAATGTATACCTGTGGCATCAAAGAAAAGTTCACCCCATGTAAAATGACGAATTTCTTTGAGGAAGGATACTCCTAATTCAAACATGCCATATTTGCATAATCCTACACCAAACGCCTTGCAATGCATCAGTAGTCCAACGCCACCATGGAAGCCCAGAAGAATAGCTGTGAAAGACTTAGTTGTCCGACGATCCAGCCATCCTCTTTTCAATCTCCTCCTTCAGCTGCACGAGGTCGTGCTCTGTCGCCTCGAATTCCAATGCCTGCTTGACCCATTGATCCGCCTCTTCTAAACGACCCATCTCAAGCAAGCACTTGCCTCTCCTCCACCAGCCCTTTGCGTTTCCAACTTTCTTCATCTCAACGCTTGCCTCGGCGTCGATTGCGCCCTCTGCCCAATTCTGCTGCGCCATGTTTGCCTGTGCGCGATTGCTCAAAAGTCCAGACACTTCCTCGCGCACCAAGCCTGACGGCTCCCAAGAGGGCCTTCCAAGCGCCATATCAATTGCGAGGCCGTAGAGTTTGACTGCTTGTGCTGAATTACCCTTGCGAAACTCGGCATTGCCCGACTCTCTAAGCTTGCCAATCTGCGCTGATCGCTTGGGGTTCACTGGGACTGGAGGCGGTGGGGTGCCCGTGGGTGTTTCGACATTGAGGAGAGATCTATGAAGCGCATTCAAGGTTGCCAATTCGGTTGTGAGTGCGTTGCCAGAAGGTTGGGAAGCTGAGATAGCTTTAGTGGCAGGGTCCATTTGTATAGGAAGAAGCGTGAAGGTATCTGGCGACTCCATGTTGGGCGGTTGAACAATCTGAAGCGGCGAGTCCAAATTCAATTTCTAGCTCTCTCGTGTGTATATTGTGAAAGTATTTCGTGAGAGCTGTTTTAAACTTGCGCTTTGGTAGTCGTGGCAGTCTTAGGATGTGGACACTTGGAATTAAGTTACACCTTATCGATAAGCCTCCTCGTTGCTTACATCATGTTTTGTACCTGACACTGGCACTGACAACTTTCACTTTCACTTCTATTTCAATCACACATAATTATTTAATCGCCACATTCACAAATGCTAATCAGTCCTTTATTTCATGCTGAATTATACTTTATTCCTTGAATTATACAATATCATATCAATTCGGATTAAGCCTTACGCTGGATGAAAATCAATCTTGAATATGATCCGTCTTTCATACATTAGACAGTTAGACAGTCATCTTAAATTGAATTTCGTCTTTAGAAATGGACTGGCCAAGTGAAAGATTCATCATTCATACCATATAATATGCTTCCTGAGCTGCTCATCAGACATCAACTCCAACACTAGACACGACATCATGTTACCATCGCCTCGCCCATGAATGCACTCAAGACGTAGCTTATTGCCTTTCTTAGACATTCAGAAAATATTCCTGTCCCGAGAAGTTCAGCTCCAGCTCTTCGTTCTTGCGCTTCAATTCCCGCTTATCCGCTTGAAGGCGCGCGATCTGAGCGCGAAGTTCCTGGTTCTCAGCCATCAGATAGATGGCATGGTTCCGCGCACGTTCAATTTCTTGAGTCTCTTGAGTCTCGTGGGAGAATGTGCTTGGCACATTGTGCAGTGACGAAGCGGGAGATTCACTCTCGAACAAGGCTGCAGTGGGATAGATACCATACCGACCCAGTGGGACGTTTCGCTTGAGCAATGTTGCCTCATATTGAAATTTGAGCTCAATACCTTCTTTCACTTCCTTTGGAAAGTTCTCTGAAGTTGCGGCTGTGATAAGAGGAGTCCCAGCACGGATGTTTGCAATACGTGGTCCAATTACCAGGTGTAGTAGACCTCGGATTCGCTTTGATATCGTTGCTTGCCACACTTCATACATGGTGTCTTTCGCCGGCTGCAATCTAGCGACGAGCTTGTTCAGTTCATGGAGTTTGGCTTGCACTGCTTCGAGTGACTCCAGAGAGGTCCATTGCTCATTTGTTGCGTTGTGAATAGTCGTGGCAATTTGCGAGAACGCCATCTTCTCGGGGTCCGCGAATTGTATCAACAGTGAATGGACTGTTGATCGTTGCAAGCTGATTCGATCGCAGATCGAGTCAAGGACCACAAGTTCCATGCCATGGCTAGTGTCCATGTTGCTGGAGGTCTCTGCTAGAAACTCACCCAACGCAACCCAGCCGCGGATTTGCATCTGGTCAATAGTGCTGTACCAAGCGTCGGGTGAGACTGGGATCTCCACGATGTCGTAATACAGCATCCAGATCAAGAATTCCGACAACTGCTTGGCGTTCAAAGCATTCACAAATGCTTGCGCCAAATCTGAAATCTTCGGGGCCTGGTTATGGTGCACATCAGCTTGAGCTTCGACTTGTCCATGAGCGTGTCCATGATCGAACAAGCTCCGAAGCCTACTACTAGACGGTATGTGAAACGCGCGTGATTTGGATGGTGCAGGTTGCGATACGCTTCGCTGTGAATGTATTGAAGTGTTTCGGGACCCGGTATGTGTATGCTTAGGTACACTCAGGCTTGGTGATTGATTATGCATTGTTGTATGATGTGTGGGAAACACGATGTATGGTATCTCCTTTTGCGAATACCGTTTGGGGTTGTACTGGAAGGTTGATACAGCCTCGCCAAATCCCCGGTTGTGTTGAAAAATATTTACCAATGCTAAAAGAAAAGCTGGGAGCTTTTTAATACGTTGCTGGAGGAAGGCTGAACAGTGCGGGTGATCTATGTGAAAAGAAAGAGATGACACTGTGAAAGAACTTGCATCCACATGGTTCGATCTGTAGGTGATTACCGATAGACATTGACGTTTCGATGGGAACCAGAACGAAATGTAGCCACGTGAATTGCAAACAAGCAGTGACAAAGTCGATTTGACTGCATCCACGCGTCGCGACAAACGGTTGAGAAAGTTTTATATGACTTATGCAATCGTTACACAATGCGCGTGTCCTTGATAGTCACAATGCGATTTGGAGGAAGGATGTGCGGACAGTTCCGTGGGTCTAAGTATTCGTCATTGTATAAATTTGTATGTATCGCTCTGGCAGTATGCAAAACCACGTGTACTGAAATGCCAAAGTGTGAGATAATTTCTGTTTAATCTTCATCGTGTGCAAACTCTTCCTCCTCTTGAAAAACCTTTGGTAGATATAGCTTGGTATTTTCGTATACAACAAAGGTGACGATCGTAGTTGGAATGACGCGTAACGTATTGGGAACCACTCTACGCAAGTGTTAGTTTGGTGGTCTCTTCCTAAGCTGAACTGGCTTACCCTTTGTAAAATGCTAGCAACCCCTCGTTTCTATATGTCTTTTTGAGAACATCAAATAGGCCGTTATACTGCTGTGCAGCGTTGTATTGTTGCATCCTTGCTCTTATAGGTTGATATGGATAGGTAATCGCGCCAGCGAGCAGTTTACTTCCTCCGCTCATATATACATATTCCCAGTTGCTCAGTTTATCCTGTCCACCAACTTGTGAACCTCGTCGCTTCTTCATATTTTCGTAAATGCTGAATTGCACTGCACCGTGCAGGACGCCGAGCGAGGATGGTATGAAGCCAGCCCATAAGCCTTTCAGGCCGCGAGTCTCGTACACATGTCGGAGCCCGTAGGTCATGGTTCGGTACGCAGAAGGATGATTGGCACCTCGTTCGAGCATGCGGGTTTTGACAACCCAGATGGGGTTTGTACAGGCGCCTGTAAGGAGACCAGCGATGATACTTGCAGAGAAAAACTCTGCGCTACCCAAATGTTCACCATGCTCTTTCCTGCTCTGAAACATAGCTTTCAAATTACCGTAGAACAGAAAGTACAGACCCCAACCCAGGCTGTTTCCCAGCAAATTCGGCCATAGCCCTCTATATAATGCTTTGGCGCCGCCCTCCTCTCTTATTACATTGCGCAATATGCGGAACGAATCTCCTGGTCGTGATCGGGTCTTTGTATTGAGTTGTAACCGATTCTTGAGAAGATCTAGTGGATGCGCTGCAAGACATGATACAACACCAGCACTGAAGCCGGCAGCACTTTCTACAACTGACGCTGAAAGAGTGCTTTGTGGCACATTCTTGCGCGAAACGATCTTGCTGTCTTGCTCTACCGGCGGGAATGCGCGGGGCATTGCGGGTTGTGTCGTAGAGTCGGAACTGGTCGGCGCATGCTGCAACTGGGGATGTAGTGAACTTATGCAGAAGAGGGGATAGAATACACGAAAGACTTTATCATCATCGAACGATATTAGCAAATTGGGCAAACATTCATGTGATTGTGTCTGGGATGTAGAAGAAAATATGACCTCGGAGAACGATGGGATCTGAAGGAGCTTGGGCCTTTTCGCGTGGGGAAGGCACGTCATCTTCCCCTTCGACTTGAACATGTCTTAATTCTTGACAACGATTGCATCAACAGCATAGACTCATGATTTAAGGATATAGGCTCGATTTAAAAATTAAACTATGTACATGAAAACGACCTCCAGCCTTGATGTTTATACTCCAGCACCAAACTTCTTGTCAGAACAACATGATGCTGCATCTTCCTTCTTCTCCCCAAACGCCAATCTGCTCAATTTATCTACCAATGTGCTACCTTGCTTCACGCCACTCGGGACGCTACAGTAGCTGGGCGGAATATCAAGGCATGGGTTTCTTGTGAAAAAATTTCGTGGTCTCAGCAACAGAGTCATTGGCTCAGCTGGCATCACTGGGAAATCTTCAGGACTGGGGAAATGAGTGATGCCGAAAGTATGCCACAATACGACATCAGTGTTTGCCAAATTTGCGGTTGGATTGGCTTCAATCCATGCTGGAATGCCTTGTGAAGGCTCACCAGAAGTTTGAGGCACATGACGACCTGCTGGGTGGATTTGATCATCATCGTCTGTTCGATCGTTAGTCTTTGCCTTCAGATAAATTGTCAGTGGGCTTACACTTTGTAACATGCACTGCATGCCTTGCGAAACCAGCACGCTTCCACACCAAACCGCCGGGCTTGGGCAACAGTTCCGGAACTTCTCTGCTTACAAGCTTATACGACACTGGCTTCTTGCTGTATGGGTTCAGCTTGCTCTCGTTGCACATCTCCCATGTTCTGCTCGTTGCGCCATTGTAGTCAGTCGCTGCTTGCTGTGGAGTGGCAAGCCTCGTCTTCTTGGCGTAAAAAGCATTGCCATATTTGTTCTCCGCACTGCCGACCTCTCCATCTCCGCGGGCAGCATCGACCATGAAGACAGAGTTGCCCGGGCCGTCAATATTTGGATCGATACGCAAGCAGAACAGATGCTGATGGTTGTGTGCGTTCACGCCTGGGTACACCTCGGTTCCCCAGCCATGTAGATCCTCACCAGGGAGCATGGCATAAGTGTTCAAGATACCGGTGAGCTTGATTTCCAGTTGAATTGTTCCATCAAGATGGAAGATCCAATACACACAGTATTCGTAATTGGCGGCGGTGAAGATGTGTGAAATGATCAACTTGCGAGCGCGCGTCACTGTCACACTCTCGTCTCGGAAGTCGGTGTGCTTGAAAAGGATTCCACCGTCCTCCTCGTGGATGCAGATAGCATTCTTGATCGTAGTGGCAGCTCCCGCTCGGTTCACAAAGGCTGCGTCCATGTAGTGGATGGCGCCCTTGCAGTCACAGCCCAAGCTCAACGAATTGGTCATGTAACCGCCGCCATACTCACCCAAATCGAAGGCGTGTTTCCGTTGGTGAGGATGGTCAGGATTACCATACGGAACGACCATTTCAGCGAGAGACAGCCGCCAGAAGGTGTCTCGTTCTGTGCCTTTATCGTTGAATGTAATGTTGGAAAGGACTAGACCTTCACGGTAGTTGAAGCCGATATGGAGCTTCCAATTTGCCCATGAAATATACCGGCCATCCATTTTGAACGAAACGCCTTCCGGCTGGGTAATGTTGATAGGTTTCAAGTCCGTGCGGAATCCACCTTCTGCTTCAATGGCAGCAGCATGATAATTGTTTGGCGCTGCTTTATTCAGCGGTCTTCGAATTGGAGGAACATCAATATGAATGATTTCATGGGTATCCGCATTGAAAATCGGGCAGAAATCAAGCGGGTAGCTGTACTGGCTGTCATCAATATGTGGGCGATAGTACATGAGTGCTTGCTGCAAGCGGACACCAGTACCAAATCGTTCGTCATAACCGATTGTCCAAGCTATTTTGATGATTAGCAATTTGATATTGGAAAAAACATGGGCTGCCATACGATCACAGTAGACTTTGTGCATGTCCTCAGGTGGAATTCCAACGATTCCACACTGTTCAATGACCTTGGGATCTTGTCGTACGATTGCTTCTACAATCTGGAGATCCTCCATGGTAATCTGTATGAAATGTAAGGATGGTTATATTTGGAGTCAACGCTCTGCACATACCAAAGGCTGGACACCATCTGTTTGCTCCCAGCTCACGAGCTTTCCCTCATTCAAGTCTACGTGACCATCGAATACCTTGCTGCCCTTTCCAATACACACAACGTCAGCCACTCGATGTGGCCGTGGAGTATGCTCAGGGTCTTTGATCCACTTCATCATTTCGACCTTGCGTGGCTCCCATAAAGTGATAGCATTGAAGAAGACATTGTTGTGTTCTTTGCGAATGATGGCGACCGCTTTTTCAATCTCAGACTCAGTGAGAGGATCAAATGGATGAGGTGGCGCGACCTCTCCCGTCAAGTGGGAGGCGGCCTGCTTTAGTCGATCGAGAGCCATGGCTATTACCTTGGTAATATAATCAAAGCAGGTATAGAGATATGAACTTGGTGAATGGAATCTCTGGGGTTCAGCAAGGTCTTTAAGTGCTTCACATCCATGGTTCTGCCACGAGGGTTCCGGAACCCTGAGTCTTGGGCTTCGGTTGCATATCCATCCTTCCTACCAATGGGCATCTTTGGGATCATCGTAATGCATTTCTAGTTGTCAACATCCACGCGCTTATCGCTGCTGATAGGCGATTCGTTGGGAAAGCCGCACCGCTTTGGGCTAGCGTTCCCCACTTCCAGCCTACACCTCGTTCCTTATAGCTGGGCATTGTAGAAAGCTGCACCGTCTGTCTGTGGTCTACCATCTTGGGATAGTATAAGTATGCTTAATCTCTACCGGACTGCGGCTCCGCTTGGTCCTTTGTTCGTTCTCAGCGTCGTGGCGTTGTGAAGATAATAGTCGTATCACAAATGTCACCTGATTGTGGTAAAGCCTAGACTGTTGATAGGGCGATGCTAGAATCGTTTAATTCCCGAGTACTACTAAAACATATGTGCAAGGTACATCCGATAAGGCGTAGAGAATCGTCTACCTTTGACTTACTTCCTCGTGTTTTGCCTACGGCTACTTGAATATTTAGTCCGGCGTCGGAGAAACAATGCCTTGTGAGATTATGACTTATTCTACTTTACGAAGTATAGATAGCATTGAGTCATGTCCAGGCAGGCCAGATTCACAGTCATATTAGTAGGTAAAAGCTGACCTGCACGAATAATGAGACAAGTTTAATCGTCACATCTTCATTTACACCATCTCACTTCGAGATTCATGTTAAGTGCAGAAAGTGTCCAGAATTCAGCACAGCAGACTAAAAAAGGAAGTCTTCCTTGATAAATTACGAGCTCATAACACATTGAAATTTGCAGGTCTTAGAGATTTACAGAAAGAAAAAACTTACGAAATGTTAGACGTAGCTTTAGTAATATAGTAAGCTGGAGGCTAAAAAGTTTTGTAGCCATGTCAACTCTTCGTATCTTCTTATTTGTAGTCTGCGGGACGCTTTCTAGCAAAGCTTCTTTCACTTATTTAAAACGAACACGGTCGTGATTCCACACAAAACAAAGCGTGTTGACCCCAGAGAACCACGAGCGCGTTGTTCTTATGTGGACTGTTAAGAAAACTCCGACAACTGCCAGAAGGTCATACCAATACAGCAAAGATGCAGACCACCAGATAGGCTGTTAAAAGAAACCATAACATAGTAGAGGGCTCAAGCCTATAGGGTGTTGTAAATCTAGTAGTATTGTTGTGCGTCATTACCTGTTGTCTTCTGCTGTGTAATTATGTAAGGCATCCACCTACTGAAAACGAGCTCCTTCGTAAGGACGTCTACTATTTAGAGTATGCTTGAATACATTGTCAGATGTGAGAAGGTGTGAGTTCCTGCCTTGTTGGATCAGTCATGGTGACAAAGTCGTTGAGTTTAAGCTGAGAGGGCTGCCATGCAACCCCAACCAGTACCATGGAACGACGGGTGCTCTTGTGTTTGACTGGTCTTTTGACAGTTTCTACTCACGAGCAGCGGAATGCTGTACCTACTTCTTTTGTCTGCCAATAACCAGCCTTATGAAGCTGAAATTTGTGCAGCCTGATGGGGTCTTGTACATCTGTGCAAAAACACTGACTTTTGCTCATATAATCTTGACATCAAATGACAGATGTATGGGGGCATGAGACGAATTCTGGTCCCGCATGTTGTGTTCAAGATAGAAGGTGCATTTATAGAATGATCCTTTTGCATTGATCGACACAAGAGTTTTGGGTGACATTTGACGTCTGGGCAAAGGAAGGCCCAGTCATGTGGGGTTTTTCGAGTCTCGAGCGGCCCGTTTGAGGTTTGTGCGATGGTGTCCCATGGTGCGCAGAGGTGTAGTGGCCTTGCGGGCGGTATTTAATAGCTGCAAGGTGCCACCATCGTCAAACCGACCGCGCCGGCGCGTGGCCCACTCCAGGATTCCATTTGTAACAACCCCGGACACCGCAACTTTCCCCAGTGGTTCATCATGGCTCAGACTGGCCAGCTGGAAGACATGCCGAGTCTTGTTAAGTCTTGTGATGCATTCGCATGGCCGCGCCGCCTGAAACCAGGTCACGCGTTACCGCTTTCAAGCCATCCGAGGCTTAGTACCGTGTCCAAGCTTCCTTTCCCCAAAGCCACTTAATAGCGATTGACATGCCGTCGTCATTGTCTTGCCATCGCCATGCTTTGGCGTCTTTTGCAAGACAATACAAGAGCTTCCACTTGATTTCGTGCTCCAAAACTTCTTCCAAGCCACCATGACCAAAACGAAGCCTGCGCGTTATGATTTCAAGACGCGCCATGTGGCACATCCAGATGCGATTGTCGCGGGCGACAAGTACCGATTTACTATTCTGACCGATGGTCTGCTGCGTTTCGAGTGGGCCGAGGACGGCAAGTTCGAAGACCGCGCCTCCACCTTTGCAATCAACCGTAAATTAGCTGTTCCTGACTTTTATGTATGGGACCGCGGGCACGGCATCGAGATTGTAACCAAGCGCTTCCACGTTGTATACGACAAGAAGAAGTTCAGCTCGGAAGGCTTCAAGATTCATCTGAAAGGAGCTGTGACGGGTACGTGGACGTATGGCCAGCAAATCTCGAACCTCGGCGGTACTACACGCACGTTGGACGGTGCCAATGGCAGAAGAGAGCTCGGCCCTGGAGTCCTCTCCAGAGAGGGCATGGCAGTCGTAAATGATACCGAATCTATGCTGTTCGAAGAGAATGGCTGGATTGCGGGGCGCAAGAGCGGCAAGAGGAGCGATGAATACATCTTCATGTACGGTCGTGATTATAGGGAAGCCATTCGCGCATACTATGCTGTGTCGGGTAGTCAGCCTTTGTTGCCACGATATGCCATGGGCAATTGGTGGAGCCGTTACCATGCATACGACGAGAAGGAGTATCTCGAGCTCCATGATCACTTCGACAAGGACGACGTCCCAATGAACGTCGCTGTCGTAGATATGGACTGGCATTTGGTCTGGAATTTGGGTGTTGATGGCTGGACTGGATACACGTGGAACAAAGAATTGTTCCCAGACCCCGACAAGTTCATGAAGAAACTGCACGATCGCGGTATGAGGTTGACACTCAATCTGCATCCAGCTCTCGGTTTTAGATCGTACGAAGAACAGTACCCAGAAGTCGCCAAGTATCTTGGTATCGATCCTGCAACCAAGCAGACCATTGAATTCGATTGTACCGACAAGAACTTCATGGACGCTTATTTTGATATTGTACATCACCAGCATGAAGCACGCGGTGTGGATTTCTGGTGGATAGATTGGCAGCAGGGCAATACATCCAAGGTTCCTGGTGTCGATCCACTCTGGGTGTTGAACCACTTCCACTTCCTCGACAATGGACGAGGAAACCAACGGCCTCTGATTCTGTCACGTTTTGGAGGACCAGGTGCCCAGCGTTACCAGATCGGTTTCTCTGGAGATGCTATCATTACGTGGGAGTCTTTGCACTTCCAGCCTGAATTTACGGCTACTGCTTCCAACATTGGCTACGGTTGGTGGAGCAATGACATTGGCGGTCACACACACGGTTATAAGAATGACGAGTTGTACACGAGATGGGTGCAACTGGGTTGCTATTCTCCCATCTTGCGCCTACATTCTGACAACAACCCATTCAACACTCGTGAACCTTGGCGCCACACTGAAGAGGCACGCGTCATTGTTGAAGATACACTGCGCTTCCGTCATCGTTTGATCCCTTATCTATATACCATGAACGCCCGCTCAGCATCGGATGACGAGCCTTTGATCCAGCCAATGTACTGGGACCACCCTGAGGAAGACGAGGCATACACTGTGCCCAACCAATTCCGCTTTGGCAGCGAATTGATAGTCGCTCCCATCACTCAACCTCGCGATGGGGTTACACACCTCGGCGCAGCAAAGGCTTGGCTCCCAGCAGGCAAGTATGTTGATGTCTTCACTGGTATCGTATATAACCGCAGAGGCGAGCTTCAAGTTCACCGCCCACTCAACCTTACCCCGGTCCTCGCACCTGAAGGCGCAATTGTTCCCCTGGATGGTGCATGGCGGCCTAAGTCCGGATCGCCCAACCCGGAGACCCTTGAAGTCCTCCTTGTTGTAGGCCAGGATGGCTCCTTCACCATGATCGAAGACGACGGCACCGGCACCCAAGTCGACGATGGGGGCTTCCGCATGATCGACGACGAAGGCATTGAGTCCTCTGACGACAGCAACGTGCACTTCATCCAAACCCCAATCACCTACAAGCAATCCACGGGCGTCCTGAAAATCGGCCCCGCAAGCTCATCCGACTCCTCCATCCCCAAGAACCGCACCTGGAAGATCAGACTCCTAGCCCACACCCCCTCTCAACCAGCATCCATCAACTGCCTAACTACATCCCCTCACACCAAGCGCCACGCAAAGTCGCTTTCCTACACCATGTCTCAGGAATCAAATGGCACCGTCCTCACCCTCGGCGCTGTACCTACCGACCACACCATCATCATCGAGCTGGGTGCAGGCAAACACACCGGCCCACAGCTCGATGTTATTGACCCCACGCCTAAGCTCTGGGATATCATCGACAAAGCTTGGATCGAGCTTGATCGTAAATGGGATACGTGGAACACTGTAAACAACAACGAGCCTGTTTTGAACAAGGTGCGTGCGTTGCAGGGTAAGGGCTTGCAGCAGGAATTGGTAGATGCGCTGCTGGAGCTGCTGCTTGCTGACGAGAGGTACTCTGGGGAGATGGAGTTGGATTGTTAGAGGGGTGTGAAGACGAGTGAAGGAGATTGGTTAGATTTCATGATTGTCATGTGTACATGATGCTTTTAGGAAGAGGATTGAGCTTATGTAGATTTCACATATTGACGAAATGTACGGGTTTTAGAACGATTCTCCTTGTTGATATCATGTCCGCATGTGCACATACACGTGGGTAATTGAAACATATGATACATTGACTTCTGACTGCCGCCTCTTCATGGCCTCAATTCAACTTCAGACTTGTGGTTTTTCATCGCTTCTTTGTACCCCTTGCTGTTCAAAATCTCCTCCACCTTCTGCATAACCGGGCCCTCTCGCCTCCTGCTGTAATCGCCTTCCTTCAATTCGTATCCAGCCCGCGTTGCGCTTTCCAAGCTCTCGTATTCCCAGATGTTGGCTTTCATACCCACGCCGGCAACTTGGTGTTTTGTAAGGAAAGCAACCCATGCCTTGACGACATCGGGGTCGCCGTCTTGGATTTGGATGAGGCGGCGCAATGTGATTCTTTCAAAGTTTTCTTGCGATTTCTTGAAAATGAAATTGGCTCGCGGGACGGTCCAGCGCTCGGTGATGCGTGGGAGTGGGATGGGTCCTCGTGCACACAGGCCCATGTAGTATGCTGCTCGGACGGCGAAGTCGGCGTAGAGGAGGAGGGGTCGGATCGAGTAGGAGCGCATTTGGAAGTCACAAACGGGGACACCGTATTCGGGTGTGCGGCGGAGGGGAGCGAAGTTAATGGCTTGAACGTTGAGGGGTGTGCGTAACTCATCGAGTTCTTGCTGGATCTTGGGGTCGAGGGGTGGCTTGTCAGTGGGGAGGGTTATTCCACGTTGTCTGTATTTTGTTAGTCGCTGTATTGAAATTGGGGTTGCTTAACAAAATTGAACATACTTTGCAACTTTGAGTGGCTCAACGCCCTTCCTCTTGTACATGTGGAGCAGCGTATGGTGATCGTGTGAGTCTTGCAATTCCTTCCATCGCTGTTTGGCCTCCTCGCGCGTCTTGGGTTCCCATTCCGCCCAGCGCTCTTCTTCTATTTGCTGGCTTTCCCAGAGCCTAATCAATGTCAGCTCTGTTGTACCATAAGGTGCGGCGGAATTTGTTGCCATACGTCTTGTATTCTTGAGGATCAAGCCCCATATCCGTCAACCGTTGATCAAGTGGCAGGACATCATTATCAGCGCTGGCCATCAAGGAGTCCATCAGCTTCCCCCTGACTTCAGGCATGTCCTCGTCATCATCTTCCTCAGCCTTTGAACTCTTCGCCCGTGAAAAAGTCTGGATATGCGGTCGGGTCGATTGTATTATCTGCCAGCGCATTAGCATACTCAACATTCTATTCATGCAAACCAACTCGTACTCTCGTCCTCTTAAAAGGCCCAAGGAAGGACCGCATACACCGTTGCGTCGCCATAACTGATGCTGTCGCGTTTCCAATATCCAATTCGAACTTCTGACATTGTTCTAGCGTCGACAGCACACCGCCCAACGGCAGAATTTCGTAAGCGCACGCGCGCTGCCGGCCGCGCCAAGACATCACCTTCCATATTTGGTTCCATCCACAGTCACCAGAGATATTCTGCGCTTTTGACATCACATAAGATTAGAGCTCCCCCTGTTCTTTCTTTTTCTGTGCTAACAGTCTATCACAATGGAGGATATGAAACCTACTTCAAATGCCTATGTCCGCGCGGCAGAAACTGCCAAGTATGTGCGCTCACAACTACCCGAGGCCTTACAATACCCCAAGGTAGCGATTGTGTGTGGTTCAGGTCTTGGTGGCCTTGCAGACACAATTGAGCCAGAGCCGAAAGTCGAGCTTTCGTATGGCACCATTCCAAACTTTCCTCAAAGCACAGGTGAGCACTCCTAGATATTTTAAAGATGAAGAGCATGGAGTACGGAAATTCTATAGATACTAATATTGCCAATGACAGTACAAGGACATGCGGGCAAGTTCGTGTTTGGTCACATTGGACCTCAAAAGACACCTGTGGCACTCTTGGTAGGACGAGCACAGTAAGCCACATCAAGTGCAACTACGATCTGCATACGGGGCTAACCAAATTGATAGTTTCTACGAAGGTCATACCATGGACTTGGTCACTTTTGCTACAAGGGTGTGCAAGCTTTTGGGTGTTGAAACCATGATTGGTACATTAAATTCCACTTACAAATGCAAGAATCACTCTGACCATGAGCAGTAACCAATGCCGCCGGTGGTCTCAATCAGACGTATCGAGTAGGAGACATTGTGTGCCTGAACGATGTACGTGCAACGTCACTGCAATGGAGTTGTTTTTGCTAATGGTTATCAGCATCTCAACATCGCTGGCCTTGTTGGCATGCACCCATTGCGTGGTCCTAACATTGAAGAATTCGGTGTTCGATTTCCTCCACTTTCAGATGCATACGATCTTGATCTGCGGAGAAGGACACACAAAGCCTGGATCAAACTTGGTCTCGACAAACAACAGAGGAAAATCCATGAAGGCGTATATGCATTTGTTGCAGGACCAACGTAAGTCTTTTCACATAATTTCGTATTCCAGCTATCTTCTTTCTAATATCTACTACTACGGTCGCTGACGTCCCAAAGCTATGAGACACGTGCAGAATGCCGCATGCTAAGCATGATGGGAGCCGATGTTGTAGGAATGTCGACTGTTCCTGAGATCATTGTTGCTCGCCATGCAGGGATGCGCGTCCTTGCGTTTAGTTTAGTCACCAATGTGTCTCTCCTCGAAGCTGGTGCTCGTGGAAGTGACGCCGAGATTCAAAACATGAATCAAGCCCAGCTTGCGGAGCATCTAAGCCAAGGCAAAGCAAACCATGAAGAGGTTCTCGAGGCGGGACGTGAGGCCGCGAAAGACATGCAGGCGCTCGTCAAGCAAATACTGTCAGACCTGGATCAAGAATAGTAATGCAGCCACGAGCAATTGATAGATCAGAGTTTGACTTCACGCCACACTGCACGTTACTTTTGACAGTCACGTCATATCCACGTAGTGACCAACCTCGTCATAAGAGGATGATTGGCTCCATCATGTGAAGCTCGAGTATTGAGTCGCATGGATGTTTTACCCAACAAATATGTGCTGTAATCGCCGAAGTGGCCAACAAAGCATTCAAGGCTTGACAACCCTGTTCTTGCTTCGTTTGGCCTTGAGAGCTTTGTAAAAAGCTTTCTTTCCGCTGGCCTTGCTGTTGTTGATATCCTGGTATTTCCGCTGGAAGCGTCCGCTTTCTTGCTCTTGAGCAACAACTTCTTCCAAAATAGTCTGTTTGCGTTCTTTGTTGTTTAGACGGCTGCTGTAGAACTCAGTCGCGCCTTCAATGACTGTGCCCACCTGTGAAAAAGCAGGGACATCATTCTTTGAATTGTCTTTCTTGTAGTGTCGCTTGGGATCGAGAACACTTCGCATCTTAAGAAGTTGAAGATCGCGGCGTAGCTCAGGGGTGAGCTCAGTCTTGGGCATATTGAACCACTGGGCGCCAGCAGTCGCTTTCTGTATCTGAACATCTTGTCAGCACCAAGTCACGAAAACAGCTGATGAAGCAGGATGTAAGGGTGAGCCTCAGTGTAACTATGAAATAAAACCATCAATGGTGCAGGAAGGTACCCAAGACGGGACCCGAGTCTGCTTCAGGGAATAAATTGGGATAATTATCATCACAGGCGCAAGCGTCTCAACGACAGGACGTGTGCTCATCGTACGGCGTGGTGGCTGTGGGAATTGCTGTCGAAGCCGCCACGTCGTACAACGGCATGTAAAAGGGGGAAAAGGAATAAGTCTTGGAAACATACCTCTTTGCGATGCTTCTTGACCTCGAGCGGATCGTCAATCTTCTTGATGCCATTAGCAAGAGCTAATTGTTTCTTGTCGATTAGCTTGGCGTGATCAAGACGAGTGATGTTTCCATCAGTCTTTTCGCAAGTATCGGCAATGTGGCCAGGCTTCAACTTGGGGAGCTTGAAAGGAGCATCAGGCGCGGAGGCGGGTTGAGCATCCGCTTTGGCACGCATACGGGCTGCAGCCTCGTTAAGCAGTTCCCGTATTTGTTCATCTGACAAGTCCTCGTCGGTGTCATCCTCAAAGGGCTGATGCGCTGGCAGCAGCTCCATGGTGGTTTGGCGGTGTCTAGCAGAATGCACGAAGCTGTGGAAAATTTGGGCCGAGAGCTTTTGAGCAAGGACGCACAGACCATATCGGAATAAATTAGCGCCGACGGGCCGCCACGTCAAGTTTACCCATCCACCATCCATCCAACCCATTGTCATGAGCCATTGTCAGCTTCATTTCAATTCAATAATGCCGTGGGCAGGGGGCAGTGCTGGCGTATGATGCGGTATTGCATATGGTGGTGGGATCTAAAAAAGTCTTCCGGATGAACAACTCATCGCTGGCATACTCTGAGGAGGTTGCAGCCAATGAGCAGCTCACAATGCAGCCAATCAAAGCCGCCTTCCGCAACCGTTTGGAGCTGGTGTGGGAGGCGTGAAGAAAAGACAAGTCCATCCAGCGAGCGCTAGGCCGTGAACGAGAACTGCGCAGGCTGCTGGCGGAGCGGCTATGCTGGTGTGTGGCCGGTGTGATGACGCAGGGCTTGAGTGCTCGAGTCTGCAGAAGCGTGGAGGGACGAGGGGGTGATGCTCTTGTCGCTACTGTGCTGTCACTTTTGGGTCGTGGGTGAAGGCACCGTGCGACGTGCAGATGTGCATAAAGCAACGAGAGCGGAAGGCTGATGTGCAGACTGCGTGACTGCCTTCACCTCCTCCTACGGCGCCACTCGAGTGATTGCAATCAATTTGACAGAACTTCCCATTGCCTTTGCCTTTGCAAGCTTGCGCGTGCCCAGTTGACGGTCGCGGGCGCCAGAGCGTGGTTGGTTCGTTGCCTTCTCAGAGGAAGGGACGCCCCACCAACCACACACCAGTCGGACAATATATATTCGGTAGAGGGCTTTGATTCGCCAGACCGCAGCATAGGCTGGCAGCATCTTCATCAGACGTCGGCCATGTATGTCATGTCGAGCAACAATCCACCTTCATGGCAGACTCACTGAACAACAGCAGCGACTGGGATCCGGCGGCTCCCTCCGCCCCCGCACCCAAAGCTACCAAAGCTCAGCTTGGACCTCTTCAGACCTCCCAACCACGCCAACCACTCAGATTCATTACCTCTGTGCGCTCCGACTCAGCGCAACCACATCCACACCTCACTCAGCCATTGGGTGTAGCTCCTACTATTCTGCACCATCCCGGTATTGTTAATCGCCTCGTTCCATTCTAACCTCCTCCAACACACGCGACCCTGCGCCCGCGTAACCTTTGCGCAACAAAGCCGCCGCCATGGACCAGGTCAACCTCACTGCCCACAACCAGCAGAAGATGCGCGCCGCCGCCGCCGCTCCCCGCCGTTACGATGGCCAGCAGGGCAACCCTCTCTACGACTCGACCCAGGGAGGTCATTATGGTACGTTGTTGTCCTTTGTATGCCTGGCAGACCACCGCAAGCTATGACGTCCATCCTGGTTCCATCAAAACATGGGAGCAACTCGCGGGGCGCACTTGTGTGTGCCCGTTCCAGAGTGCTTGCAAGCTAGTCGCTGTGCTCGCGCAAGGCTATCATGCTCTGTGGCAGACCGCAAACCCTTTACATCGCTATGAACTGAGCTGACACGAGACTTAGGAGCTTCCGCTGCCGTATGTCGCTAATACGCGCCCATCCTATATTGCGCCCGCTGATTCTTTGGTTTAGATTGCCGCTCAGGGCCATGCGCCCGACCCACAACTGTTCACTGGCTCATGGCAAAATGTACGACGCGACGCCACTGATGGCTGAGACGTGGGAATGCTGACAGGTCGCAGGTCAACCAAGGGCTCACGGGCAATTACCGCGATATTCTGAACACATATTGGCAGCAACAGGTCACTAAGCTGGAGACAGACGAGCATGATTACAAGCTCCACCAGTTGCCGCTCGCTCGTATCAAGAAGGTGATGAAGGCTGACCCTGAAGTCAAGATGATTTCTGCCGAAGCCCCAATATTGTTTGCAAAAGGATGTGATATTTTTATCACAGAGCTCACCATGCGCGCTTGGATTCATGCCGAAGAGAACAAAAGGCGTACGTTGCAACGATCGGACATTGCGTCAGCTCTCTCCAAGTCCGACATGTTTGACTTCCTGATTGACATTGTACCGCGCGAAGAAGCCCACCCTCACAAGCGCAGTGGGGGGCAGAATGCCGCTGTACAATCGTCTGCAGCAGCGGGGCCCCCAGGTGGCCTTCCTCAGCAGGTCCACGCCTCACATCCCATGGCTCCACCAGACTATGGCATGGGCCAACACCTGCCCCAACAGGAGGACTTCCGTCAACCCAACATGTATGCAGGACCAGACCCCACTGTCTATGGACAGCAGCAGATGTTCGAAGCTACATATGCCCAAGGATACCCAACAATGGCACAGCAACAGGTGAGTCTACTTGGGTATCCCAGCACGTGACATTACTGATGCCGGACTATAGATGTACGCCGTCAATCAGAGAGGCCCTGACCCGAGCGCTGGCGATCCCCAGGGGTATCGGCACGAGGAAGCTGACGCTGACGCTGAAGGCGAGCGAGAAGACTTTGGCCCTTAGTGGCAGTGGTTTGTCAATTCGCCCACATGTGTCAAGTTCAGTTTTGGTTTGTTCGTTGGTAGGCTTGGCAGGGAACAATTTTATCCCTCATGCGCATTTCTATTGTAAACCCGGAATATGGTGTATCTGCTGAAATGTATGGGCCGCGATGATATGGCGTTGTTTACGGTGTTTGGATAAGGCTAGGCGCGGCCGCGGATGGACCGATGCCTCAATGGCGTCACATGGTAAATACCAACCAGTAGTTTTCACATAGGACAGTAGAATATTTTTTCATGGATTTTGTGCGAAGCAAGCCTCTCGTCCTTTGGATCATTGAAGGAATTGTTAGCGACTTCGCCAATTGTTCGACTTGGTCGGATAAGCCATACCATGAGCAGGTTGAGTACCTGCATAGGTTTACCTGGGAACTAATTCTGAAGACAAGTGAACTATCTAGGTTGAGTGTTCTAACCTTCTTAAGCATCAGGTACAGCTTGCCACCAATTGTCTTGGCAGTATTATGTTCATGTAAGCCTCTATGAAATTGTCTCATCCGATCCGTTCCGGATTGGCAGTCCCACCTGGAGAAGACCATGGCAAGGGACTTCTACTAGATTTTGTACATTTGATCAAACCGTAGAGGCTTGCAAGCATCGCCTTGTCCGATCCGTTCCGAGCATGTTCGGCTAGGTCTGCTACGAGCCTCGGAGCTAGCCTTGAGCCTCGTCATTGTCATATGCCTCACATTGAAAACAACACAGGCTGAGAGTATATAGAGAGGCCCCCGTCCACGATGCAGCCTGCAGTATTAGCGGATCAGGTCCCATTGCCCCGCGTAGTCAGTTGAAACCACCTCGTCCGTGCGTTACCCCTCCACCCTCCTTCCCATTGGAACCAACAAGATACCCCCGTGTCGCGTAGGCTCTTCTTAAGCTTCAGACTTTACTTTCCTTCTCCAACTTCTTCTCATTCTCTTCAAGATCAGCCTTGGTATTCCAATTGATCCATTCATCTTCCCTTACCAAACACTTACACGTGGTTAGTGCAGTTGCATCCGTTAGTTCGACCCCGCCCCCACCATTTGACTGTCAACACCTGCCAACGCCAGACTTTCTCAGACCTTGTGCAATTACCCCATCTTAATTCCCTCACCAAACTACCCCCCAAACACCTCGATCCACAATGAAGGCTGTTGTTGCCGGTGCCGCAGGCGGAATTGGACAGCCCTTGTCCCTCCTCCTCAAGTCATGCCAGCTTGTTGACGAGCTCGCCCTGTACGATGTTGTCAACTCCCCCGGCGTTGCGACCGATCTATCACACATTTCGAGCCCAGCCGTATGAGCTCCCACGAATCTCGCAATACATATTCAAACAGATGCTGAACATGGACAGACTGTCACTGGCTACCTGCCCAAGGATGAGGGTCTCCAGAACGCTCTGACCGGCGCCGATATCGTTGTCATCCCCGCTGGCATTCCCCGTAAGTTTTCCAGTGTTATTCATGATTAGCAAATCAGGCTAATTCTCCCCAGGAAAGCCTGGCATGACCCGTGATGATCTTTTCAAGATCAACGCTGGTATCGTTCAGGGTCTCATCGAGGGCATTGCCAAGTACTGCCCCAAGGCTTACGTTCTCGTCATCTCCAACCCCGTCAACTCGACCGTCCCAATTGCCGCCGAGGTGCTCAAGAAGGCTGGTGTCTTTGACCCCAAGAAGCTCTTCGGTGTCACCACCCTCGATGTTGTCCGCGCCGAGACCTTCGTTGCTGGCATCACTGGCGAGAAGAACCCCGCCAACCTGACCATTCCCGTCATTGGTGGTCACTCCGGCGAGACCATTGTCCCCCTCTTCAGCCAGGCCAAGCCTAGCGTCAACATCCCATCAGACAAGCTCGATGCGCTCGTCAACCGTGAGTGATGAGGAAATACTTGTCAAGTGCAAAACTAACTGGATACAGGCGTTCAGTTCGGTGGAGACGAGGTCGTCAAGGCTAAGGAGGGTGCTGGCTCAGCTACTCTCTCCATGGCTTACGCAGGTTACCGGTATGTCGCTAAATTCCTAGTATTGAACATAAACTGACAGCTTTAGATTTGCCGAGAAGGTGATCAGGGCCGCCAAGGGTGAGAAGGGTATCGTCGAGCCCAGCTTCGTCTACCTTCCCGGTGTCCAGGGTGGTGATGCCATCGCCAAGACCACCGGCACTGACTTCTTCTCCGTTCCCATTGAGCTTGGTGTAAGTAATTATATTCTAAACTGTCGACACAGTTGCTGATTCTCCAAATAGCCCAGTGGTGCTGAGAAGGCCATTGATATTGTGAGCAGCGCCAACGACTACGAGAAGAAGCTCCTCCAGGCATGTTACGACGGCCTGAAGGGCAACATCTCAAAGGGTGTTGAGTTCGTTGCCAACCCTCCTGCCAAGTAAGTCAAACACAATGTGAACAATTCTATGACTGGAGACTTACAGCACTGGCAGATAGATTATAATATCCGGGACGGGTGATGAGACATGATGAAGCATGAAAAATGACTTGCGATGTGCATTTACATATGCATAGTCTCGACAGAGTAGAACAAATACCACAATAGATCTCTCACGAATAAGAGCTCTTCAAGGATGTACAAAGATGCCTTGCCTATGGCAATTGAATGTGGTGATTTGATTTGATGCATGTTGATATCCCAAACGCCTCCCAATGCCGCTAGATTCAACGTCAATACTCGCCTGCACTGCGTATATCTCAATTCTTCGCGCCCGCAGTTCGTATTTGAAAAGTCGCCGCAGGCAATGCCGCACACTCCGCCGTCACCGTCGCCGTGATACCCAAACTCGCCAAACACCCCCTTATAACACCAGCAGGAAAATACAAAAACGGCTGCACCCTCGCCAAACTATTCGCATCTCTACCCAGCGCCACATCACCCGTTGCAGCGACCAATTGCGCCTGCATAGCGGCATCGTATTTCTTGGTATCGAAGCTCATGCGGCTTAGCGGCTTGAAGGTGTTATCTGTCAGGACGTAAATGCCTCGGTGGTTTGTCTTGAGGTTGTCGATTTGTTTGCGGAACAAAAGTGTCCAGAGATCTTTGCAGAGGAATTTTATGATGTCGAGGGGGGTGGTGGGGCGGGGGGAGTCGCGGGAGAATCTGGGGGTGGGTTAGATGTTGTATGGAGTACTATATATGTATATGGTAGTAGAGGGGTTTAATAGGAGGGGATGGGGAAGGGTCAAAATTGTGGACAGTAGGAGTCGATGAATTGATGAACGACGGGTAATTAGAACATACCTTTCAACAACACCCAGACCAACTCTATACCCCAGACTTTCTAACCTGTGGAATACGGCTTCCCGCGCTTCCTCCTCGTCGACTGTTGCTGTTGCGCCTCCTACGGGTCCGCCTTCTCCTCTCGATGTGCCTGCTACGGTACTACTCGCGTCGTTGCTATTTGCTGAGAGTCTGTTTTGCCTCGTCGTCGACGATGATGTGCCGTGGAGGTATTCTTCTTCTCGCGCGGCGAGGTCGGCGGTTATGCGGTAAGCCATTGGGACGAGTTCGATGAGGAGGAGGTCGAGGCAGGAGGTGTTGACGAGGGAGAATGTGGGGTCTGTGTAGGAGGTGGGTGTGTCTGTTGCGGTGGTGCTTGGTTGCGCCATGGTGTGTGGATGGCTCTTGTGGAGGGATGCGTGAAGATGTGCGTGGGGATGTAGTTGAAGGAGCTTGTGGTGATATTGTTGAGCCTTCTGAGAGGGCAATCGGAGGATGAGCGGGATTTTAGAAGACAAAATTGACTTGTATGAGTGCGTCTAAGAGTGGAGCGAGTATGAAGTACCTCTATGAGGGTCTAAGTGTATGCGCGGGGTGAGACGGGAAATGGTGTGTAGTTTGGAGCCGCGGTAGATCCAACTGCAAGGGTCCACGATGTCATGGCTTGGCAAAGGTACTGGTATCACCGACGACTCAACGTCGAAAGCTCCAATACACATGGAAACACTTTTCGGAACATTGAAATTCGTGGCTTCAAGCCAAACAGTATCGCCTTGTGGGACCTTGAAATTATTGACCGAATAGCTATTGAGACATGTTTGTATACAAGAAAGTGATGGCGACATCTTGATCATATATATACACATGGTAATTGTGACAAATCCCTGGATATCTAATTACCTTCCCATACTTGAGGCTGATGACATAGCGACTAAAGTTTGTGTTGCCGCAATATGAGACTTCCAATGAGCGCGCTGAGAGATGATGCCAATGAGAGCACTATATTGCGTCAGTGATGGTTAAAGATGAGAGAAACAAACATACCATGCGTCCACATCAAAGCCTCGATGTATGATCTTGTTACAACCTTTGCGATCAAAGGGCTTGCATTGTCGGCGTAGTGAATATCCGATACAGCATGCTTGATTATCTTTCGCATCGCTGTTCCTTCAAAACCCAGCTTGATCAACCTTTCTTTGAGGCCACTCCTCAGAGTACTTTGTAAGATGGCATTCACGCCTGCCATACCTGCAGTAGTGCCGATATGACTAGTAAGATACAAATTGGAAGTAGCAATGGCCATGTGCGACGGGTCTATGGCTGCTTGAATACTGATGAATACTGCCGACTGAGCGATACCCATCCCAAATCCACCTGGAAAAATGTAAAGAGACTCAAGCCAATTCGTATTGCCGTGCCAGCGCAAGATAAGAAGAAGATAACCGCTTGAAGCAACTAGCGTTGCTAAAATGATGAGGGGCTTGTAACGTCCAGTTCGATTGATGATTGCTCCAGAAAGAATGCCACCAGTAGCGTTTCCTACAACAGCGGGAATCAAGTGCGCTCCAGCAACTGTATTCGATGCGTTTGAGGTAATTTGGAAGTAGAGCGGTACAGAGACCATGACTCCTGTCTGGGCGACGCACTGACAGAACATGATCATGTTGGAATTCATGACATCTCGATGCCGTAGTAACGATAAGGGTAGTATTGGTTCCTTTGCCCAATACTTCTCAGTGATCAAAAGCATTGCACCAAGAACGGCCGCTCCAGCAAGTAGTGCGAATACAATGGGTGAAGACCAAGCCACCCGATTACCTCCGATCTCGAGAGGAGTCAGTAAAGAGAGAATGGTCAGAGTCATGAACGCAGCACCGATGAAATCTATGCGGGCCAGCTTGCTATGTTTTTCATCGCCATTGGTCTGCTGGGTAGATTGATAGGGCAGAATTATTCCGATGAATATAGCTGCAATGCATGCCAATGGTACTTGCCCCAGGAATGACCATCGCCAACCGACAGTGTCAGCAAGCCAACCTCCTACTGGACCTCCTATACTACGACCTGTCGTTGCAGCTACGTTGACATAAGAACGCCAAGATGCCACATCGCGTATAGGTACAAGATCAGTAATGAGTATTGAGGCAAGTGCAGTCATGCCGCTAGCACCTGCGCCGCTTATAACTCGCCCCAGAATCAGTATGGGCATTGAGGTTCCAAGGCCAACGAAGGCTACGCCAATTGCAAAGAGTGTATATGCCACAATCAAAAGAGATTTCCGGCCATATATGTCACTCAGCTTGCCATAAAATGGTTGAAAGGTCGCCTGCGCCAGAGCGAAGCTGGTCAACAGCCAACTCGCATCGTTCAAGGCATTGAACTCTGATGCGATAATGGGATGCGTGGCAATAAGTAGTGTGACGTCTGCACTTGATATGAAACTACCAATGAGCAAAACACATACTATCCTGCCAATTGGGGCAGAAGTTGCGTTGAGCTGCGCTGTGCGGACCACCGGGATCGTTGATTCTTCATCAAGCTGAGGATTGGAACGATTCGAGTCGTGTTGTGACGTTGCATTGTTTGAAGCTTTATTGGAGGAGATGTTGGGGCTGGCAGTAGACGATTGTGTATTGGGTTGAGAGAGCAGAGGGGTTCGTTCAGTGTTCAAATCGGTGATAACCGTTGGTGTGGCCATACTTTCGTCCAAAGGAATGAAAACGATCTTTCACAACACAGTACTGCTGTTGGTACCATCTACTTTTTGCTAACTTTCGGTTGATAATTTTCTAGGCAAGAGTCATCCTGCTTCTACCGATTTCGGTTAGAAGCAGATGCATGTTCGGGCTATCGCAGTATCACCGCATCGCGAAGAAAAATGACGACATCCCAAAATGGCAACTAACCCCCCCACAAAATCAGACGAAGGTAACATAACATATCAAAATCTTTTATTGTTTGAGAATGACTGTTGACCATCGCTGTGCAACTCAACAATCCGCCTTTAGCTGGGGTGGGTCGTGCTTTGACCATGAGCATGGAACCTACGACCATGCAAGTAATTGATCAGCACCATGCCGTTGTCGTCGTATGCGAATTACCTTGCAGTGTAATCGAGAATCCATCCGAGGTATGTTCCAATTGGATTGCCCATGCACTTGCTGGGTTTTGTATGACTGCCCTACGCAGCTACGCCTGCCTTCACCTGTTGTTGGCTGCTTCTCTGCTGAGAAAGATGGACTTGTTCATCTCAGGTAAGTCCATAGGCCGGGATGTCCGGACGACCTCTCACTCCACTCGCGTTGTTCTCATCCGCAAGCCTTGTCATTGGGTGTCTCAAGCTTAGCATCATTCAATCGTTCACATCAACATGTACCAACCTGTGAGCTTTTTTTGGCTTATATTACTCCTATACTCTCTCGGCGGTTCAAGTGCGCCTTCTCCCTTGTCGAATAGTGAGCATAAGAAACCTACTGGTTGTTATGGGACACCTGGTCTCGGCATGAGTTTCCTGAGAAATGCATTTATCACATTTCATCACCAAGAGGAACGCGATTTTCAGTTCGCCATCAAAACATCCTACCACATCTACTACCCAAAGGCCATAAAGAGTGCGCTACAGCTCGGCGAGTTTGAGCTACATACTCTCAAAAGTGATCAAGAATGCGGCTGGCAAAAAGCGGCATCTGTGCACTCTGTGAAATGGACACAAGTTGGCAATCACCGAGGCGATATCTATTAGAGGTACGATGACCTTCGGTGGGTTGAATATCCCAAAAATTCCAGCCTTGCTTCACACTGGACTGCAAACCAGGACGATCACATACCGCCTCATAAAGGTGCATTGCCTCGTCAAGAAACGATAGACAGGATTAGCCGAATTCTTCAAGACAACATACCAGCTGGAGATGTCTTTGAGGCTAGTACGATTTGTCTTGGGTACTCATGTGGCTTCTTGATTGTCGTACTGGTCCTAATCTTGATCCACCGTTGGGCAAACATGAAGCAAAAGGCACGAGAAGAGAAAGTTCCCGAGTCGATAGAGCTGGCCACAATTGGACCCAAAAGCACCGACAAGCTTTCGTCATCAGATGAACGTAGGCCTGTGCCTAATGCCTTGGATAATTCTCGCCTTCCTACGCGCAATCTTTTTCGAAACGAGCATTCAGATCCTCTTCCACTATACTCTGTCGATGGATCTGCGAAATGAGACCCATAGGTTCAAATGGCACCACTTCTCCAAGGTCGCCTAAGTATTGATTGGAAAAATTATTGTGGAGTTCAACGTTCCGCATTCTGCTTTATTCCTGTCTTTCCAATCCTAAATTTCTATAATTCTATACTCGTTTTGTCCATGTTGCTTTTGGTCACAATGAAAGATAGTGATGCTGCTGCTAACTAAGTTTCGTGAAGTCCACTTCTCACGGCTTAATTGTCATCTAGATAGCTACATTTTTGAATTTGGTCAATGCATGAGTCGAGTTAACGAAACATTTCATACTGGAATTTTTTGTAAGGTTAGATGACCGGTACGTAATGTTCTTAGCACATTTTTATGTTCATTGAGCAACACCAACTTCTGTGCATTGCATTATTGGGAAAGGATGCACGTGGACGAATGTGGTATGATATGCTCAGACCCCTCATCCAGCATCGAGTTCGCTCTCTACCTCACACGCGCGACAAATATTATTTGGCATCTCCTGAACCAGAATGAAAGGTTCCGTATTGCCATCGCATTCTGTAAAGGTGGTTTCAAAAACTCGCTCTAACATCAGTGCGCGTTGGCTTGTGATCGTATGCCTTGGTGTTGTTATTATATGGGTAGGTCAGCGGATGCTGTTGACGCGTTGAACTAAATGCTGTAGAACGCGTTATTTATACGCAGCAACGACTCAAACCCACAATCTAAGCTTGAGATATTCCGCAGCTGCGCTATCGAAACTTATCTAGCTACTGGGCTCAAATTTCTAAATTCAGCTGAAAGGCCACCTGTGGATGAGTATGTTCAGCGAAGAAACAATCTCGCAAAAGCATTGGTAGCCGAAGGTGCAGATGCATTCGTTGTCGAGCCCGGATTCACTTTCAGCTACTATGCCAACATAACTCAAACGGACTGGGAACCGTGGGAACCAGAGGAGAGGCCATTCCTCATGATCATCAGACCCCAACCACTTTCCGATGGAGATATCATCGCCAACACTTCTTTCCTTGTGCCTCACTTCGAAGAAACACGTGCGAGGCTACTGCAAATGCCTTTCCAAGAGGAGATACACGCCTTTACGTATGAAGAACATTGGAACTACTACACCACCTTATATGAATCTGAAATCTGGGGCGAAACGCTCTCGCCCGTGTTGATGGTCGATGAAGAGATGCGCGACTTCATTCAGCGTGGCTTGTCATCGAATGGTTTTACCGTGCAAGGATTGATTGGTGAAGTTGAGGCAATACGGCAGATCAAGACTGAGCGTGAGATTGGCATACTAAAGGCTGTGAATACAGGCACTGTGGAAGCCATTCGAGCAATGAGAAAGTGCTTATATCCTGGCGTTATGGAGAGAGAGGTTAAGGAGGTCCTGGATGATACTTTAAGAGCAGCAGGACTTGATCCGTTTTTCGACATTGTAGAGTTTGGCAAGTCGGCAGCGTTACCCCATGGTGGCTATGATGGCACCCGCAAACTTGAGTCCGGCATGTTTGTACTTATAGATGTCGGCGCGCACCTGTATGGATACAGCAGCGACGTGACACGCACCTTTTACCCTCCTTTCTTCCCTGAACCCACGTCATCGACGCCCAATATCACCGAGCAACTACAAGTCTGGAAAATAGTGCTTGATGCACAAGCAGCAGCAGTGCAAGCTATGAGACCAAATAACCCTGCTGCCGCAGTCGATATTGCAGCCCGTACGGTCATAGAAACTGCTGGCTACGGAAATTATTTCACGCATCGTCTTGGACATGGTATTGGAATCAAAGCGCACGAGAGTCCTTACCTCAACAAGGGTAATTTCGGGACGAGACTGCGAGCTGGTATGGTATTCACCGCCGAGCCAGGAGTCTACATACTCGATGATTTTGGTGTTCGACATGAGGATGTTTTACTGGTGAAAGCAAACGGAGAGGCAGAAAACATTAGTGGAGGTTACGCAGAGAGTCCGTGGAAGCCGTAACACACTGACCGCCCTGTAATCTAAGCAAGAAGCGAGTATGAATTGTCCACTGTCCAAATTTCTGTCCACCTTTACCCTGTGAATCCCGAAGCTAAGTTGCGTGACTAGACGTAGTCATAGGGCCATTGTTTCATCATATAATTCACTACATGAGATCATTCAATACGGCAAACATTCACTTTCCCCAACTCCTTCAGACTTAAATACCTGTTAAGCCCTGTGTATGAAGCACTCGAGAACTCCCAACGCTGAAACCAAGCACCAAGATGAAGATCTTCTATTTTTTGACAGCGTTCTTGGTCTTATGTGCTAGATTGGCTGCCACACTGCCGGGCTCTACCAAAGGTAATTTGCCTAACGCCCTACCCTATCTTTACTTACACTGTTTCAGATACCTCACAAAGCCTGGCAATCAACTCTGCATTGAATCTATCACAACGCGGCGACCGAACTGACTCTTATCACCGTGAGGCGACCGTGGAAGTGTGGCTTTCAATGGAAACCCAAAACGTTGGTGATCTTGTGGGCAGGAATTTGAACGAGGTCATATGGCACGGCTTAGACTGGATTTGCACGGGCGAAAACGGTCTTGTTTGTAACTCCACAATGGCTTGAATTCCCAAAGTATGCTAACTGTGCTAGAAATCTTGCAACACTGCTTTGTATGTTCCCTTCAAGGTCAAGTGGCCGCAAGGCCGTTGCTCGACCGGCCCATGTCCAGGTGAGTTTGATCACTTTCGGTTAGGTACTACGAAAGACTGAAATTAAATAGAGACGGCCACTATCAATGTGGCATCTGGCGAATGGAAGAATGAGCAGGTCCGAATGTTGTTGATTGGCACAATATCTCGTGCATACGATGTCATGAGCCTGCGTTGGCCCCAATGCTACGGCGGCGCTACTGTGGGCGGTCATGGCAGGATGTGCAGCGTTACGAGCAGTATTAAAGTACATACCGCGGATGGCCACATGTAAGGAAGCCCGTCATAGAAGTAAGGATGTCAAAAGAACTGACTGGGAACTTTAGGCACGTCTATCTTGAGCCGCGCAACGTAGACCTCAATAATCATTTCACGTGTTGCGAACTTGGGACAAGGAAAGACGTTGACGATAGGATACGAAGGGATCTTAAGAGTGAGATGGAGAGTGTATGGCCTGAGAAGCTGAACAAATTCAGTGAGGTCAGGTGCGAGCAAGACTGTCCGCCGGTAAATGAGGGATGATTTGAGGTACTCTGGCTACTGCCCCAATGTCAATTTGCCTAGCTCAACATATGTGAGGGACTTTTTCTGAAGGGACTTTTTTACTAGGATTGACATTTGATGCAAGATGTCACGAAAACACATAATACAATAAAAGGCCCTTCAACGTTCTCAGAGTGGTTGCGCTATTGCAATTACGTGAAGCTTCAAAGATTTATAAATTCTCTAATGTTCTTAAATGCTATGATCTGTCGGCTTTCAGCTTTAACATGCCGAGTTTCCCTTCATCAAGCAAAAAATCCTTTTTTGATAATGCTTATTCTTGAGTGCGTACTGATCCTGCATAGCTTTTCAGTCACGTAATAGCAACGGTCAAGGCCTACACATCCAGGAAAAAAAGTAGTCAAGACACCCAAGGATTGATTTTTGGGACGCAAAAAAAGGCAAAAAAGAAAGATGGACTCGCGGGGAATCGAACCCCGGACCACTCCCAGGCTTGATCTTCGAGAAGATCCGATGCTAAGGGAGTATTATACCACTAAACCACAAGCCCAGCTGTTGCCAAGACAGGTTGTACTGCTTGATTGATGGAGAGATTGAAAGTTTGATACTACATATACTGTAATGAAAACTTTGAGAAAAAACACATATTGTGATGAGGCATTTTATCATGCAGCACTTCAGAAGTGGGGTATGCATGCGGGGTTGGCGAGCAGAATTTTATTTTAGCCTTAGTTTCATTCACAAAATTCTTGAGAACTCGATTGGTCAGTGACAAACGCACATAGGCTATCGAGGAACTCTGCTTTTAGACGTGAACGCGCACAAAGTTGCGCAGCAGGGCACGACAGAAGATACTGTGCAATAATGTTTCTATTTGAATATAACGTTTTAGGCTTCAGCTTACCGCATGCTGAATTGCTCCTGTGGTTTTGTGCGTTCTTTCAAACGCGCTAAATCTGCAGAGGGGAAGATTATACCTAGATACTACAAACCACATTATCAGAAGACGATGAAATTCATAGGTTCTATAAATATAAAGCAGTCAGCTACATACAAGTTTTTCTTTCAGGCAAATGCTGTAAAAAAATACAGTCATTACTCCGTACAGTCCTCTATAATTTTTTTATAAATTAAATAAAGCTGTTTTCCGTACACAGAACCTGAGAAGAATAACATAAAGGGGAACACAGAGCCGAAGGGCTCATGCAGTAGAAGCTATCCCTTCATAAAACCAAGGTCTTCCTCGTACGTAGGGAGGCAGACTCGAATACACTTTTTGAAAGCTTAAAGTTATTTCGTACGATCGTGTTTTACTCTGAAGTAGTTGTCGCACTGCAGAGGAAGTTCTACTAATAGTTAATTGAAACTTCTATGATATAATTAGTAAAATCGCATAACGCATGCTAGATGTCTATAGACTAATTGTGGTTTATATCCTTTAATCAGCTTATTTTTAAGAAACTTCGCATGGTAAAGTTGGACGGAGATTTGCTCGTTTAGCAGCTTTGCATCAATTTCACAAGTATGCTCTATATGTCGCAATACATATTTCACATATCAGCCTTGCAAGTTCTCACATGCACATCCGTAGCAAAAGTAGCAACGCACAATTTTATTACCGCAAGTCGTCTATGAGCATCATGATCTTGATAGTGAGAACACAATCCACACTACGAAAGCCAAATATCGAACTAAATTTCAAAAGTTTCGAAGCAGCTGCATTTTTTCATCCTATGTTGTTACCCTGCCACACGCCTCCGCCCCAATGCAACTGTCGTTACTTCCGATCAGTATGTAATCTCTTCGGCGCAGGCAGCGTCAGCAGCGTGAGTGACAATTACGCATCGCAACGTTGGCGATGAGGACGAGGTGGAGTTGGGATTAGTGCCTCAACTTCCTGGTGAAGATTAGTTCTCTTTGCTCATATGAGGGGCTGGGTGAGGTTTACCTGGTAGGTGGTGTACTGGAAGTGGGAGAGGGTGATGCGGAGGAGCTAGACGCTGCCGCACTCGAGGATGGACTGGGTGATGCTGATGACGCTGATGAGGAGGCACCAGAGGAGGCTGCACTACTCGAGGAAGCTGCATTGCTAGAGGAAGCTGCATTACTAGAGGAAGCTGCACTGCTAGAGGAAGCTCCACTGCTCGACGCGGCTGCGCTGCTAGAAGCGCTGGAGGCCTCACTACTAGAAGCACTAGAAGGAGCTTCGCTGCTGGAAGCGCTGGATGAAGCTGCAGTACTTGAAGCACTGGAAGACCCCGAAGATGGTGATGCACTGGAAGAACCTGCACTGGTGGAGGCGGAGGACTGCGAGGAAGAAGCACTGGATGGGTCCCCGCTACTAGTTGCTGATGTGGTCATAGTAGTAGGCATATACGAGCTGTACGAATGATAAGAGCTGTGATGGTATTCCATGCTCGAAGGTGGATAGTCGTAATCCTTGGTATGCGAATGGTGATAATGGCCATGGTCCTTGCTTTTGTGTGGGTGATCATAGGGATCGTGGTACTGGGAGTGAGGATGGTCATACTCATCTTCAGAAGGGGGATCATAGTAGTCGTGATGGCCATCATAGTGGTCATGCTTGTCGTCATAGTTGTCGTGTTTGTCGTCGTAATGATCATGCTTGTCATCGTAGTGATCGTGCTCATCATCATAATGATCAGGCTTGTTATCGTAGTGATCAGACTTGTCGTCATGCGAGTCATAGTCGTCTGGCTTGCAGTCATGCTGCTTATGTCCAGTAGGTTCATGCTCAGGTTCGAAGGATGCTTGACGATTGACACAGCACCAAGTCGAGAACTTGTAAGAACCTCTCCAGCTTTCCTTAGCGACATTATACCTTGCAAACATAATCAGTAAAAATTTTCGAAATTGGACAACACGAAACTCACAAGCTCTCATGGTAGAGACGGCACTCATCTTTGCCAACTGCGTATGTGTAGCATTTTGTTTCCTTGGAGCAGTACCAGCCGCAAGTCTTCTCTGACAGGTACCTGGGGTCTGTGATGACCTTGAATGCGTGGCAGTTCTCGAGTTCGTTACCCTTACGGCTGCACCATGCAGCTTGGCAGTGAGCGTACTGTCCACGTTCTGCTAGGGGAGGGGCAATAGGAGGGCCAGGACGAGGATGAGCAGACGCCGCAGCCACAGAAGCGAATGTGAGAATAGCGAATGGCCTCATAATGAAAGTGCAAATTGAGATAACAATGCAAACAACAGAAGAAGTGGCAGGCAAGGGCACCTTAAGTGGTCTTTTTGAAATGCTGATCTCGAAGTGTCTAACGATTCCCCGATATCAGGAGTCGAGATTTGGTTCCTATGATGCGTCGTGGGGTAAAACCAGAGTTGTCACTGTTCAACAACACAAACCCCACAAAATCGTTGACGCATCAAATACATGCGAGCCGTCTTTATTTGCATGCTATCGAAATAGCGGAAGGATTTTGAGACGGTCCAAGGCAGTAATGTTGCTGAGTGGCTGTATTCTGTTCCAGCGTGCTTGACGACCAGTGGTCCATTTCCAGTGAGTAAATTGAAAAATCGGCTATAGGATATTATATGCATTAGAACAGTTAGTTCAACGCTCATGTGGGTATAGCCGTTGCAAGCGCAGTGCACCAATCTAGAAAGTGCTGTTAATAGAGCTTATGTGAAGTTAGTGGTGCCTCCTTGCCCATGTCTCCAGGCGCTTAGCTACTCAAGTGCAACATCTCTGCAGGAAATACCGTAGTTCAACAAGTAGATGCACTCAACAGAGTTAGACACTTCGTGAAATATGGGAAAAGTTGAAACCGAACATCTGCGGGCCGTTAATATGGCCCACTCAATGATGCTGCTTTGTTCGAGCAGTAACTATTGCCAAATGACGAGTCTAGATGAACCGTCACGTCCGTGTCTCGGCGTAAAGCTCCTAGTGGATACCATCAATTTTATGTTAAGCTTTGTGTTGAGCGACTATGTGACATCAGCAATACCAACAAAAAAGGTGGACGTGCAATTGTAAGAGATAATGTGTTGATATTTTGGTAAGGCAGAAAAGTCCTATGGACCTGGTATCATGCAAAACACGTGTTACCTGCCGAGGCAACTATATCTAGAAACGCCGTAAAATGCAGTAAATCCCAACGCCTGTGTAATCGATATGTGGTCGTAGATCATCGCCGCTTGTTAACGCGTCCGCCAGTGAAGGGCTTGAGGGCACCTTTGCCTCGCGAGGTAGGGAAGGTCATCTTGTTCTGGGGTTTCCGTCGTAGCTGCTTGCGCTCCTTGCTCTTCTCCTTGTTGCTAGCTTTCTTGGCCTTTGCGGCCGCAGCGCCGTCAACTTCCATATCTAAAGAGTTACAGTCAGCCCTTGATCTTCTCTCAACCAATGTGGAGGAAGCGGCGGGTCAACGGCAAGCATGAGATGTCCTTGATCATCGAAGCCAAGAATGTCGGAGCAGAGCCCCAGCTGGAGACATAAATGGTCCAATGTAACACCTTCTTCTTTCGTATCGAGTTCCATACTGTGCGTGGGCATTGTCCCGGACAGGGAGCGTGGTATAGAGGCAGTTAGCAAAGACGAACCTTTGGGCAAGTCATCCTCCTTGGGTGCGTCGGTGGCATTGGTAGCTGGAGGAATGTTAGCAATCGCAGGCTGGTTAAGAGAACAGCATAACTTACCCTCTTCAGTGGTGTCCATCTCTGTCTTTTCTGGCTTGGGCTGGCGGATGGTCTCGAGAAGTTTGGCGTGCAGGCGCTCAGCACGGGCTTTCTCGACGGGGGCGAAAACCCTGGCGCGCAGTTTGGTGTGGTTCACCTTCTTGGAGCTGGATCTCGCGCTTTTGGCCATGGTGAAGTGGGTGAGTTGGTGTGGTGTAAAGGCAGATTGTTGCAGCAAGTCGCGAGCGGGTGGGGAAAAAAAAGTTGGAGAGACGGGCGCGGAATTTTGGGTGGCGGCGGATCCAGGCCTAAGGCAGTTATCGATTGGCCGGCCTGTGCACCGTCGCCTAGTGATGACTTTGCGACATCAAGTTCGACGTGCGCTCGCCGCGTGAGCCGCCGGGGATATGCGACGGCAACGGCGTTAGACTCTCGTCCGGAAGCACTGAAGCCTCTATCAACTCTCCCTCCTCTCTGTCCCCGTCGTCCCCGTCTACCTCGACCCTCGCCGCCCGTCGTCCATCACCTGTCACTGCGGGCACATTGGGAAGGCGCAACCCTCGAAAGTGAATTGGACCAATCTGAGAAAGCAAGAGCTTGGGACCGCCGTATATTCGCCCTTCACATCACCTGTCTACCTCTATCTCTCTCCCACTCGCTTTGCGACCCGTCACCGCCACCGCCAGTCTCATCTGCGCTCCATATCATTCGCTGCTCCAGATGCTCCCTCAAAGATATATCTCCAGGTAGCACCTCGAAAATCAAGCTCTTCCTAAAGCAACCGCCCGATACCCGCAGTACGCCATGTCTACCAACTTGCAGCAGATGGCTGCCACCATCACCGAGCGCTGCAAGACCCTCATCAACAATGATCTGAAGAAAATCTGTAAAGAGGAGGGCGCGCCACAGACCGGCAATAAGGCTGCGCTGCAGAGTCGAGTGATTTCACGTATGTCACTTCACCTTCACTTTCCCGTGTCATTTGAGTTACTTTGGGATCATCTTGCGCTAACTACAGTTCTACCAGTAATCGCACTCGCCGTCTCTAAGAACGACGCTGAAGCTCTACAGCGACTGCAGTATCGCGTACAAAACCACGGCACGTTCCCACCTCTGGCATCTAGCAGCACCATATTTGCGCAAATTCCTGTCCCCTCAGCCAACGGCTACGGCATGGCAAACAAATACCCAAACAGTACCTCGTCCTCGTATCCTACATATCAGCAACCAGCAACATCACGTAAGCAGCTCTAATATATGCAGGGCACATGACTAAGAGTGACCAGGTCCGCAATATTTTTTCAAGGACAGTCCGTTCTTTGAGATTCGCGAGCTCGTTCTGAGCAACATTTCCTTGGAAGGTACGTTACTTAATCGCACTCGACATGCATGCATAAACTGACTATCAAAGCCTCGCCTAGCCATCGCCAGAACTGCACGAGACATATTATACTAAACGACACAATATGCGCACGTTTAAAAGCAGACAAATCTTTGCGTCTCCTCCTTTTCGGAGCGCACGAGCAGCCGCTCTCGCAATTTACGCGCCTGGACATCTCGTTTCCCTCGCAGATCGAAGTGCGCGTCAATGAGGAGGAAGTCAAGGCGAACTACAAAGGCCTCAAAAATAAGCCAGGCTCAACACGCCCTGCAGATATTACTGATTTCGTTCGCAAGACTCCAGCAAACTATCGCAATACTCTCGTCGTCACATACGCCCTAACGCAGAAGGCAAGTGGATCATCACAGGTTTCCTGTCCCCTCCTTATCACACCGCATTTCTAAGGCTAACGGAACATCTAGAAATACAACTTGTTCATCTATATGGTGAGAAAGTTCTCTGTCGATGAGCTGACGCGGCGGATCAAGCAGCGCAATGTCATAACTAGACAATCCGTACTGAATGAGATGGTAGAGAAGGCCAATGATCCCGACATTGAAGTTGGGTCAAGTGTCATGTCCCTAAAGGACCCCATATCGACATTGAGGATCACCACCCCCTGCCGATCCACTCTTTGCACGCACAATCAATGCTTTGATGCAGACTCATTCCTGCAATTGCAAGAACAAGCTCCTACATGGACATGTCCAATCTGCAACAAGACAATATCCTACGAAGCTTTGGCGGTTGATGAATATGTCGAAGAGATCTTGGGCAAAGTGCGAAATGCGGATCAAGTGACCATTCAGCCGAATGGCGAATGGTCACTCGAAAAAGATCCCACGCCGCCAAGAAAGAACGGCAATCATGCGTATGAAGATAGTGACGATGATCTTATTGAGATATCGGACTATCGAGATCGCGTGGCAGCGATCAAGAATGAGGCTGCTCCAACTCCCGTCTCCTTGAGCACACCGCCACTGCAATCTCGCGAAACTTCCACAGCCCCGCGATCAAGCAACAAGAGGACTGCTGAGGTTGTTGACTTGACACTGAGTGATGATGATGAGCCACCGAGGCCAGCCAAAAAGGTAGCGTACAGCACTCCCAGCAGCCTTCCAGATCCACATCGTCCGTATCAGTTACCTCCTCTTCCCCATTCTGCAAGTTCTGCTGTACAAGGTCGTCCGTTGCCACCACCGTACCCTGGTTTACAGTCTAGCTCAAGATCAGAATACTCGCAGCCACCAGAGACTCCGCCTGATCGCAATGGATACGGGAACTACAGGCCCGCGATTCCACCTACATCTCGGCCACCCTATCCTCGACAAGGATCTGCACAATACCCGACCTATCTTGGGTCATCTTCCCCCTGAGGTTTTCGAATATGCTTGTTAAATTTTGCCCTCCAGGTATAAATACTAATTCCCCGACAAGTTCTTGGATTGGGAAAGAAGGTTGAAGGCAGCCCTACTCCCCCAGTATACCCAGACCGACGGGGCGAATATATCTCCACGGTATGGCTTCTAAGATCGTTGACTGGACTTTCTTTACTTCCTTTGTATTTTTTTTTGTTCTAATCTGATCTGGTTTTAGCGTGCGGCGTTGATGGACGATGGCATATTCCGACCATTTGAAGGATGGCGCAAATTGGAGTTGACGAATTTGGGATACCATTGCATGGATTCAGAATATCACATTTCGGTTTTCCCGCACGGACGAATCAACGATTGAGTGGCGATGGAGTAGGACAAAAAAGTCAAGAGTGCAATTCAACAAAAGCAGACGTCTCAAGTTCAATAAGTGTAGACTTTTACATGTTTCTATAGTTCAAGGCCTGTTATTCTCTGAGCCTAGTCGCTCGCTATGATGCAGTAATCAAACATTGTAAAATTGTAGAATTGTCTCCTGATTTGAATTTATCGACACGATATGTGACTTTATTGCGCTATTGCGATCTTAAGGTGTTCGTCGTTAATCTGTAAGGTTCTACTTACTAAAAACGAGCTCGTCCGTACATCATATATGAGATGATGTTAAACCAAGGCTTTCAAGTCCACTCACTACCCACTATCCAATATCCATCTTCCAGACTCCAACTTCCCCCTCAATCCATCTCCTCCACGCCATCCCTATCCAACCTCGTCTCCCACTCCTCATCAAACCCCACACCCGCAGCCTCTCTCGCCAAATCATTCACCCACCTACAATCTAACTTCAACTTCTCCCCCGCCTTCAATCTATCCACAAGATACAACCACGCCAACGCATTCCCCACCGTACTCACCTCATCACTAACATGATCCTGCGCATACACAGCACACCTCTCATACTCCTCCTCATCACTAAACAAATGGAACAAATACTTCGCCACCTGCCGCCCCACAGCCTCCGGCTCCCCAGGCTCGACCAAAAACCCGTTTTGCTCGTGCCGAACTTGCAACGGGATACCACCTACCCTCGTAGCAATCACTGGAACCCCATGATGCAGTGCTTCCGAGACTTTAACTTCAAACCCCTCGCGCGTGGAGAGCTGCAGGGCGACATGCGCCTGGCTCATCAGCGCATTGAGCAATTGATCCGTAGGCCCCACGCGCATGACGATGATATCATGCTTGAGGTCTGAATAATTATCATTGATAGCCTTGATAGTCTGATCGTAAATCGTCGTAGCATCCGGATCATCGATCGCGCCATGGCCCGCGATAACAAGCTGGGGGATTCTACTCACGTCCGTTTCGCCTGCGAGGTAGTCGCGGCGCAGACAAGCGTAGGAGGCAAGCACGTGGGGGATACCTTTTGCAGGGTCGAAGCGCGCGATTTGCACAATGTATTTGCGCTTGCCGTAGTCGAGGCGCGACATGTTGTGTTTCGTGCACAGGACGAAGAATTCGTGCATGTAGTACCCAATGTCCCAGGTGTCCATGTGTTTGTTGAGCCCGTCGAGCCAGTCCGTCGTGGCGGGCATGTAGCCTACTTTGGAGCGGGTGACGTTTGCGGGGATGAATTCGGGGACTGGGTGGCTGATGAAGGTGTCGCAGTTTTGTACGTGGTTCCATACCCAGTTCCAGACTTCGGCGGTCGGGGTGAGTTGGTTGTTGGCTAGGTCGGCGCGCACTTGGATGTGGCTGCGGAAGATGACGGGGCGGTCTGGGTCGAGTGTCTTTGCGATGTTGACGAGCATGGGCATTTGCGGGTCGTCGACGATGATCACGTCTGCTCCACCGTCGGATCTGGCGGCGAGGGGACCGCCAAAGGTGGTCCAGTATCGTGTTGCGTTGTCTCTACACCACTCGTCGAGCTCGTGGATAGACGCTGCGTCAAGTCGAGCACCAGTTGTGTCGACCCCTTGAAGGATGTTGTGGTTGTTCTTGGTTATGCGGAAGACCTCAGGCTTAGCTCTGGGGACATACCTGGAGTATGGTTAGTGGTAGAAACGAGCAGTGTAGAACAGGTCTTACCATTTGGCGTCTATGTTGATAGTTCGCATAAACCGGATGAGTGCATGACGCATCAGAGCAACACCACCTCCTTGCGGTGTGCTATTGAAGAAAGCGATCTTTGTCTTGCTTGCAGATAGAGAGTTTGCAAAATGCATGGTAGCTTTCCAAGTATGACGATGGACACTCTTCTTGAAAGCTTTCAAGTCAGCAATAGATGCCTTGCCTCCGCAATCAACAGCCACTTCGTTAGGATATCTGAGCTGTACGCGTGGCTGATTATGGGGACCGAAGAATCTACAAGCATGTTAGACACTGCTGAACGATGGTATGCACTCAACTTACCGAACTGTTTGTCTCGCAACGTCGTCAGATGCTTCACCAACCAAGTCTGTATCCTGTGACCTCTGGCGCCCGAGATCTTCAAGGAAGGGAGTCAGAATGAAACTGACAATATCCAGTTGTAGCCATAGGCGTCTTGATAGCTCAGGGCAAAGTTTTGCAGCATCACTGCAAACTCCAGCTCCAACAATTTTGTAGTCATGAGCCTTGCGATACTCCTCGATCTTGCAGATGATAAAATCTGCCAAGTCCATTCCTTTGTAATTCACTGGAGTCGTTGATCTCGAGCCTGGCTCTGACATTGGGCTGGAGTAATTGGGGCTGATCTTGGCTTCGAACTGATAAGTGGAGTAGTCAATGGAATACGTTCCATCGTGTGCTGAGATTCCGATCTTGAGGTCAGCGGGGTTTCTGGGATCCATAGAAATTGCGATGCCTAGATAGATAATCTGAGATTCGTTAGCTTTGTTTGAAATGTTGGAGTCAAGTAAATTACCTGAAAAGGACCAGCATGTTCAGCAGTGTGGGTCTGGTAGATTGAACTCTTCACTCTAAAGCTTTCTAGTGTTTTTTGGCGCTTCAAGTATAGGTTGGGCCGTGCAGACCACGAGCTGTCAGAAGTTGTAGATGACATGTTAGAATGCGGATGAGTATGAGCTACAAGTAGTTGTGATGTAGGAGGTCTGAGCCTAAAATTGTTGTATCGAATTTAGGGTAGATGAGTGACTGGCTTTTATCGTCAAGCTGTTGAAGATATTTTGTTATAAGAAAGAATACAATAGGCGTATCTCCTTTTATGGTAAATCATGGCTTCACATTGAGCCAAGTAAACGGCGCTCGCGACTTTTGATTGAATGCAAATGTGTCAATGACTGCAGCTACCACATGCAATCGTGATGAGTAGTGGGTGGCGATTGTTGAAGTGACTGGCTGCGCATGTAAACGTGACAATAAGACTAAGGGCCCACGAAAAACACAGATCTGCTCGAAACTATCGTGTGATCAAAATTCAGCATGACAAGAATATGTTTGTTATAACCACCTGACTTCATGGATGTAGGAAATTGAAGATCTTAAGGGTATGTCGAAGGTGATTGAATGGCTGGTGAAGTAGCGTGTAAGTAAAATCAAAACTTTTGTTTACACAAAAGTGCGAGATTCGAAGACAAGCTCAGCTAGAAAGAGCCAATGCTTGCACAAACTACCAGCCTGGGAATACTGTCAACGTATATCATACTAACATTGGATCATGGAAGGAGGCGAGGTCGGGGGATGACTAATATGTTCGCTACTGCTGCGCACAGTCTTACGACAGAGGCAAGTCGGTTGACATGAACGAATTTTCCATCCCCCTTGTTAAGGGTAATGGTTGGCAGTGTTACCTTGGATAGCGGGGTGGTTCAGCCTGTGCGAGTATCGTCAAAGGCAGCCTGTGGGTTGGCCACATGCGGGCCCGCGATCACCTGAAGCTTAAGTAGTTGTAACAGAGAAGATTTGCACAGCTAGATTACATGATCCTTGGGAGGGAATGATAGGCAAACATTATGGGTGTAGATCTGACGAATGCCTTGAAACATGGGGCAACAAACAGCGTCAAACCAACAAGTTGAAACGGTTGCGGGGGAATAGATGCATGTCGGCTGATGCAGGGCGTAAAATAAGTATATTATCCCGCTTGATATCATGTATGGTGACAAAGCTTCGACAACACCAGAGGTGAGGCGCAACACGTGCTTTGAGACGCATACACTAAGCGGCGGCAGGGCTAGCTATTTTGGGAACTAGGCGCGATACATGGCGACAGGGTCCGACGCGATCAAGCAAGCGAATGCGGATGCGGGTACGCAGGCCAGGCGGTCGAGCATTATCGCATTGGACCCGGCCAGCCCAACAGCAGCTGAGGCAGATTGATTGCTAGACCGGCCAGCAGCCGCCTGTACAACGGTAAGCAGCGTTAAGGGTTACGAGGCATTGCAGGTTCCCCCCTCCAGCGTGCAGTGGGGTGCATCCTGTCTGGTCGGTGGTTTGCTCCTGCTGCATTGGATCAGACCCAGCCAAGCCAGCCCGGCGGCCCATGCTTTGCTCGACCCACCCGTCTTCTCGCTCGGGGCGCTCAAACCTCGCGCTCTCCAACCTCACACGTCGTCTGCAATCCGCGCCCGCTGCCTTTCACCACCACCGCGCCTGTCGCTCAACCCTTCCATCTCGCATCTGTCGCGCCCTGCATTGGCCCCGCTTGGTGCGCGCTCCGTTGCTGCTGCTCCCCCCACAGACTGTTGTGCGCCTTCCAGCCTTGCCAGCCTTGCCCTCGCTCAGGCATCAACACAACCGTCGCAGCTCTTCGGTGCCGCCCACAACCTGAAGCGCGTCTTCCACCTCTACCTGCTCACTCCCAGCTCTCCCACGAGCGCCATAACTTCCCGCCATGAACCACGGATACCCGCCCCGTGTCATTGGGGGCCCTCAGGGCGGTCCCAGCCAGCGCCTGAATGAGCTTCTGGACAGCATCAGGACTGAGTTTGAGACCGAATCCCAACGTAGCGTCGACTACGAAGGCCAAAGTGAGTCTTTTTTGGAATGTTTGGCGCCATCACCTGTACTCTTCGGGGCAAGATTTGGAGTGTGCTGCGATGAATCAGCCGCGCACATGGCAAACGCTCTCCAGCCTCCATGATCTCAACCGCCATGATCACAATCAAAGACAATGAGCACAAGCTAACACTCCTTCCATTGGCAGTCTCGCGTCACATACAGGAGATTGAGTTGATTCGCGCCAAAGTCTACGCGCTCGAATCGCAGCACAACTCGATGAAGGCAAAGTAAGTTTTCCACCTTCACAGGCTGCCTTAACGCAATCCCACAGTTTCTGAACAGCTCAAGACTGACCATCGCAGGTATGAAGAAAGGATTGCGCAGCTCGAGCGCGAATTGGAAGCGCGCGGTGGCCCCAGCCAAAACTCGCAGCACCACGGTGGACCATCCCAGCCTCAACCGCCACAGATTGGCCATGGCCCCAGCAACCTCTTTGGAGGCATAATGGCCGGGAGTGCAGCCCAGGGCGGTCCGGGACTGGCACCTCCTCCCCAGGAGCCCCACCAGCCCCAGGGCATGCCACCACATCTTGGGCCTCAAGGTCCCCCAGGCCTCAACCCCGCTCCTGGTCCTCCTCAGCACTTCGGTGGGTATCCCGGCGCGCCAGTCAATGGTGAGATGGCTCATCTTCTTTTCCGCTCTGGCCTGTATTGCCGCTTCATACTAATGCTCGACAGGCTATGCTCAACCTCCGCAACCGACCGCGTCACCTGGAGGTAAGCGACCAGGTCCGCGTGGTCCCCCAGGAGGGCCTGCTACACCTCAGCAAAACAACCCTGCCCCCTACCCAGGATCCCCCCAGGTCCCCCGCCCAACACCCCCTCCCCACCATGCTTCGCAATCACAAGCATTGATGGCCCACAATAACATTCCTCTAGCACAGAGCAATGTTCTCGCAGACTTGGATATCGAGCAGTTGCCAGAAAACCTCAAGAAGGAGGGCAGCGATTGGTTCGCCGTGTTCAACCCCCGAGCAAGGCGTGTCCTGGACGTCGACCTGATTCACAATCTTCCCCATCAGAGTGTAGTCTGTTGCGTGCGATTCAGTTTGGACGGTCGTTATGTTGCAACTGGCTGCAACCGCTCAGCTCAGATCTTCGACGTCGAGACTGGAAACCCTGTCGCACATCTCCAAGACGGCAGTCTGCCTGAAGATGGCGACCTGTACATCAGAAGCGTTTGCTTCAGTCCCAACGGAGCCTTCCTCGCAACTGGCGCTGAGGACAAGGTTATCAGGGTAAGATGACGCCTTGTCAATTCAAATTTCTGCATCGACTGACTTTTTTCTAGGTTTGGGATATCGCGAGTCGCCAGATTAAGCACCAGTTCACTGGCCACGAGCAGGATATCTACTCGCTCGATTTTGCTCGCAATGGCAAGACCATTGCATCAGGTAGTGGTGATCGCACTGTGCGTCTCTGGGATCTGGAGAGGAATGAGCAAGTTGCAAACTTTTCTATCGAGGACGGTGTAACTACTGTCGCTATTTCTCCAGACAACCGTTTTGTCGCAGCTGGTTCTCTCGACAAGAGCGTTCGTGTATGGGATATCCAGAGCGGTACGCTTGTTGTCCGTCTTGAGGGCGAACAAGGCCACAAGGACAGCGTGTACAGTGTAGCATTCGCTCCTTCTGGCGATCGCTTGGTCAGTGGCAGTCTTGACAAGACGATCAAGATGTGGGAATTGACCACTTCATCCCGCTTCATGCCTCAGCCTGCCCCTAGCGGCAAGTGCGTCCGCACTTTCGAAGGCCACAAGGTGAGTTCTTGGTATGGATCCAACAAGCAGTGACTAATACTGTGTAGGACTTCGTGCTCAGTGTTGCCCTAACTCCACATGGCGATTGGGTGCTCAGTGGCTCCAAGGACCGCGGAGTTCAGTTCTGGGACCCCCATACAGGTGTTGCACAGCTCATGTTGCAAGGCCACAAGAACTCTGGTATGTTGGAACAACGCTAATCAATAACCCGCACCATACTAATGATATATAGTCATCTCAGTAGCCCCAAGTCCCACAGGAGGCGTTTTCGCTACCGGCAGCGGTGACATGCGAGCCCGTATCTGGAGGTAAGCAATCCTGGTGTTATTTTCTTACATGTTGCCTCCTACGAATCTCCCACGCGGATCGACACACTGTTATCGTCCGACAAAATGTCGTTGCGAGAAATGGTTACGTGTCGCGCGGCCTTTCATCCACGCTTACTGTGCGGTGGAAAGCTTGGCGTCATCACCCCACGCTTCCTTCCCCCACACGACTAATCGGTCCGGTGGGAAGCGGAGCACATGACACCACAAGCTCAGTGTGAAGGTTCCAGCCGCAGCTAAACGCTGTGACTTACGACTGAGCACAACACATCACATCACATCACATTTTACACACTACTGCAAGCGCAAAAGCTAACTTGGTGCAGGTTCGACAGATACCCCGGTCCTTAGAGAGGACTCTAACACGCAGTCAAGTTTGTATGGGACGTCATTGTTCATGGGTTTTTGTAGTTACAAGGGAAAAGGGAACCTGACGAAAGTTTTTTATCTTATTTTATTGGATTGTTCTCTCTCTCTCTCTTCTTTTTTTTTAAAGACCCTCTTGAATGAATTGCGTGTTTTTAATTCCCCCCCATTCATCCTCCCTTTTTTTTCTGTCGAATCCAATACACTGGCGAAATATGACACATACATTACATCTAAAAAAACGACCGTTGGAAGAGAAGATTGAGATGTCGAATCATCCCTTGACAAGAAGACGATGAGGTAGGAGTGGTGATGGTAGTAGTGGTAGCAGTAGGAGTAGTCTTGTATAAAAAAACAGATACAGACGAGTGTGAGAAGCTGAAGCAACAAGACTGTATGAAACAATAGGGAAAGACAAGGGATATCATGGGCTTTTCATCTAGGTTCCAGTTTTCGGATTGGGCTTTTTTTTTTTGTCTAAAGGAAAGGAAAGGGAATATACTTGGAATTACTTATAAGTTGTCTCTTTTGGTTGTTCGTTTGGGGTCATGAAGTTGGGCGATTTGGCTTGGATTTGACTTGTCAGTTTGGTTGGGTGGGATGTTTGTATTTTAAAGGGAATAATTATTTCGGATTGTTCTTGTGATGTGTGGTTCTTTGAAATGCTGTGACGTGTGTTGTGTGATGTGCTTTTTGGGTGTGGGGGATTTGAGAGTGAGTTGAGGGTATGTTTTGCGGGAGAAAGGGAGGTGTTGAGGTGTCTTGTGGTGTATATAGCTCCTTGGAGGTGAGAAACGGAGGGTGTGGAATTGGTGAGATAGTTGAACGGATGAGTGGTTGTGGTGGTGTGTATTGGGAGATTCTTCGATGTGTTTACAGTGTTGTGACTTTGTGTTTGTATACGTCGTTACATTATTAGAGATTTACATATTCGTCTCTATGTACTCGCAACATACTTATTTTCAATAGGAAGTGTAACTTAATACTTGCTTACGAGTCGTGGATATGAAACAAGTATAGTTTAGTAGATGGATGATGATAAAAAAAGGGGAAATACATACGATCGATTCTTCTGGTTTTTTTGCGGTGTATATGAAGTAGATGTGATCTTTTGCGTCTATTACTTATACCAAAAGAAGAGACTGCACATGTGTGATACCTGCAGTCTTCATTTCGAATAACGTAAGTAGTTTTGTAATGATCATAAAAGCCGTGTAGATGGACAAATTTGTTCAAGGAAAACCCCATTGTTTAGTACACGAAGCCAACACTGCGTATGGTTAATCAGTGTCACCGGGCTGGAATTATTTTGAATAGGAGGGAATTGAACAAGTGCTATTGCAATACTAGGAGATGCGATACTTCATGCTGATGGAATGTTTGATAACATATATTCCACACAATGTACGAAGCCTTCAAGCGACCATTTGCAGATGAGGTTCACAAAAGACTATAGCTCAAATAATTTCTGAGTATACTCGTAATTCACTTACCTCGTGCTGTTCTACTATAGATAAGAGACTTGCAGGTCTCAACGTTGTGGTGGTGTAAAGCCGAATGCTTGATTCGAAGAGGACTACATTTAAAAGAAAGAGAGGCAATTGCATGACTTGTTGTCAAACATTCGAGCAGTAACTAAGTCAATACTATCTAAAGGAGCGTGGAAGCTGGTTTACGTAGCCATGTAATTAATTAATGATTTTAGCACACTTTGTAAAGGTAACTAGAACGCTTATTTACATTACGATTCGAATTCGATAAAATCGTGATATTGTTTCATTCTCATCAGACAACTCATTTGAAATCAGGTATTTGTACCCAGGTCGAATTGATTCCCATCAGACAAACAGGAAACATCCTCCGACGCAAGTAATCAAACAAAATCTCACTTCACACATGCCTCTCTAAGACCCATACACAACCACTCAACACACGAGCCCATTTGTCTCTCTACTATTCCATACCCAGGCCTCATATGACTTCCTCATGCCACTTCTAAGACCCCAAGCCCTCCCAAGCCTTCCCCATGCTACCTTCACCACCCAGCGATCCTCATCCCCCTCCCCACAATCGCACCCATCCTCCAATCACCAAAACGCCGTCCCCCATCGCTGCTACTCACCGGACAGCCCAAGCGTTTCCCTTGCCCATCCGGCGACCCGTAGCAACGGACTGGATAAAATGAGCGTTTCAGAACGTGCTTCTCAAATCACTTTGTCCTCGGTGGACGGGAGAGCTAGTAGTAGTAAAAGGAGCGACGAAATGGAATGAGATAGAATGGGACGAGAATCTTCTGACAATCAGCCGACACAATTGCGTGATTTCATCTACATGGTTGAATGTACTACCTAGGTATGTATGTACGGGTGGTGAAACCTCTTTACAAGCAAGCGAGGAGAATGAATGTCACTGAGTTTCACACCTTGAATTTCCATGTCTGTATGTCATTCCTATTTTCCACCACTGATTTACAACACTAGATGAGATCTCATCTAATCTCCATGACCGTTGCACATCTCCACATACCTACACAGTAGATATTCACCCCTTTCTACCTTCCACCTTCCACCTTCCACCTTTCATAACGCAACATAACTTAACCTTTCCACAAACACACCCACGCCTCACTCCCAGCCCTCCATCCCCAATCCCCACTCCCCGTCACCGTCTCCCCATTCCCCACTTCCCATCTTCCCCCCAGCCTTATCCCCACCACGCCCCCTCCCCCCTCGCAACGAGACGAGATCTCACACCCTCCTGCAAAAGTTTACTAATCCACAACGTCATCACATGCCGCCATCCCTGCGCCCCTGCAACTACACATGCGCGCCTTGTCTGGCCCCCAAACAGGCCAACGAGGGGACCAGAGAACGAGGTTCTCCATCCTTCGCACGCGCGTGCGCGCGCAGACGGTCTGGAACACAGCGCACTGCGTAGGTTGCCGTGGACTCCACTTTGCAGGTGGGGTGGGACTTGTTATGAGTGTGCCTTTGCTATGTGTCTATGTTACTGTCCTATGTTGTTCATGTACATATGTAGATGGGCTACGGTGTATGTATTGCATGTGCGATGTCCAGTTCGTAGAGTGGCTGGTTCGCAGATAGCTACTGGGGTGCAGAACACTGGCTTGCAGACACTGGCTTGCAGACAATCAGGGCACAGCTCCCATGCCGACGCTGTCTCGCAGGTAGCTACTGGCTTACAGGACCCCAACGGCAGATATCACAAACGCCGCAGTCAGCGTGCGGATTTCATCCTCCTTCTTTCGTCCCGTGCGGCACGCGGGGAGCGCGGGAGCGATGGGCAAACCGGAGTGGCGGGATGGTGGAGGGGAAGGGAACGGTGTGCTGGGTGGGAGAGCGGGAAGGGAAGGGAGGGGGTGTGGAAATAAGGTGTGTTTGAGATGGGGATGTTGAGGATGGGTGTGTGTGTACTCCTCATGTATGCAGAGTGAGATCGGGATTGGAGGTGGAGACTGCGAAAGAGATGGTTAGAAGAGGGGGGATGGAATGGTGTCATGATGGAGATTGAGATATGGAGGCCTTGAATTACGGGGTTGGAGAAAGTGCCTGGGGATTGGATGGCATTGTTTTGAATACATACATCCATACATACATGCGTACGTCCTCCAAACACGCACTTCAGTGTGTCCTTCCATCTACCCGCATTCCAAAATATCCCCAAACCACACCTCATCGCCGCGCACGCCGTCCTGTAAAAAGTGCCACAAGCCCCCTCGTGCATCGCTCCAATCGCCTAATCCATTCGTACGGATACCACCAGGCGGCGCTTAAATGCCGTGCAACTGGGATCATCCCTTATAAACGGCTATCCGAACCTTCCAGCAGGGTTACCTTCGACAGCTGAGAGATGGCAGCTAAATGTGCACCTGTCTTTGGCTGTCGTTTTAAGATGCTGGGTTTTTGTTGAGGACCAGAGACGGGGTTGTTGTGGAAGATGGGCTTTGTCTGGACTCGGCCATGGCATGTCATTCTGCGGCAGGCAGGTTTCCCTGGTGTGCATATGGCGGGGATCTATTTTCTACCCTACCACAGCGGTATGGTATTATGTTATGTGAGTGTGTGTGATTATGAAAGGGGTCGGCATCCGCGGAGAGTGAGCCGGAACATGATCATTCCATGAGATGGGGTTTTTGGCCCCGAGACTGAGGCGTGGTTTGACTTTCTACACGTGGGCGACATGTCGAATAGGGATGGAGATTTGGCATGGATGGATGGTTGGTTGCCTCACTCTGTGTTCAAGAAAATGTTATTGTGATTGGCAAACCATTTCCCCTTGGTATTATTCGGTGCCGCGTAATTGTCCAAGCTGAACGATGAAAGAACTCTTTGCAGGTCATCTGCTCAGGCGTAAAACGGAAAAATATGCAGCTTCCCCAATTTGTCGTCATATGTGCCGTGGTAAGCGCACATGTTCCTCCGGCACAACGCCATGCAGGAGAATCAAATCAATCTTGCCCGATCTCACGTTGCCGTTCGAGATTAGCGACATTTGCCGATTCAATTTATCTTTCCGTCCCGTCGCAAACCGTACCTGCGCCTATTGCAAATGTGCCTCACCTGCAGCCATGCTCTTGTTCGAGATCGACTGCATGCTTCATCTGTCTTTCAAACCCTGTGCGGCCCACAAATCCCCGACTACACGCTAGTGCAGCCATCCGTCCAGGAATATCGCCAAAAGGATTGTAAATGACGACTTTTGTGGCAGTTCAGTGGGGTGTTTTAGTCAATTAGCCTCGGCTGTGGTTAGCGATACCTTGTAGCAGGGCTTGCTCGATCTGAATTCTCCTGCATGATCTGATGGATCGTATGCCGAGAGGTTCAAGTGCTGAGATGGAAGGCGGGTGCGATCGTGGATAAATGCAGCATATGCAGCAGCATCGATACATGTGGGTCGAGATGAGATGAATCGTGAACCGATCGGGCAAGATACATGTTCAGTTGCGTCGAGACGCGGAGCTTTGCGTGTTGGCGGACCCAAAGGACAATTGTGATGTCTTGTGGTGTGTGACACAGTGTGGAGACTGGCACAAGCCGTGAATATAAGCTCGTGTTCGGGTGACGGACGGCTGGGAGCAAAAAGTGAGACTTGACAGATGACAGGAACGGGTGGGTGCAGTGACTGCGTTGTTGACAAGTTTGTGGGTCGCCAAATTGGAGGTTGTGACTTTGGTGTCATAGTGCGACCTGTCTGTGAGTCTAGCAATTCGTATTGACGAATTAGTCAAACAGAAACACGAAAATTTGAGCAACAATCCTACCAAGTTGAAAATTGGTATCAGATTGGTCGGCGACCACGCAATTTTTGGGTCCACCGATTGCGCCTCTGGAAGCTGAATGGAGAGTAATGCCGTGAGGCTACGCGCCACAGAATCGTGCAGGATCTCATGCACGTCGCTCGATGAGGTAGTAACATGTCTCCTTTGGTAGATGCTAGCGCTGCTTGGATCATGGGCGGTGCGAGAAACTCGATCAAGTCCCTCAACCGAGACTCTAGGATTATGGGGTGGGACAAGACGTATGCAAGATAGAAAGATGACTTGTCGACTCTATATGGTCCTGGGCAAGATTGCCACGACCAGAGTGCAGATTGGCGAAGTGGCAGTGTGCAGCAGCTTTATTGGCTTTGGCCGTGTCATTGTGCATTTCGATACATGCAACGGGAACACCGATAGGTCTGCAAAATGCAATGCCTCTTGTCGCTCAGCCCTCTTGATTGCGGCATCGCATGGGGATGTCCGAAGTATTGCTTGCTGCTCCGCTCCACCCCTCGTGTGCGCAGATCATTTTTTACCACCGAGCCTGCTTGCCCTGAATGATGTCAATTCGTCGCAACCTCCCCGGTCAGTTGGCCTTGTCACCGGCCCGTCTCCCCTCCCTCTCATCTACCCAAATATCAAAACCATTTTGCGAGGCCATCCTGGACGGAAATTGAAGGGCGAATGACAGGACCCTGAGCCGTTCCGTGAGGATCGGCCCTACATCGACCCTTCTCGTGACCTTTGCGTCTCCACTGGCAAACCTGTCCCCAGTCCTGGTGTTTGGTCGAGTCTCGGGTGCTGACTGCCATGACAGGGGGATCTGATCTCGCTATCGCATCCTCAAAAATGCTAGTCTCTCTTGAGGCCCAACTGCAGGCTTGTTGACTCGCAGCCACATGCAATAGGGTATGCAAAGGGAATAGCTTAGGGACAAGTTAAAAAGGTACACTCGTAGTGACATTGCTTTGATATTGGCACCGTTGCTTGTCATGTTGTTCTGCCTCAGACCAACGGCGACCATTGTGGGGCCACTGTGCAACAGGCACGTTGGACATGTTCAAAAGAGACAAATGCATTGGATACGACGGACTTGCCTTTTTCCGTTGTACAGAACCTGCGGAGCTCGATACAATGTGGAGAAGCTCGTAGAGGCAAATGTTACACTCGAGGTGATTCGCGCATAACACGCCAAGGCAGGAGGCTACGTAAACATTGAGCAGGCCATGCGGCGGCAGCGTTTCGCGCGCAGGCATTGATATGCGATTTCTGCTGAATTTGGCGACTTGCGTAAAAGAAAGCGATTGCGATTACTGAGGCCTCGGACCTTGTAATTCTCCGCCCAGGTACGCTAAGAAGAGGTAGCAATACTCCTGCGTAATGCCCGATGGATGTTAGTGCACTAAGGCGATCCTCAAAGATGAAGCAATCTAACTCGATAGGAAAATCTTACTGCCTTTTTTCAGTCACTAGCTTGGCATTGAATTCGCGTAACTACGTGAGCCTGAAGTTGGAAGATAAAATCATGGCAAAAGCACACTATACACATTCAGGATGTTGTGATGATGCTCATGATTCATGATGACTTGTCCTGTTGCATTCAATACACTCTCATTGGGGTCCTGTGGTATTGGATGTGACGTGAAGGCGTAATGGAGTTGCTAGGTAGTATATTTGGAGCGGTGAGGCAGAACAAGCTGGACGTTACAGTGACCGCCTATGAACCCATCTCCGAGGTCAAGATAGGCCAGAGTGCTTTTTTGCATAGGATGTAGTGGTCTCGAATGCTCTTGATTCCTCGATACGATTCCAAGTACTGGTTGGCTAAGAATCAAGGGTGTCTAAGAACCCCACAGGCTGAAGTTTTACGGGATTATGGTCCGTTGCAAGCCCTTGACGATCCCAACGCAGTCACAGCACGTTGCTCGTGGCTTGGGAGGGCGAACAGAATGCCCTGTACTGAGTCGAGACGTTGAAAGAGGGTATTCATACCTAGATAGCATGATAGACGGAGCCTCAGACTAACATAGTCTACAGCACCTAGTCAAGAAGCCCTGGTGTTTTGGCTGGAGGGACGCCTGTTTTTGGTAAACCGACGCATCAGCCAGTAGGAATCAGTGGCCGTGAGTCCTGTCCTACAAATGGCTTCTTGAAAGTGCATTCGTACTGCGCAATGCGCGGGTCGCGGGGCGTTGCAGGCAGTTGAAGGCTAAGTTTCAAATTTACCACGAGCTGGACAGGATCCGTGTCTATATTCGCCACCCATCACTTAGTGTGCAAGTCCGTTCGGCTTTGGCAGTGAAGCGCCAGAGTGGAAGCCACCATACAGAACATGTACCTGCGGTTGAGGTGTAGAGGCTGGGATCATGGATGATGGGGAAGACCAGTAGAGTTCTGGTCAGCCCCGCTTGGGGGGATCACAGACCAGTCAGACCTGAGGCTGTACCAACGGCATCCTGGCCTGTCAGGACTGAACCAGCTAGATTGACGTGATACGGTTAGTCTAAGATGGATGCGGCGTTACAGATATCTAAGGGCCAATGAGCGTTGTTTCCGCAGCATCCTCAAAAGGACGCAAAAATTGTGTTGCGTCTATTTGACATTGTTTGCGCCTCTTTTTAACGCGAATGTACATAGTAAGCTGGGCTTGGGTCGAGTTGAAATGGGCCATGGGTTAGTACGAGGCGGAAGCGGGAAAGCCAGTGAGGCACTACTGTACACGCTTGATTTGCCCGGAGGAGGGCCGCCGCCGCGCCTTCCGACAGCGCTACTGCGAGGATCAGGCGAGAGGCCGCTCTATGCATCCGATATTATCATGGAGAGGTTCCATCATGGCAGAGGAATAGAGTTGCAACTATTGACTGCGAACATGAGCAGTATACAGATGCAGTAGTAAATGGCTGTTAGTGTGTTTGAGTTGCCATGGCCAGGGGTGCGTGTATTTTCGTCACTGAGCATCCTCCCGCCAGCACTGGGTCAAGGGTGCGTTGGACCGTTTGTAACTGAAATGAGAGTACTATCCCTTCCCCGTCCGAAACAAGGGCTTCTTGTGGTCTTTCATTCGAGCTCGTTCCAGAAATGTGATCAAACGTCTGTCAAATGGCCCTGGGCTATGTTTGAGACTACTGCAGGCCACACAATTAGGGCAAAAAGATGCTCGACCACTGTACTACTGGCGTCATTGTCAAGACTTGACGAAGGTTGCGGTCTAGTTCCCTGCAGACTTTGTGGTAGTAGGACGATCTCAGGGCCCTGGGCAAGCTGAGGGCGATTGCCAGTGGCAGGTCTAGAGGGAGTGGGCGGCAAACCCATGTCGCGGAAGCCAAAAGGAACAATTAGGAAAGGTGTGGAGAGCGGTTTTGAGGTGTTGGAGCGAAAACGAAAGCGAGAGACTAAGCACAACCGGCATCGTGTGCCTCCCATTTGGGTCGGACTCATTGACTGCATGTGTATATGCAGTTGGCGACCAGCCTGAGAAAGCGAGCACGGAGAAATGAAGAAGTTGCAGAAGGGCCAGGCATTATTGTGGAGAAGTGAAGAATTTGAGAGAGACAGTGTTCCATATTAAGGCGGGTCATGGCAGAGGATCTTTTCCAAATAGGAAGCCAGGGCCTGGCAGCTGAAGGGAAGCGTTTCGGCGACCAGACAGGTCAAGACAGCGGGCCATGGCAGGTCAAGAGCACAGTGAAGCAGTGAAGGAGTGAAGGTCGGCGTGGTCAAAGGACACCGAGTAAGCCATGGCATGATGGTAAGGGAAGTGACGGGAGTCGTTACTGCAAGACTCCAGAGTGACAAACTGTAACAGTATAGCAGAATGCTAATTATGGAGGATACGAGGCTACTCAGCTGGCGAGAGTCATCGAGTGGCAGGGTAGATTCCCAGAGCAGAGTAGGTACAGGACGTGTGTAGTAGGTAGAGACACCGCATTGACACGGGCAGGCGGGGCATTGAATGCGACCATCCGACGACGACTGGCTGGGGGGGTTGAGAGACAGCGGCGAAGGCGTCATGGGGGGAATGAGGCTGTTATTCACAGCCACAGCGCTGGGACGCCGTTTGAGGCAGTGTGGCTGAAGGCAGAGAGGAACTGGAGCAGGGGGTGGTGGAGGTGTGTAATGCATAGACGAGGGATCCCTGGCGGGGTAGGTGCAGCCGTGCAGAAACAAGTCGGCGACGAGATGGGTCAATCATCAAGGACGGGCGCGGCAGAAGGGTGAAGGGTGAAGGGATTGCGTTTGATCGGCGGACAAGACGACGAGGGACAGGGCCGGGTGAAGCAAGGGAAGTTGGTGGATATGCATGTACTACTCAAAAGGGAATCAAGGGACCGGGGAGGCAGGCGCGACGACGCGTGGGAAGAGTCCGGCGAGAAGCTAAACCGCGCTGTCGGGTCGGCTGAGGATGCAAATGCGCCGAGTTTGTAATGATATTATGACACCGCAGCCGAGCCAATCAGAGCCCAGAGGTCCGCCAACATCCCGCATCAGGTGGGATACGGTCCATCCTTCCTTCCTCCTTGCACACCTCGCACGTCACCACCACTCACTCACTCACTCACCCACCCACCGTGCCACCCACTCACTGACCTCACTGACCTCACCTACTGCCGCTTGACAATGCCTATGCTATGACTGCCGCCATCATCATCATCTGCTTCCATCTATCTGCTTGTGTCTGTCTGTCTGTCTGTCTGTCTGTCCGTGTTGATCAAGACAGTCATCTATCTACCTATGACCATACACTTACCATGCCATACCAGATTCGTATCATTACATTGCACAGTACTCCGTAATTCCTGTCTACTACGTATATACTACTATCAGATCAGGCCGGCCGGCCACCATGATCGTCGCCGAACAGGCCATGCAGGAACATCACCCACCAGCGTGGACGCCCAGATGAAGAGATGCGCTTCCCCGACTGGTGACAGTCCGGGGGTGTTCGATACCACACGAGCTAAGCCGCCTCAGAAGGGGCTCATCAGAGCGCCTCCAAAAAGCGGAACCGCCTCATTACCTAAACCTGAGCCTCACCATTCGCCAACCGCTGCCCTCTGTGTGGTGCAAACACCTCTCTGCTGCGCTTCCCTCCTGCGCTTCTTGCGGCCTCGGGAAGAGGCTGCTGGCCCGTCGCCGCCCTCGCCTCCGCCGCCATCGCTGCACCCATGCAATAGCCTCCTTGTGTACCTTTGCACCCACGTGCGTTTGCCTTTGCCTTTGCTTGTCCACCCTGGTCGCTGCTGAGTCGTGCCCAGCCTGCTGCTCTTGACCACCACGAGAACGCAATGTGAGATTGCACCGAAATGCCTGCCCGCTAATCCCAGTCCAGCCAGCATGGGATCCTCACCAGGATAGTCCCGCGCTTGGGACGGATCTTCGCCAGTCTTACTCATGTGACCTCTCTGTCTGTCTCTATGCCTCTCTCTGTTGCGCCGTGTCTGCTTCCAACAACAAACCTGCCAGCAATCCCTCCAAACCCCTTGATGCATGCAGGCAATCATTTCGAAAAAAAAAATTAAAAATAAACAACGCCTCCAACAAGATGGCAAATAACATAGTCGCAGCCACTTGGCTTCACCTGCTACTGATCCTGTCTAATTGCGACGTCCACTCAGCCATTTTCTTCCTACTCTCTCTTTCTCTCTCTGTCTCTCCAGCCATTGGGCCATGGGTCGCTGTCACAATGCCGCCCAATTGAATCTGGCCTAGGGCGTCTGCCTCTAGCGGAAGACCCCCCACATCCTTGTGCGCTTGAGACCAGCCCATTTGCAGCCACTACTTGCTCCTTCACACTCCAAGGAGCAAGGTCCCGGCTGCATCCCGACCGAAGATGTCTGTGGGCTCATACTGGGGCGCCCTCAGGCTGCATCCCTGATCCGCCGCAGTGACCCCCATCTGCCATGGTGCATCTTAGACCAGCCCCTCCCCTGCTACTGACAGGCCCTGTTCAGCTTTCACTAGACCTCTCATGCCGAGCAACATCGGTCGCCTCCCATCATTACTTGGCTGGACGCGAGAGCGAACTTCCCTGTCTTCCCTGTCCACACTCTGCTGCATTCAGTCCTGGTCTCGATTTCCGAGTCTCTCCCTGTCACTAGACCTCTTCAGTCTGTGGAGCTTTCAATCGTCATCCTGGGCCCTTTTGCGGGATCCTAACTAGATCCTTCCCATTTGCCCATACATATGTAAACCCCATACGCTCCCCCAACCACAGCCTGCGTATCTACACTCTATGACTACCTAGTCTCCCACCCACCCACACACACATATATACACCCACCTACTTCTCTACCCACTTGTCTAGTTCCCTCCATCTACCATCCCGCCCTTCACTGTTGTCCATCTTACATTCTAGCCCACGCCACTACTGCCGGCAACCATCTCAAGAGCGCCTTTCCCTCACTCCAAGCTCACCGTCCGGCTAGTTACCTTCTTTACCCCCACTGTCCACCCCGTGGCTCCAGCTCCCTCTTATCTATCATGGCCGCTGCCGTTGCTTCTCACCACGCCGGTCTTTGGCAGCGACGAACAGAACCCACCATCAATATGCCCGACATGAACTTTACAGGCATCATGTCCCCATACAACACCCAGCGACCCATTAACAATCCTCCTCCATCGCGGAACTTTCAGCCTACAACCTCCCACATGGACACTGCCATGCCCTTGTTCTCAACAAACGTCATGACAACTACCTCTGTTCCCTATCAATCAGGAGCTTTCGCATATGACCATGTTTCGGTAAACCCTTACAACATGCAGCCAAACTTTGCCATGTCATATTCATCCAATCTGGCTCCAGCCGTCTCGTACGCTGAGCCCATGGTTTCCCAGAACTTACCTACCGTACGCGAAGCACAAAACACCTTCCTTGGGGAGCGAAGTACCTTGGTCAAGTCAGAGAGCACCTCGCCAGTACAGTCAAATACAGTGTTCAACAACTCCCACTATGTAACCGACTACAAGCGCTCCAACTCCGAGCCAGTCGAAACCACCGACAGCACCTTTGCTACAGATGTCGATACCCTCATGAAGGCCATCCAAGCCAAGCAGACAGTCTCACCGCAACGCCCAGAGGTCCCCAAAGTGAGTTTTTTGGTCATGTCATTTCCATAGCTGCATACTCATCCATTTAGGACGAGGAGGCCAAAGTCACCCAGAAGCCAAGGAAACGGTACCAGTGTACCATGCCAAGTTGCAATAAGAGCTTCTACCAGAAGACTCATTTGGAAATTCATATTCGCGCACATACTGGTGCGAAGCCTTTTGTAAGTCATTTGAGTATGACTTTTGTTGTAAATCTTCTAACCACTATGCAGGAATGCAAGGCACCAGGTTGTGGTCAACGATTCTCTCAACTGGGCAACCTCAAGGTGAGCCGCACATCTCTTTCTATTAACGGAACATGCAACTGACCATCTCAAGACCCATGAGAGGCGTCATACCGGAGAGCGCCCTTATAGCTGTGACATTTGTGGCAAGACCTTTGCCCAGCGTGGCAATGTCCGTGCCCATAAGATTGTCCATCAGCAGATTAAGCCCTTCACATGCAAACTGGATGACTGTGGTAAGCAGTTCACTCAGCTAGGAAATCTAAAAGTAAGCAACGTACCCACCACAACGCAAAAGCATTGCTAACGATGTGATCAGTCACATCAGAACAAGTTCCATGCAGCTAGCATTCGTTACCTCACCCAGAAGTTTGCCAATATTACCTCTGGTGACTGGGTATCTCAAGACGACAAGGAGCTATGGGAGTATTTTGCTTCACTGTACAAGAACTCGAACAAAGGAATCAAAGGCCGAGGAAAAGACCGACGGATATCTGCCGTGTCCTCGGCAGCAGTGCATTCATCGTACTCAGCGATGCCAATGACATCTGCCAGCCGAAGTTATTCAGCCTCTCAGCAATACAATGCCAGCGACCGTAGCAGCCGCAGCTCGTCCATGTCAACAGACATCAGTCATCAACGGCCGGAACACGTCTACGACTTCAATGCTCCGATGCACAACGCATACCAAACGCAAGCTCCTAGTTACGACGACATGGTTTTCCCCGAAAGAAAGATGTACTAACGTATATCATGTCCAAAATCCACAACATGTACATATGTGCCACAGTGCCTAGAGATGAACTCACGACTGGTCTTGAGCATTGGGAGAGGGTAATTGGTTTATGGCGGCAAGCGGGACCTAAGCTAGTGCAGCAAATGGTACGCTCTTGAGCTTTCCTATATTTCTTTTGATTTACATATTGAGCGCGGGAGAACAAAAGGCCCTCATCGGCGCTCCTCATACGGATTCATGTATTTATAGATGTTTAGAACATATAGCACGATTTATTTTGTACATTTTGGATCATCTCAAGTCATTGTTCTCTTCACTTCTTAGCTCCTTCTCTCCATGGGACTACCGCACCAATGGCAATATAGAACCAGGGAAGGATTACCCTCGCAGTCCAATCACTCCAACTTCATAAACGATTTGACGCTGTGCAACTCACTTGGAACAGGGCATCGCCGCCGCTGAGGTCCGCAGCCTGTGGTCCTTCACCGCTCAATCCAACAGAGAATGTTGAGGTATGCACGTGCAGTCACGCACACTGCAACATGACGCTTCGTATCTTAACAGAGTGCCCATTCACCAGTGTCCAGGGAGCCAGGCAAAATACCTCATCGCCCATCACCCGCCCATCTAAGATCGAGTGGCACACTGCAGGTGCTACACAATAGATGGATCGGTGATCCGGAGCGATTGCGCTTATCTGGTTCGGTTATTGATATTCAGCCATTATCAAGTCTTTTGCCCATGGGCTTACGTAGTGTGATAGGCCTCGTTCACTTGTCCGCAAAACGACGCGCAAAGCGGGAGCACTAACCTGTGGCCTGCCCGCGAGGAATAGGTTGCGGCTGCGAAGCCGCCAAACGACAGTTGACAGGTCCGTGAAGGGAGAAGGGCCGAATGGAAGACTGGCATCCGCCAGGCTCGCGCGCGAAACGCTGCTACGCCCCGGAAAACAGATGGGGGAAAAGGCTTTCTCCTGGCGCTTGCGTCACTTGGTTTGAATTCTTCTCCAACGCTCTCTTTAGAATCTTTGCAACCGTCGTCGCCGAAGTACAACCTTGTCAAGCGCGAAGGCCATGCTTCACTTACTTTCGCTTCATTGTGGAGTGCGAAAGGACTTGCCCGGAAGTCGTATTGGCTGATTTACCACGCAGGCGCTTGGCTCCAATACACCTGAAGATGTGCATCCCACGCAAATCATTGAGCAAATCCTTTTCCCGAGCTGCAATCAAGACCTGGCTTTCTGGCCTGCAAGTCTCCCAATCAGGCTGCTACCAAAATGGATAAGTACCCAATAGCACTATTTGCACGCCTCGATGAAGAGAGCCGATACCCGATGTCCAGTAGCTTTTGATCCTGCAACAACCCTGGACCTGGTTTGTTCCCACCCACACCACAGCAACCATTTACACGTACACGCACATACACACCCACACACATTTTTTTGCACAAGCGCGTGATGGAGCACGCGTGCATGAAATTTTAAATTGACCTGCAAAATGAGAAAAGTGCCTGGCAGGTGGCTGCCAAGGAGCTCGTATGGCCAACGCAATTGTCGACGATTGAATTCAACAGAGGGTCAAGGCGTTTGGGCATGATCTGCACTTCGTCACCGTACTTCTGGAAATGATCGACGCAAGCTATTTGTCGATCTGATTGTCCTTCGACTGGTCTAGAGCGCCTAATGGGCATGACCTTCACTGCCAAAATCTCGTCGATAGGCCTTGTCAGCCATCTTTGCAGTCGAGGAAACGTTGCACGTTTTTGGCAGAAGTATGTTGCGGTATCGATCCTGAGCGGCTTCGTACGAGTAACTTTGGCAACATGGAGATTACCGGGCTCAAGTGTTGCTTGCAGGGATGGGCAGTGAAGGAGCGTGCCTATCGCCTGTTCGGTACTACGTGATTATTCCCACCAAGCAACTTGCCATCCCCCAGGTCTGGCGGTCTGGCGGTCTGTCTACACAGTCCCTGGTAATGACAGCTGTGTTTCGTCAGAATGAGTTTCAAAGTTGCAGAATGGAGTCTGCACGTGGGCGTGTGGGCTCAGTGTGGAAGATGCCTCGGTGGAAACGAGAGCGAGCAAGGATGATCGTGTCTCCCGTAGCGGCTGTCACTCTTAGCTTAACAGTGGCTTTCTCCACTTGACTTGACAGGTAAACGTTGGGTTTCATGCTGCGCTGTTGCCAACTTTGCCCTGCCCATGATGGTATGCACATCTCTCTCCATACGTGCGTTGCTTTGCTGATCAAGGAAGCTTTCTGGGCCGCCGTTGCACACGACGACGCAACGCACGTAAACCAGGGACAGGTCACTACGCGCATGCAACTCGGCCGACATCTGAACCCGACGTCGACCTTGGCCTTGGTTGATGCCCATGTCTCTCAGCTCAGCTGGTGCCCCGGATCGCTCGGTTTAATTAGCAAACGTCCGCGCTGAACTTACCGACCGCCTGGCTCAGGATGGTCCCGCGGCTGCAGGGCCCTCCAAATAACCTGGCTTTTCTGACACGAGTCAGTTTCGCGGTTACGTTGAGCAACATGTGGTCTGGTGTCAACTCAATGCCCACCGGACGCCCGTCCGTTGACCAACTTCACCCACTCCACCACATCCCTAGTCCACTACTACCGCTATCCAACCTCGCGCCATTTCCGACACGGGGCGGTGTAAACCCTGAATGGCGACTGTGAACACGAGATGCAACAAGGTTCGGGACTCACACCCCCGTTGCCGCAACACCGTCCAAACCTTTCTCTCCCACCGTCGATGTGTTAGTAAACTCTTTTCCCTGCCTATTGCAACACCTCTGCATACCCACTGCCCTGATAGTTCGACCTGCACTGGACGGCGACCTGCGCCAGATTGACTCGTCCTCAAATCCAAGCCCCCCCAATGCGCCATTCTCGCAACCACGCAAACCGGTTCTGTACGCCACGGGACACGCGATGTATCTTGCAGCTTGCATCATCTTTCCGATCCTAGTCGTCGCTGGGCCCACCCCTTTTTTTTTCTCCATGCTCAGGGTTGTCCCCCCTCCTGTTGTCCGTCCTCTTTTGCCCATGATTGCATATGCCATGTCTGCTCCCATTTTCAGGTACTGGGATCCCGACACCACGCACAAACATGTGGTGATTTGGAATGGAACTGTCTTCCATGGTCGCACGGGCGCCTCATGAATATTCTAGGCGGTCTGAGCCTGGGCTAAATTCAGGTACTAGCGTGACGGTGGCCAATTGACTTGACCGCGCCGTTGAAAACCAAGCAATGACTACTCGATATGCATACGGTATTATGCTTCTCAAGCATCAAACAATCCTCATGATCACAAACTTGCATGCTAAATCAGTAGACTTCCCATGTTCCCATGGAAAGAAAGCAATTATTCCGCATTTGCGGTCCGCCCCAGGACGTTGATAATAGGCTATTACCTCTTTGTACAACCACACCTCGTATAATCAATCAATCGTTCCCCTCTCTCTCTTCTCAGCACGGAGACAAACGATCCATTGATAGATCGCGGATTTGCATTGTACCACACACATCGCTGCCTTACTAGATGCTCGGTCCTTAAATCCACGAATCTAGGAGTAACACATATACGATCGAAGCTTGCCATCCAGAAACCGTACCACCTTGACCCTCGACGTCGGAGACTCCAAAAGTCTGAAGTGCCCGCTTTGTACCACGATGATAATCCGACGCTTTGGACCCGCCACTTCGCTTGCTGCCATCATGTTACAGTTGATAATGTCCAGCATGACATTATCATCCACAATTTACGGAAAAATTGATAGATATCAGACACATGAGCTTTTCATCCTGCATTGCGTCTTGATCCCATCACGCTGGATTCACTGGGCGAACGTGCAGCATACCAACCTGGCCGTCGGGCCATTCTGCACACACTCCTTTTCTCGGCGAAGCTCGTCGCAAGCTATCGACTCCGGTGTAGCCTGTGAGTGGACTGAAGCACGCTGGGATTAAGAATTTCGCCACTCCCCTTCGTCACCTGCGCAGTTCCCAGTATGCAATCGCTTGCCACCATGAATTGAGGCGAAAGATTATTGGAATCTCCATCTCTAGTTCCATATCCATACCAGATCCGTTCGGTACCCACGTCTCGATCCCAATTAAGCAAAATGCAAAACGCGATGAATGTCACACAATCCCAGCCCAGCAGAAATCCGCCCTCCTTTGTCACACTCGACTTCTCTTCTCCCGTGCTACACGACCTTCTTCGCGAAAACCAGTACCTTGCCCCTGGGACCACACCACGCCCTCTCTTCATATCGAGCTACACCCGCATCTCAATCTCAATGCAAGACATGAGGATGTCGGGAGCCAGGGCAACACAGGGGTACATATCCATTCTGTGCGATGCGATGAGATGAGCGCAAGTGAGGTAGTACAGTTTCGTCACGCGCAGCGCCGCGAAACGAGGCGAAGTGAAGCGCAGCCTTTCAAGCGCAGCAGCCCATCCTGCCCAGCCCTTTTGCTGCACGTCTGAAGGAAGGCGAAGCATAATGCGAACGCGAAGCACACACCCCACCGTTCACTATAGCAAGCATCGGTATAGCATAGTAAACAGCAGATCAATGTATGGTGAATTGTACACATGGTAAGTTCCCCCTCTCCATCCCATCCCCGCAACCACCAAACGCAAATCCTTCGGAGAACCCCGCAGGAAGTATGATAACCTCGCGTTTGGTCAGTGGTCGGCCATTTGCCCCGACGTTCGTGGCACGCCGGATACTTGTCTTTCCTGATGAACACACCCCTTCTTTCCTCACATTGGCACGTATACACACGAACAACAACGCGGACATGTGAACGTATGTAGATAGCTGCAAAACCCACTCCGCAAACGCAAACGAACCGCGTGCCTGCGTCGTCCCTTCGCCCCACAACTGTCTTTCTTCATGCACCATGCACCTGCGTATGAAATGAGTGGCAAAGCGTCAGCCCTCATGCTTCTTGCATCTTGCTTGCATTCCCAGTCTCTCGCGCCACTCTATTCCCAGCCGCCGGCCGTAGATTAAGTTGGAAACCCTTTTCAGCTCTCGTTGCATTATGCTCGTCCTCAACATGGGGAGCCAGGTCATCAAGTCGCAAAAAGCTATATCGAAGTGTAATATACGAAAACACCTCCGCCGCACCGCACACTCCCCCCCGTGTTAGCCGAAAACTTTGAATCCTTTTTCAATATATGTACGGTGAAGTTTGCATGGAGAGGTGCTTGCTGGGGTGGTTTCTTGGATCTTGTCCTGGAGTGTGAGCTGTCTGCCTATGCTACCTACGTAGTATGTATGGATGTATGTCGCTGCTTAAGCGACAATGCGATGCGATGCGCTGTGTGGGGATACGTAGTAGGGGGGTTATGTATGCGCAGAGTGGAGACGCAGGCTGCTCAGCGCATGTTTCGGTGCCAAAGGTTAAGGAAAAGGGGAATAAGGAACGTTGGGGATGTCGGGTACGTGTGGCGTGGTGTGGAGACACTGTGTGCATGCGTGTGGGGGTAGGAGAGAAGAGAAGTTGGAAGTGGAGGCTGAAAAGGGTGGAGATATACGAAAGCTTTTGGATGGTTAGGTTTGGGCTATTGTTTCCATTGGCGATGGAAGGTTTCGGTTCGTAGATGGCGATGGGGATGTGCTACATGGATTGCTGGTGTGTGGGCACGTGGGACATGAGACGGTGAGGCATGGGAGTGTCGGGATTAGTTATGATTCAAGCTGTGAATAGTAATCTTGTTCAAAGTCTAAGTGGGGGTTGTATGTACACAGTATGCGGTCATTCGTTCTATTGCATCGTCGTCTTTTCATCGCATTACGTGTGAAATCCTTCGTACCAAGTGAACTAGGTAAACAAACAAACAAATCCTAATTTCTTCCAACTTGCAATTCACCCAACTCCACAACCCACAACAACACAAACTAAACCCCTCTATTCTCCCATATCACCACCCATCCCTCTTTCCCAAAACCGCAACCCACAAAACCCAATCTAGCCACTCCCTCGCGATCCTCCCCCGATACGATCACGATCCCAACCCAATCGCCAAAAGCAACACCCCCCAGCTCCAACACCGCCATCTCGCAACCAACAACGTCAGCAACCAACACTCCCCCTCCCCCTCGCCACACAACGCGCACAGCCCCCCCAACGCGGCATGTCCGCATGTAAGGTCCCACCATGCACACGGTCCCACCAAGCGTATGCGTATGTCGTATGCTCCAGCACCCCCAGCAATCTAGTCTAGTCATGTAGGTACCAACGAGCAAAAAGAGTTGGCACAGGCACCGTCGCAGCGTGTGGAGCCTCCGAAAGGCATATGTGCCAATATATTGATATTTGGTTTACACGTGCATAACGCTCTTGGCAATATGCATGGAGGCGCGTGTGAGTGGTTTCGAGGGCGTGTAGGAGGCGAGGGCGGGACGGGCCGGGTGGTGGGTATGTGTGAGGGGTTGGATGAGGGATGGTGTGGGAAAGGATGGGATGGGATGGGGGTGGTGAATAGAAGGGGGAGTGAGTTTGGATGGATGTGGGTATTGGGCTTTTGGGCGTTGGGCGTTGGGGTTAGATGACTTTGTAAGTAAGCGAGAAAAAATTTAGCGAAGGGAGTGGGTTGAGATGCGATTGGATTGTGAGGTATGTCTTGTAATGTTGGAGGGGATTTGTTGTTATGCTTATGTCTTTTCATCTTTTGATTTCGACGTGTTGCGTTCTAATTGCCTCTTCCTCTTTCTTCTCCTTTCTTCTCCTTTTTCCTTCTCTGCTCTTCTCGTCCCTCTCCTTTCCTTTCACCATAGACTTTCCACTCTCTGCGAATCCTCTCTATCCCCCGTTAGCAAAACCCTATCTTCCCGATTCCCGTCCGTCCGCATTGTAACACCATCCCCTTGCAGACGCAGGACATGCATTGCGTCAGTGATCGACCGTGGGGTGCAAGATGCATGCGATGAAAGTATGCGCGCGTGGCACGAATCGGGCCTGCAGACTGGGCGTGTGGAGAATATGGGGTGTCCTTATAGCAAAGGGCGTTGCTTTTGTGAAAGAGGCGGAGATGTACGATGCATGATCGACATGTGTATGTAGGTGAGGTTGATGGTTCGGAGAGGACTCGGAAAACGTTGATGTCGAGGGGTGGGATAAAGACTTCCGGTGGGAGGTGGGTGTGCGTGTATTGTAGGTGACTGGGGAATTGATGTGATTGCGGTATAGGATGCGATGTGTGGGTGGAGTTTGGAGCGCGTGGTGCAGGCTTCGTACGAGGTGGTTGAAGATGGACAGTGAATTATTAATCAATACTAGGATGATTGGTGAAGTGGACCTGACGGTATGAACAGACCGATCAAATAGGATCGTATTCCAGAGTATATGTCTCCATGTGATATGAGTTCGTTTTGGAAAGAGTTTGTAGCGAGTAATGTTGTTGCTTGCATTTGAGCTGCGCGATCTTGAGCTCGAATCATTAGTACCACGATCGGCTGGATTGTTCCGTCTAATTATTAGTTTAAGTTGATGTTTGTATGATCTCAGTACTACTGCAACTGAAGCAATCGCGTCATCATTGCAGATTGCAACATGGTAAGAAGCATGTCAGGAATCTTTCGTGGCTCGTGGTGAGTAATGATGCGCCGACAGCGACGACACGTGAGGAAAGTCCCACAACATGATTTCGAGGGATTGAAGCTTTAGTAAATGTATAACTAACACATGTAGGTGAGGTTCTAAGATAAAGTAGTCCAGAATTAGTAAGGGCGTCTTTTCTTTTTCAACTTAAGCTTAAATCCACGACATGTCGAAAAGGAGATGTATTTAAGGAAAATATTTTCTTACTGACGAGAATGCGCAACATGACAACAATGTTTCTCACTGAATCATATATTCAAGTTCGTTACGCGGTTTCGTAAGGCACGGATGCTTGGCCAGGAAAATGCCCGGATAGGACGGATATTTTGTTAAGTGTCACGCCTGAAATCGGTAATATGGACTTGTCATCTTGGTAACAGCAAGCAGCGTCCCATTGTCGACGGATTACAAGGCTTGAATCTAGGGTTTGTAAGTTGAGACGGACCAGAACGACATAATACTCGACGAGCTCCGATTCCGCATACTACTTCATATGGAGAACGGGGTAGAAAAGTGGGTAGTACGGGCAGAAGTAGATTTGTCATCGGGAGTGGTCTCGTATGCACGTCACCAAAAAGGAGGCCGTCCAACGTTGCGAGTACAGTTCAGAGGGATTACGACGCGCAACACAGACGATGAAATTGGAGCAATGTCGCACTTTTGTAGGATCGAGGGTGGCACCACAGTGAGGTGTGAGACTTCCGATCGTCTTCCGAGCATCAGCCGATGTTGATCTGATAAAAAAGGGGAGGCATTTCCCTCGTCAGTCCACTTTCGGAATGACGGTTGCTCGACTTCCGTGCGGTTAAGAAAGTCACGTGACATGCAAAGTGCGTAGTCTGGCGGCTCTCACTGGCTACAGCAACGGCAAGCGGCTCAACGCCAAACCCAATCGGGGTCGTGGCAAATGAAGTGGAGCTTCTCAGGGACAGCATCGCTGCTCGGCGCTGCGAAAAGATTATCGCCGGTAGTGTTGGCGCAACTCCTCAAAGGGAGCATCAATCGCCTTCGTTTCTGTCGCCCCAGCCGCTCTTTACTTTGCCTACTATTACCTGCATTGCGTCTTTCACGCGCCTTTCCATAGCTGCGGATATCTGCCGATTCGGCTTTCTCTGGTTCGCGACGCAAAACACCGCGAATCGCAACCCTCTTGTCCCTGACTGTTTCTTCCGCCGCCACCACTCAAGATGGATATCGTCCTCGAGGTCGCGGACACCCTGATCTTCGATCCAATCTACGCGAAGCTGCTCCCAGCTCAATCACATGCATTCGGCGGCAATGCGACATACTCGAGTCTCAAGGGCGAACCTACAGGCTATGCTCTTCCACACAATACATGGCAATTCGAGCCAGCCTCCAAATACTTCTCCGTCTCGCCTACCAAATACGCATACATGAGCTCATGGCACCGTGACGACTGGCGGAGACAAGCAACAACTTTGTTCCTGATTACATGGTACGCATAGCCACCAACAACATGATACAACATCGACTAACCTCATAACAGGCTCTTTGGCGTTGTCGTTTACTACATCTTCGCAGGCCTGTCCTACTTCCTCGTTTTCGACAAAGCAACATTCAAGCACCCGCGATACCTCAAGCATCAAATTACTCTTGAGATGAAGCAGGCCAATGTTGCCTTCCCCATCATGGCTGTTCTCACTGTACCCTGGTTCCTGGCTGAAGTCCGTGGATACTCCAAGCTATACGACACAACAGAAGAGGGCCCCGGTGCATGGTACAACTGGGCTCAGTTCCCATTCTTCCTTCTCTTCACCGATTCGTGCATCTACTGGATCCACCGTGGTCTTCACCACCCCCGCATCTACAAGTACATCCACAAGCCACACCACAAGTGGATCATGCCCACTCCTTTTGCCTCGCACGCTTTCCACCCTCTCGATGGCTATGCTCAGGGTCTCCCATATCACATCTTCCCATTCCTCTTCCCGTTGTCCAAGATTGCCTCGGTTGCCTTCTTCGTCTTTGTCAACATCTGGACAGTCCTGATTCACGACGGCGAATACGCACACAACTCTCCTGTCATCAACGGTGCCGCATGCCACACCATGCACCATCTCTACTTCAACTACAACTACGGACAGTTCTTCACTCTGTGGGATCGTCTTGGTGGATCTTACAGGAAGCCAAATGATGAGCTCTTCCAGAAGGAGCTCAAGATGTGCCAGAGCGAGTGGAACAAGCAAGCCGCAGCTGTCGACAAGATGGTCAAGGAAGTCGAGGGCAGCGAGGGTCGCGAATACGCTTCCACCGAGCCCAAGAAATCTCGTTAGATGTTCAGGTTGGGGGTTATATTTAGGGTCGATAATGAGACGCCGTTACGATAAGATTCAGCATAGAAGCATTAGGGCGGCGGGTGGAATTGCAGTTGCGGTTGCAGTTGCAATTTGCAACAAAGGGCCACTGGCATTAGGGTGCTTTTGGATTTTGTAAATACCATTCTGAGCAACTCGTTTGCAGAAAAAGTTTCAGGACACAGAAGAGGTGTATTGGCTTGGATGCCTACATCCTCTCACCTTTTTAATATTTGGAGCTATGGCGTACAAGAAGATGGTGTCAGGGGTATTTTTACTTTGTATTATATTAATATTAATGTCACGACTGTGACGCCCTCTATCATCTTTGTTCTTTATGCTATGCTATGCTATGTTATGCCAGTGAAGTCTACCGACCTATCTATCCTATTCTACAAGTTTGACTTTATAATGCAAACCCACTACTCCACCACGTCCCCCCAAAATGCCATCTCACAGGCTGCCCAGACCAACACCACCACCCATCCCTCCCATCAGCCCCAAATCCCAACCCTCTGAACAGCGATACCGGAACAGGCTCAAACAACCAAACCCCTCCCCTCGAGAAATCATCCCCCAGCAAATGCGCAGTATAATAAAACCACACATGCACATACCCAAACGTCACCACCCTCTTCACCACCGCAGGAACCCATCGCTCTCCCCCAATCCTCCCAAGCCCAAACCTCACACCCCCCTCCACGAGTATCCCCACAGCCTGCAACAAAAAGAACACCAACGACCCGCGTAGCGGATCCGTCCGCCCAGCACACGTCCACGCACCACACGCATGCACAAACCCACTCAACCCAAACGCAACCCCCAACTGCACCGCCCTCGCCCTCACATCTCCCCTGCGCCAGCCCAGCATCTCCACAAGCCGTCGTCCAGGCTCCTCGAACGCAAAGCGAAAAGTCTGGTGCCACCACACACTCCACCACCCCGCGAGCCCGCGATCCAGCACCGCGCTAAATGGCCCCCAGGTCTCGGGGTACATCCAGGGAGCGGCGCGGGCGCCGAGGAGGGAGGGGCCTAGGAGGCCTGAGAAGAGGAGGGGCCCGAGGGAGAAGATTGTTTGCAGGGCGGATTTGACGCCGAGCATGCAGAGGGTTAGGCGGTAGGTGTGGAGGAGGGTGGGGAAGTAGGGGGTTAAGATGCATGGGAGGAAGGAGGGGGGTGGAGGGGAGTGGGTGTTCAAGCCCCAGAAGTAGGGGTCGTGCATCATGATGGTTTTTAGGAGGTCGAGGGTTAGGTAGCCTGTTATGAGGGTTTTGAAGTTGGCACGGAGGAGCGCGGTGCGGGTGGGGTAGAGGGTTACTTGGTTTGGGTGCGTGCGGAAGGAGGTTTTTGGAGGGGGAGTGGGAGTTGCGTTTTTGAGGAGTTGGTGTTGGATTGGTTTGGGGGGTGGTGGGAGGATGGAGGGTCGCCAGTTCCAGCCTGCGCCGCGGAAGGTGGTGAGGATGTCTAGGACCCAGTCTAGGCGTTCGATGAAGGGAGTGAGAGGGTAGGGTTGCCATGCGAATTCGCCGTGTCGGTTGCTTGGTCCGGTGTGGCCTTTGGTCATGTCGGTTGTGGGGTGTCCATTTGCGTTGCCATTTTGATACTGTCCTTCTCTTGCTTTGCTTGACTTTCTGAAGAAACCTTCGGATCTTTCTATCCTTTGGAAGTCTGTTTGTGCATCGTTGCAGATGATGATTGCAAATACCCAAGCTACACTCCAAGCACTGATCAATCCAATGCCCATGGCTGGTGCCATGCCCCTAGCACGGGTAAAGAGGATGGTGTATGCTGCAAAGCCAGCAGTCCAGGCGAATACCAGAAACCGAGCTTTCTTTAGCCATGGCCGATTATGATGTGGTATACACAGGTAGACGATAAGAACCAGCATTCCAAGGGTTCCCCATGGGTACAAGAAAGGTTGATATTCTCCTGAAGCTATTTGACTGTCATATCGAGCGTAATGATGTTCTATTACATCGTAATGAGACCTCGGCCATGTACTAGGCGAGGTTTTGGACGTATCCAACATATTAAGATTTGCTATGAAACAAGGAACATGGGTATGGTTGGAAAAGGAGACAAAAAATATTATGAATAAGTATTGTAGTGCACATTAAAGTTGGTAAGGCCAAAGATGACGCATTAGACGCGCATCTCGCTAGAGGCTAAGGCTAAGCCGAAAGAGAAGTGGCGTTGGACTGCAACACCAAGCTCTTCGTCGTGATACTACCAACGACGGCTGCTAGGCAGGTTGCACGTACTGGTCGTGCTCTTTACATTTATTTCGTAGAGTGAGCGAGAGCAAGCCGCCAAGATGGTGAACATTACAGAGAAGATCAAAGAGTAGGTCAGCAGAAAGTTTTACATGCAGTTCTAACGCCCCACCAGGATTGAGGAGGAGATGCGGAGGACGCAGAGTAAGTGCAGCGGATCCGAACTTGTTAGATAATGCTAATAGGATACAGAGAATAAGGCTACTGGTACGATATATACTCCTTCGCAATCATTTTGACAATATCAAGTCACGTGCTAATAGCACGCAGAATACCATCTCGGTCTCCTCAAAGGCAAGCTTGCCCGTCTTCGAGCGCAACTTCTAGAACCTGCGCCCGGAGCAGGAAGTGGCGGCGGATCTGGATTCGACGTATCAAAATCCGGTGATGCCCGTATCGCACTCGTTGGATTTCCATCAGTCGGCAAATCAACATTTCTCTCACGTGTGACCAAGACAAAATCCGAAGCAGCATCATACGCATTCACAACCTTGACTGCCATTCCTGGAGTGCTCGAGTATGGCGGTGCTGAAATCCAAGTCCTCGATTTACCAGGTATCATTGAAGGTGCTGCTGAAGGAAAGGGAAGAGGACGACAAGTGATTTCCGCCGCCAAAACCAGTGACTTGATCTGCATGATCCTCGATGCCACCAAGAAAGCCGAACAACGAAGATTACTCGAAGCCGAATTGGAAGCAGTAGGCATCCGCCTGAACCGCGAGCCACCGTATGAAATCTTTCCCTGCCTTTTTCCCCCCCAAACTCAACCCACTCCTTTCCCAACAAACCACCACCACTCAAAACTAACAACTCCCCAGAAACATCTACCTCAAGCCCAAAAAAGCCGGCGGCATGAAAATCTCCTTCCAAGTACCCCCCAAGCACCTCGACGAAAAAATGCTCTACAACATCCTCAAAGACTACAAGATGCTCAACTGCGAAGTCCTCGTGCGCGACGAAAACGCCACCGTCGACGACTTCATCGACACCATCATGAAAGACCACCGCAAATACATCAAATGCCTCTATGTCTACAACAAAATCGACTCCATCGGCCTGCCCCACTTGGACGAGCTCGCGCGCGAACCCCACACGGTGGTTATGAGCTGCGAGCTGGATCTCGGGATCCAAGACGTCGTGGATCGGTGTTGGAAGGAGTTGGCGCTGATTCGGGTGTATACGAAGAGGAAGGGGGTGGATCCGGATTTTAGCGAGGCGCTGATTGTGAGGAGTGGGAGTAGTGTGGAGGATGTGTGTGATAGGATTCATAGGACGTTGAAGGAGACGTTTAAGTATGCGCTGGTTTGGGGGGCGAGTGCGAGGCATGTGCCGCAGAGGGTGGGGTTGGGGCATGTGGTGTGTGATGAGGATGTTGTTAGTATTGTGGCGAAATGAAGGAAAAAGAGGGACGGGTTGGAGAGGAGAGATGGGGGAGGAAGTATAGATAAAACTCCATCAATCTTATATTCTTTCTTATTATTCACAATACATTATACTACCTACTTTCCTTTCTCCCTTCTGACCTCCACGCTCATCTTACTCTACTCCACTCCACTCCATTCACCTCCACCCCCCCATCAACCCACACACGAGAAAAGAAAAAGCGGTTTGGGTATCTAACCTGTACGAAAATGCAAATACAGCAACGACAGCAACATCAACAACCCCTCGCAAGACCCGTACATCATCGTTCCCCAGAAGAGGACTTTTGGAGGAGAAAAAAAAAAGACATTACCCCTTTTCATCCGCAAGACATACATCTCCATGAATGGAGAATATGAATTTAACCCAACAACGCCGTGGAAATATGTAAACTGTGTTTAAAAAAGGAAATGATGCGATATAATATAATGCCGCTTGCTCATACTCATGCTCATGCTCGCTTTTCTCCTGGTTGCTTCTCGAAAATCGACGACTCTGACTTTCTTTTATTACGACTACCTCGCCTCCACACCCTGAGCAGCAGGATCGAGTCTGAGTTCAGGGCCAGGCCCTCTTTCAAAAAGAACGTACGAGTCGTTTCTTTGTTGTTCGGGTTCTGCGTCTCGAAGGGCATCGCGGGTTTCAGGTCTGGAGTTCATGGTGGAGTCTTGAGTGAGGTGGGGGTCTGGGATTTGGATGTCGAGCTGATGGGATCTGTTAATTTGTTTTTCACGAGAAGAGGGGGTGGGATGGGAAGAGCATACTGTGAGATACCCCGTTCTTCTCAAGGGGATGATCTTGACTGCTTCCTTAACGCCTACTTCTTGATTCCACCGCTCAATCCAGTCTTCAAGATCAGTCAATTTCCTCTTCACGCCTGTGAATCCAGCATCTTCCCATAACCACAATGTCGCAACACCAAGCACTGTATCCAGCCACGCACGAAACGTAAAAGGATCAAAAGCTTCGATCAAAGAATCATTAATCTTCTTGATGAGAGCGCGAAAGTCATCTTCTGAAATGAGTGGATCGAGAATTTCAGGGTAGAGATTTGCAAAAGTCGGTGCAAGGTCGCCTTTGATCATCCAGTCGCGCTTGATACGGATGATGCGGGTGGAATCGTAGAGTTCTGAGATCAAGGGGACATGAGGATTGGGGTGAGGAAAGCATGGATGGGAAGGACCCCAAGCGAATTCGGAAGCATCGTCAGCATCATCACCCTCTCGGCCCGATTGCAGGGAGGTTCGGCGTGAATTGGGGAGGGAGACTCGCGGAAGGCCGTGTTCTTTATTGTGGAGGACGCCCGCTTCAGCATCGTCAGGGTGAAGGGTGCGGACGGGGGCAGCGTCGTCGGTTGCTGTTGCCATGGCAGGAGCCAGTCCTGGGGTGGGAGGCTGCGAGGTAGGCGGTAGACTCCTGCGGTCTCGCGGCAGGGCAATGCTGGTGCGGCCGCTGATGGAGTCTTCGGCGGTGGAACGTTGGACGGCCAGGGACGAGGGCGCTGGGCTTTGGCGGCTTAGACGGCGCTGGGGGAGGGTGAGCAGGGGGTATTCGTCGCGTTCACCGGCGATGGGCTGTTCAATAGGCAGGTTGGGCTGGTGGTGATAGTCGTTATCGCGGTCGGGCGGTGGGCAGGTAGGTGGGATTATTGGATGATGCTGGTGATAGTGGTGGAACTGCTGGGGGGGCGTCTTCTGGACGGCAAGCGTGCGCGGCGAGGAATTGACGGGGTTCCACAGGCGCGAGGCAGGCTGGCGCGGGGGGCCGTCGTAAAAAGAGCGCAGGGGATTCAAGTTGAAGATGCGGTTGGTGAGCGACCAGCGGGCAGGAAGCGGCGGCGCAGGCTCAGACGCAGCGGCGGAGAAGCGTGAAGACGCCGTGATGTCTGCTTGGGCGGGAGAATGGCTGAGGTCGACGAGGTGCTGGCCTTCGCCCTTAGTCGCGCACGGACGATTCTGGCCGCCTGCATGTGCATGAGCGCCCGTTCCTGACAGCGGCTGGCGACTTGACGGAGACGTGCGACGAACGGTGATGGTTGGAGAGGAGGAGAGTGAATGTAGGAAGAAGAGGAAGAAGAGTGTAATATGTGGGAGAAAGAGAATCACCCCTCAAGTCCAGGTCATCCAACTTTGGGTCTCCAAGGCTCTAAAATGGTAGTCGTAACCTCGGGCAGTCGCAGCTTCCTCTTTCTATTCGGTTTCTGTTTCTGGCGATTTCCCTCTTTGCTGATACAAGTCAATTCCAGGCGATGACAAGTGAGTGAAAAAGAAAGACGACAACCTCAACGAAGAAGAAGAAGGAGAAAAGAAATAGATTACTCTTTTGCACAACCCAAGGACCCCCCAGACCCAAGCCCCAATTGACATTTTCCCATGCCGGAGCGAGCCTCCTGCAGGCTCGTGTGTCCGGCCACACCAACCCTGCAACCTGCCTGTGCTTTGGCTGTGTGCCTGCATTAATCCCATTTCCTCGCCCACTCCAATTCTTCATACCTTGAAACATGGCGTTTTTTTCTCTTCTCTTCCTTTCCTTCCCTCCCTCTGTTTCGCTCTAATCTCACCCCTCATGCAAAAATGTCACCGTTGACGTACCCTCTTCATGCCCAACCCAACCTACCCAACTAACCCTAACCCTCAGTCCGTCAAGTTCGTACTCAGTACCCTACCGCCTCTAGGCCTCCCTCTCGCTTACATACCCTCTCCTCTGCACTTACCCGTCCATCCACCCAGTCCTTTACCCCTCCCCTCCCTCCCCTCGCCATATTACCCATCTGCAGACCCACTCCCCTCCCCCCCATCCAAACCCTATGTACGTGTGTACCACATCGCCACAGCACCTTGTTTGTCAGCCTCCCTGCTTACTCACCCATCCACACCCGAGCTGAACCGCATACACGACTTCTCCATACATGTATCGGCCCCACCTGTGCTCATCCCCTTTTTTTTTTTCCTCGATTCATCTTCCCCGAACATCGTCTTCATGATGTCATCCTACATGGCCCTTTCCCACCGCTGGTGAGAATTGAGTTTTTGGCCTGCGCTTGTTGAGTGAGATGAGATGAGCGAGGTGAAACACACAGCGTGAAACGAGGGCGCGGGAGAGTTCCGGGGGTCCGAGGTCGGATGTTCGGGATGGGGAGGGGGGTGGGCGAAGTATGCTTGCGTGGGTGGTGAATTTGTAAGGTTTGGGGGTGGGTGTGCGGGTGGGCTTGGCTGTGCTGGGTAGGCAATAGCAATAGAATTGGGATTGGGAGTATGAGGGTGAGTATGAGTGGGAGTGGGAGTGATATTGGGAGACGGAGAGGGAGTAGGTAAGGTAAGTTATTTTTGTACTCAAACGATGAGATAAATCAATTCTTTTGATTTTGCAAAACTACATACATGTACATATACATATGCTATCTAAGCTAAGCTAAGCTACCTACGTGACGATACCAATACCTTCCTTTCCTTTCTTCATACAATGGGATATCTCAAACCGAACTCTCAAAAACCACACACACTCATTCAAATATATATACACCCACACTTCCCTACGAAGCATGCCTATTCGCCCCCCTCTGCATCTTCCTCATCGCCTCCCGATGCGCATCCAACATCTGCCCACTCCGCATCATACTATCCATCATCGACGCCCTCTGCTGCTGACTCGCTTCCCTCTGCTGCTTCTCCATCTCCTTCTGCCTACGCTCACTCAGCAAAGCTAGACGCTGCTGCTCCGCAAGATAAGCTTGAGTCTGCGGAGTAGTAACGTCCTGGATCTGGTTCCGCCAGCCAGCCAGTAGCTCCTCGCGCTTCTGGTCGGATTGCGAGCTGCTGGTGCGTTTGGGCTGGTGGGAGTCGAAGCCTGGAGGGGCGCCTTTTGTGGTGGTGGTGGCCCACGCTTTGTTCTGCCATTTTTGAGCAACGGAGGGGGGGCCTTTGCGGGGGGTCGGGGAGACTTGGTGGATGAGAGGGGTGCTGGATTGGTGGTGTTGGAGGAGGTGGCGGCGTTGGGCGAGGGAGAGGTTTTCTTGCTCGGCTTGTTCGAGGAGGTTGGGGGCCGAGGACATGGGGGTTATGGATTGCGATGAGGTGCGTTTTCGCATGAGGCTTTCGCGTTGGCCCATTAGTGTGTTGCTGGGGAGGGGGGCGAGGGCATCGACTCTGGCTGATGAATTTGAGCGTGAAAGAACGGCAGGGGATATGGTTGGAGGTGATTGGGTCATTGTCCTTTGCTCGACTAGTGAGTGTTGAGATGTGGACAGTGACCGGTTGAGCCCAATACTGCTATGTGACCGCTCCACAGAGACTCTTCGAGACGTTCTCCTACTTCCTGCAAGTGGGAATGCTGTCTCTTCGCTCACTGGGGCAGGTACTTCTTCTGACACTTCCTCGAGAATAACCTCTGGAGCTGGCATGGCAAGAGTTTCCAATTCTGGCTTTTCTGCTGCCTCGAGATGTTTTGCCCATTCATTCGTCCGATAAGACAGTGCCACCTTGGAAAGCCTCGTTGGAAGGACGCCGTCACTTAGGCTGCCAACGTGTGATTCTGGTGCATTCGAACTTGACGACTTTGCCGGTTGGCCTTGTTCGCTTCCATTCTTACTGTCAGATACGAGAGTATCTACACGAACGCGCGAATCACGGTGTGAGTTGCGTTTTGACACCTCAAGAGGTTTTGGATCCGTACTGCTGGTAAGTGACTGCCGAATAGTTGGTCTTGTGGGGGTAGAGCTGGTTTCTTTATCTTCTTCGACATTCTCAGTAGCCACATCTGATACTATGACAACAGGCTCGACTTTCTTCTTTGATACAGTGTCGACTTTATCGTTCCCAAGAGCAGGTTCCGGAATATTACGGTGTTCAGCATCTAGTGGAGAATGTGGAGGTGTTATCTCGCGCAAAGACATGGCATCGTTATCATCGTCAACCGTAGCAGCAATAGACGAAGCTCGGTCATCTTCGATTGTGGGTGTGGTCACTAATGCTTCTGCTGATTCAGAGAAAACGCGTGATTGCCGGTTGGAAAATCGTCTTGTTACGGACATGTCAGAAATGCGTTTTGACATGGGCCGACGTTCAGTCTCAATTGGATGTTCAGATTCAGGTACCGCTGAAATTGATGCATTATCCTCATGGACATCTTCAGCTTCTTCCTCAGTTGGAATTTTGAAGGGTAGTGGTACAACAGGTGGCGGTGGCGGGACATCAGACCGTCTTTTCGGCGCTGAAGGCTGCTCCTTTGGAATCGAATCTTCGGGTACTTCGGGAAGGTTCTTGGTGTTATCGATCTCCTGTCCAGACGTAATATTCCTGTAGATGATCGGATTGCCCTGAGCGTCGACATCCTGGGAATTTTCGTCCTTCAACACACTAACAGTAACAGACGGGCCTGCAGCTGCTACACCACCTTTCGGTAGAGGAACCATTTCCACGCTTTCGGTTGCATAGACCTCACGTTCTTTGATGCTGGCGGATCCCTTCGGAGTAGCAATTGAAGATGACGCGATACTCGAGTCTGGGATGCTCTTATTTCCATAAGCAGCCTCCCATTGAGCGCGCTCCTTCTGGAATCTGTCCTCGACGGTACGTCCGCGTGCCTCCTCTTCCAGATCTTGTTCCCGCTGTTTCTCTAGCGCCTGCGCAGCGCTCTTTTCGCGGTGTTCCTTGACCATTCTCCAGACGCGAAGTTGCGAAACAATGCCAAACACTGCTATGATTACGACACCCGCAAGTTCTGCCTTCATATTCTTCGTGACAGGATAGGTGTTAGTGTCCAGAGGAAAAATGTTGTCGTTGATGCTCCACAGATACAACCAAAACTCTTTCCAGCCTGCGCAAGCCAAACAATCAATACCGAGGATTGTAGCGGTAGCGCCAGAGAAGGAAGTGGATGCGATGAGGCCGTAAGTCCTGGTATAATGACTGAATGAAAGGGAAAAGCCACCAGCACTCAAGCACCCAATGAAGATGGCACGACCAGTAGATGAATCAATCAACCCTCCATCTTTCAAGCTCAGGAACCACATGCTCAGACAGAATCCACCGAGAAGGCAACCGAAGCCTTCAGTAATATCCGGGAAGACGAGGGACAGTACACCGAAGATAACACCAGTGATGAATGCCGCGACGAAGAATGCGCCTTGAATACCATTCGAAACAGGTGGGTTCATGAGATAGACGATCAAAACTGTGACTGCAAGAGCCGTGAGATATGCAGCAGAGCCAAAAACATATATCCTACTTGATGTTAGTCAATATCTAATGTTATGTTATACTTGGCTTACCATTTGTTCTTGATACCTATGACGGCATATACCAGGCCTGTAATAAGTAAAATGGCCCCGGTTATACCCATGGCTGGTGTAACCTTTGGCTGGATTGGAAGTGGGTTGACAGGGCCCATCACTGGCCATTTGTTAGCCAATTCCTGATATCCAGATCGAGATTAGATATCTTACCAGTCGATGACGACGGCGTGGGTACTGGAAGAGAAGCAGTTTCCGGAATCTGGTGGACGCTGCTCGCGACTGTTCCAGACGGTTTTGCAGAGACATCTGCTGTGGAGGTTGCGCGATCAGACTGTATCGACGAAGGCGCATTTGTTATGGAAGGACGCGCAGAACTGGCAGATACAGGCGCAGCTGTTGGCGATTGACTCGAGGCATTCTCATCTTGTCGACGAATTGCATGATGAGGAATTGCGGTCACAGAGTGGAGACATAACAGAAGTGCCAGGCAGAGCAGGAGATAGCGGTAGGATCGCATGGTGAAAGCGTCTCAAAGATGGAAGGCAAGTTCCATCGAATTACAATTAGATTTGAAGTTGTGGCCGTGAATATGGGGCTATGGTTAGATGTAGAACAGGCGATTGCTGAGGCAAGAATGACGTGCGCAAAAGAAGAAAAGAATTGGCCAAGGGAGAAGCAAGTACAAAGATCGTGGAGAAATATTATTAGCTGGCGGAATATGGTAGAGAGCGAATGAAAAAGGAGTGGACGCAGACACGCAGCCTTTGGCGTGGTGTTGATGCAGGAAAGGTGCAGAGACAGACTGGGGAGGGCGCAAGGGCTCCTATCGGCGATAAAAGAGCATCAGATGGGCTTGATGGTAGATCTTCAGTTGGTCCCACAGTTCCAAAAAGCGAGAGGCGTGTGCGCTCCCGGCTTGTCCGCTATGAGCTGAAGAGGATTTTAGACGTCGCGCCTTGTCAACGGTGCCTTTTGGGATCACCTGGCTGGACTAGCTTTCACGGGAGATTGCACTCTCAGCCACCAGCAAACGACTTTCCCCCCACGGGCTCCATGACAGAGGTTATTGGACGAAACAGGGAATCCGCACCTATGGGCTATTGGTAATTGAGCCTCCAGACTAGGGAGAGTCAATAATCACCAGCAATCAGGAGGGCAGTCTCAGACAGGATGTCGTACTCGCTGGGCTCTGTCGGCGCTTCCCAGTGTCAATTTGGGACCGCGAAACAGCAAATGGCCGGATGTACGATGAGTTGTAATGATTTGACTCCGCTGCATGATGCGCCAACCTGTGTTGGTGCGAGGATGAGGCAGACGAGAGGGCAATGTGTGGATGTGAACGTTCAGCCCTAGGCCAATCAGGAGTTGCAGCACCATCTGATTCGTCGGCAACTCATCCGTAAGCCAGGGGTACTGACAAGCTTCGGTGCATAATTGTGGCTATGGTTGCATAAGTTGTCCTCCTGCATCATGTCAAATGCAATGCGTTGGCTAGGTCTGCCATCCTGCGCGAATCTATGCGCGACGACAATATCGCATATATAAACAACACAATCGCTTCATCATCTTCTCGACTTGTCGTTGCCGTCGGCCGAATAGCGCCATTGTATGTAGTTGGTATGGTCAGCCAGGGGCGGCACAGACAGATCGCTAAAGGATGCAATTCCCAAGCCATGATCTGCGATACGATGCCGAAGATCAGGTTCTAAAGTCTTTTGTCACCCGGAATACGCCCGCACTTGAACAGGCAATTGGGTCCAGCGGAAAGGCCTCACTTTGATCTGTCATCTCAAGTCACCTCATCCCAACTTGACGTACCATCTGAACACCACTCAGATAACCAAAGAGCACCTTGCGTCTACACAGCAACTTGTTACACAGAACGTTCATAGTCCCTTGGTCACACCAAATCCTGCTCGTTCTATGCATTACCCCAGTCTCGGACCTTCTGGAGTGGATCCGTTAAGATTGGCAATACTTGGGAAGAAAAACTTTCGCCACGCGAGCTCTCCCGAGCGTGTCACTGAGGCCTGGTCGACTGGACACTTTAGCAAGGAACCGCTGACCAGTGCGTATCTCGACTTATTACGCGACGCGTTCTGCTGGACGCGAATCTTACTTTCCGCTGCAGACGTGTGGTGGCTTTGGACGGGAAGATGCAGCGTGTTTATTGGCTGCATACACCTCACTATTTACCCGTCCATCCTTAATTCGCCCAACAACGAAACCATGCACTGTACGCATTTGGAAACATGTATGCTAAAATAGTATTTGGCAAATCGAAGCCACAGAATTTACATGCAAACTCTCCGTTGGGAAGACTTCAGCCGCCTCCCAACAATGTGGTGGCGCAAAGTGCTGAACTCTATTCACTTATTGCTGACAATCCACCTGTTCTCCGGAACAGCAAAACCAAGCCCTAACCGTCCACTAAGCAACAACTGTCAACGGCTCCAAACCCGGCTGCCACGCCTCCCTCTTCGCTCTGATCGCCTTTGGTGCGTAGCAAGTAGCCTGCTTGCCAACTCTCGAGGATCTCCCCCTTGGACTTGTCTGCACTACCATCACGCCAAAGACATACACCATACACGCCCAATTCGCAAATCACTCCACCCCTCTGCAGCTCGCCGTTACGGAAGATTGCATTGCGTAGTGGAGGTGGCTCAATCATCTCCATCAGGATGTATGCAGGCCAGTGTGTTTCAGGGAGCTTCTCCAGGAATGGAGGAATGGCTTTGCGATAGACATTGTTTCCGCCTCCCTCCCGTTGGGGTTTGAGGACGTAGCGAGCGGCTGACGAAGGATCGGTGGCCAGTTTCCTTGCTTCTTTGCCTGCCTCACTGCCGTCGAGCGGGTAGATGGGTGCAAAAGTAGCCAACACTCTTGCTGCAACTGCCTCATCTGGAAGGAATCGCTTGAGATGCGGTGAGTGGGGAGTAGCCAAGACTTGTTGGACTTTCTTGCACCCAGCTAGATGGGTCAGGATGCTGGGACATTTGATAGCTCGACTTTTCTCCAGATGCAAGCGAGCGGTCCAGTCTTCTTCTTTGGGATAGTCGTCGGGTGAGTATCCTGCGCGGAAGTATATTGTTGTGACCTCATACGATTTCGATGGTGAGTTGGGTGGTGTGTATACAAGTGTACGGTCTGCATCCAGTGTCGTGTGAGACAGTGTTTCTCCAAATGGTAACCTGAAGGACCTCACCCCGCTCTCGTTGAGCAAGGCATATTCGAGGTGTCTTTGATCGAAGACATTCCTTTCGGGGTCCTGGACAACAAATAGAACGCAAAGTGGGCGGTTGGATCGGGATGACCCGTATGCCTTGTGTGCTGCAGCCAAGCCTTTGGCTAGAGATGAAGCTGACTCGCTTTGTCGAAGGCTATCTTGACGGATGATTGAGGCTGTTGACTCTGGGTAAGCATCAATGGTGTGAAGATGTCTGTGTAGTGCAGACACTTGAGTCGACAAGCCACCGAAAGAGGATGCAATGGTGTTGAACTCGACCTGCTTTAAGCCAGGAGCAGCATCCTTCTGTGAAGGGTCCTTGTGGACCATATAATCTGATCGAAACAGGCCAAGAGAAAGGTCCTGGACGTAACCTTCCTTCTTGACTGCAAGGTGAGTTTGCCATAACTTTGCAACAAAGTCGTCAATGTCGACTAGCTCTTCAACGATACCCTGCAACCACTCTTCATCTCTCGCTATTGCCGAATAAAGCTCATTGTACGCTTTTTGTATAGCAACACCATCTTCAAAACATGAGCGCGGGAACAGGCTTGGGAACAGTGTGACAGGTGCTGTGGTAGCAAGTACCCCCGAAGGATCTTGAGATGGCTGCACGAATGAGGGAGCTGGACGAACCGCCAGGCCATTGGCAATGGACCAATCCTTGGCTTCGGTGATCAAATGTTGTTCGTCCTCTCGGGAGATTGCAGGAGGATATTCTGCATGAGATATCGAAACCATGTTTGCGCAAGTTGATCTGAACGAGATACTGTGGTAGAGCTTGAGTACTTAAGGGCTCCCCGCGCTAAGGATTGTGGTTTGCTCGATTGCCCCGCCAAAGCTCGGGAAACCAGTCTGAGTTGGACGCTTCTGGCAACATATTGGTAAGCACGTCATCACCCAATTCTCAGTCGCTATCATCTTCTGTGGATTTGTCTAATAGTAGAGTGTTGGAAAGTTACGCTGAAGATCACTCGGGCGTCACGTGGTATCTCCCAGCTTCCCTAGAGCTGGGTGGAGTCGATCTGTTTGCTGCGACACGCTGTCGCGTCGCGTTCAAGTTTGCTCCACGGTTAATGCGCTCTTCACTCTACACGCTTCGCAGGCCGACTTTACAAACCTTTTGTTAAAAGTGTTTCTCTTTCGAAACGTACTTATCGTGTCATGTTGCTGTTGCCTCTGTAAGCGGCTGGTCTTTGGATCTACCAATCTTAGAAAGCGTGCTGTAGTTCGCAACAATGGCAATTGACCTTCCTGGCCCTTCGACCACTGGCATTGCACAAAACAAACAAACGACATCTGTTTCGCATAATAATAAGACTGGCCGTAAGCGCAAAGTTGCTGAATTGCAACCTGCAGAGAGGCCCTCACCCGACAATGCCTTCGCCAACCTGTTCCGGGAACCCCAACAGCAAGCTGCGAGAGGATGGGAATTTTTGAGGCACTGGCAAACATCAGGCGATGACACAATCGTAGATTTCTCACAAGAGGAAGAGCTGAATAACGACGAATCCGACGAAAGTGATCAGGGAGATGCACCAAGTATCCCAGAACGTGACCTGCTCACTAAGGACCAAAGAACTGAGATTGTCAACGAGGAAGTCCAGCGATACGCCTCCAAATGGAAGCCAAATAAAGGCGTCCCGATTAGAGAGCGCCAAAAGTTTGACCGTGAAACTCTGTGGGGCAACGTAAAAACCAACAGCCAGAAGAAGCAAAAGGTCCAGCATTACGAAGCAGAAGTTGAACGTTTCAAAGATATTCTCCAAGAAAGATGCGATACCATCGTTGGTCAACGCGAAAATTCTGCAGCAACGATGCGACGACTTTGTCGAAGTCTCGAACAGGGAATTGACAACCTTGAGGAGGCCAAATACTTACTCGAAATTTACAAAAACCCACCCAGAAATGACAGCGGGCAAGAAGAGCTTCACAGTTTTAGTCCCAGTCCCAGTCCAAGTCCAAGTCCAAGTCCCACTCTTCAGCCAATACCACTTGAATATGGCAACGGGCAGGAGGAGCTTCACAGTCGAAGTCCCAGTGCGCAGCCTGTACCATCCGAAGTTGACAATATGCAGGAGGAACTCCATAGTCGAAGTCCGAGTGTCGACACAGTATTTGCATCGCCTCCCAGAAGACTCAGTAACCATAACCTCCCTGTCATTACTTCGCCAGCTTCTGGATTGCCAGCCCCCAGGCCAGTTAGGAGATTACTTTCTACTCCAATTCAGCGCAACTCTCCGCCCAACCCTGCATTTGTGGAGACCGTCGAGGGCTCTCCTGCAATGGCTAGGCCTAGGCCGCAAGTCGAAACTACCCCAGTGTTGGCTGCACCACAACCTCAAGTTCAATTCGACGACATGCCCCAGCTTGCATCGATGGTCACTATTCGGAGATGGAAATGGCCCGATCTTGTCGACACCAAAGACCGGAAAAGAGTGATCTCGAAAGCAGTTTATGAAATGAACTCAGAGGCACGCGAGACGATAAGGGCTCGGTTGAATGACGTTGACAAACAACGCCTATGCCTGGATATCCACGCTTGCGTCGTCATGTTATATTTCGGTGAAGCCAGCATAGCAGACGTCGAGAATGGAGACCTGCCCAAAATCAAGGCGCTCACACGCCTCTTTCTCTGCTGGTGGCTGTGCAATAATTACGTCCTTCGCGAACCTTCGCGCGACGAGCTCCATGACTTGGTGGTGGACATTGGGGAAGACGACTCCGACTTGGGCATATTCAACGATTACTTGAGGACGATCATGGCGACGACGTTTAGTGCTGAGGCGTTGCAGCATCCATATCGGCCCTCACAGCATGAGACGATAGATATTTCGAGCGACGAGGATGAACCTCCTCAGGGATCTAACACGAAAGTCGTGGGCGCTACGCCAGAGAAGCCGATAGTTTTGTAGTGGCTCAAGCCTAAGGGAAGAGTTTCTTGTATTTAGTACTACTGGCATGTGGAGTTCGCAGCATATGTTTCACAGTTGTTTGCATATATACCCCAGCATGTTAGCGATGCCAGCGTCTGTTTACTTTATTCTAGTCTACAATATCAACACCAGTAACTATTCGATACGTCATTAAGACGTCTTGATCCAATGCTAGGTGCGCATGTCTGCAGAGTAATATGATGGCTCATGGTCATGGTGAAGGCATTCTAATCCCCAGTCAGACTTAGTTGACAGCTCGCTAAAGACTACCCAATGCCATTGTGGCGATCTGCACAGCTACATCGGACGGTGTAGGTTCCGGAGACCTGTTCTGGTACGCATGTGCCTCGGCCGATCGTTCAAAGTGCGGAGCACAGTAGTTCCATCCAAGAGATGCCGTGTTGAAGGCCAGAAATCATCAGTTGTATAGCCGATTCATGGACACAGACACGGTGGTGGTGAGAAGCGGCATCTTTTTTTGCGCCAGGTGGTACGACATGAAAATGTAGCTCGTAAGCCATGAGTCCAGTCTTTCGGCAACCCCACCCGCCTCTACTCCAGACGGTCGCAAGGGCGCAAATTAATAAGGAGAGTCGGCATTGTAAGCCTGCTGAACCAATAAACGAAAACCAATTACATGCCGACGCCGGTGTGGAGCTACTTGCGCTTAGCCTTCCTTTCAGTTCGGAACAACATATGGTTGATGATTTTCTGACTCTCCGCTGCACTCTGTCCTTCACTCCCCTCCCCTTCCCTCTTCTCCCACCCTTCCAACTGCCCTCGGCCATAACTCGCCTCTCTCTTTCCCACCTACTGCGCCATTGACCACCATGGAGGCTCTTTTGCGCCAATCGAGGTCCATGTGCCCGTTCCTCTCCAAAACCTCCCCCGCCACTCTTCGCTCGCTTTCCACCACCGCCGCTGGCCACGATGTCTCGCCCGGTGCGGGCAGCATGTCCAACCTACAGGTGCTCGGTCGCCGCTGTCCGATCATGGGCAAGGCGCTTGCCGTCCAAAGCGCTCGCATGGGAAACAGTGCTCTTGCAGGCGCTTTTGGTGGCGTGCGTGCTTACCACTCCCGTGTGAACCGCTCCAAGCTGCACACTTCTGCCCCCAAGGAGGCGCATGCGGTTGATATTGAAAATCTGCGAACCAACCAGGGTATGAAGCCAATTTTCGGTCTTTTCGTCCCATCTTCACTGGTTGCGTCATAGAGCAACACTCTGAGCGCATTGATTCCCACCAGACTGTGCATACTAACTCATCACCCAGGACCAGTTCCTTTCCCTGCAACCGTTCAGAAGCCTGCTCCCGCCAAGCCCCTCTACGCTGGAAAGCCCGCTGCGCCTCACGCCAAGAAATTCGACTATGAGGGTTTCTATCAAAATGAGTTGGACAAGAAGCACAAAGACAAGTCGTACCGCTACTTCAACAACATCAATCGTTTGGCCAAGGAATTTCCTCGCGCTCACAAGGAATCTAAGGACGAGAAGGTCACCGTATGGTGCTCCAACGACTACCTCGGCATGGGCCGCAACCCCCAGGTGCTGAAGACGATGCACGAAACCTTGGACAACTACGGCGCGGGTGCTGGCGGAACTAGAAATATCTCTGGCCACAATCAGCATGCAGTGGGCTTAGAGTCGACCATTGCGAAGCTTCACTCCAAGGAGGCTGCCCTCGTGTTTTCGTCGTGCTATGTTGCCAACGACGCTACGCTTGCGACTCTGGGTAGCAAGTTGCCCAATTGTGTAATTTTGTCAGACAGTTTGAATCATGCCTCGATGATCCAGGGCATTCGCCATTCTGGCGCAAAGAAGATGGTGTTTAAGCACAATGACGTAGCCGATCTTGAGGCGAAGCTTCAGTCGATCCCCGCTGAGTACCCCAAGATTATCGCTTTTGAGAGTGTTTACAGCATGTGTGGATCAATTGGACCTATTGAAGAGATTTGCGATCTGGCTGAGAAATACGGTGCCATTACCTTTCTCGATGAAGTCCATGCTGTAGGCATGTACGGACCACACGGTGCAGGTGTCGCCGAACATCTCGATTACGAAGCCCACAAGGCTGGAAGGCCCCAGGGTACCATCCAGGACCGCGTGGACATCATCACTGGCACACTGGGCAAGGCCTATGGCTGTGTTGGTGGCTATATCGCTGGATCAGCCAAGCTTGTTGATACTGTTAGGTCTCTTGCGCCTGGATTTATCTTCACCACTTCGCTTCCACCAGCGACCATGGCTGGCGCAAAGACAGCCATTGAGTACCAGGCCAACTACCAGGGCGACAGGCGCCTTCAGCAGCTACACACGCGCGCTGTGAAGGATGCGCTGAGCGAGAAGAACATTCCCGTGATTCCCAACCCCAGCCATATTGTGCCTGTCTTGGTTGGCAATGCTGAGGTGGCTAAGAAGGCTTCGGATTTGCTTCTCGAGGACTGGGGCATTTATGTCCAGGCCATCAACTACCCCACTGTCCCCGTTGGCCAGGAGCGTCTTCGAATTACTCCCACGCCTGGTCACGTGCGCGAATACCGTGAGCACCTCGTCGAGGCCTTTGATGCTGTCTGGAACCAGCTAGGCATTAAGCGCACCAGCGAATGGGCTGCCGAAGGTGGCTTCATTGGTGTCGGCGTCGAGGGCAAGGAGGAAGAGCTTCCACTCTGGACTGACGAGCAACTCGGAGTGGACACTGTCCTGAAGGAAATGAAGGCTGGTCAAGGCGCTTCTGGTGTCTTGGAGGCTGTTTTGGAAAACGAGCGCAAAGCTACAGCGCAGGCCGTTGCTGCTGCTGCTTAGGCACTGCCACCACACCCATACATACTACTCTGCTGAATACTCTGCTAGGTACATGATTTGCGAGGTCTGGTCGCTCGTTTGGATTCTTGAGACCTAAGATAGCTTCATTTCACACCAGTGCAATCGAAAATTTTCGTCTTGCCAATTCACTATTTTGTTTGATCATACGTGAATACTGTCTAACCAATGACAATAAGCCTACAGGTCCAATTGCGTGTCAATTGCTATTGTCCCCCTCGTGACTATTGTGGCTCGCGCAGCGTTTGGTGAGCACGGGCGTCTTGGCAGTCGAGACGCTAGTGTCAAGCTTAGAGCCTCATCGAGACACGCTCACATCGCTTCTCTTCTAACGCGACTTTGCGCATATCGTAACCCGATTGCTAACAAGCCATCACAGGACTCACTTTGCCATCCGCAGCTCGACGGACACCTGCGCCTCCACTGCTGGTAATTTGAGACTTACATCCCCACCTCGAGCCGTCGCTGGATGCCCGGCACATAGCTCAGCAGCCTCTCTTCCCCGCCGGTCTCTCCTCTTTAAGAGAGTACCACTATGGCACCACCTAATAAACGAAAACGCCCTGAGCGCGGCTACTCGCAGGATGATACAAGGCCCTCTCCTCACCGTCCAGAGAGCCTGCGAATGGGCCAGCAGCAACAGCCGCACCATTCGCATCACAACCAGTACCAGCATCAGCAGAATAGCCCGCGCGGCGGCGGAAACAGACGCCAGAGCAGGAACAATGGCCGCGGTGGCTCTAGCGTACCCCAAAGCCCAAACATCCCACACGCATCTCCCACAGCCATGTCTCCTCCTTCGACCTCGTTCCAGTCAAACAAGCCGCCGCAACAACAGTCGGCCCCATCCACACCCGCACCCTCGAGACACCAACCCCCAGCTCCCCCCGTTCCTTCAGCGCCCCCACCAACTCGCGAAGCCCCCGACAGCAACGAGTACCTTACACCCGCACGAGTTGCGCGATGGAACGGCGAGGCGCGGAACGCTGTCGTTCAAGCTGCTACGGCAGCGCAGCGGGACGGCGATGTCTTCACGCTGTCTGTCGTATTCCATGAAATCATCGAGGCAGCCATGCAGAATTCGCTGGGTTCAGAAGAGCTAGGATCAATGGTGCGCGACATCGTTGCTGCTCCAGCTAGTGAAGAGGTGGATTCAGTATCGACGTTCTTGGACACGCTCAGCTCACTGACTACCGACAAAGACAAGCAAACCATGATACGGCAGATGCTGGTCGCTACGGAGATTGACATCTCGCGTATGCGCAATGAGCTTGAATTTGAGTTGCTGGCCTCGCTAGGATTGGTCCGAGAGACCTTTGGCAAAATTGCAATTCGCAAAGGCACCCATGCACTGTATCGGCAGTCGAACTACAATCTTCTTCGCGAGGAGACTGAGGGTTACTCAAAGCTCATGACGGAGTACTTCACTACGGTGAACACCGAACCACCCAGCCAGGAAGTCGTAAGCGAGACCTATCAGCGAGTCAATGCTCTGATCGGCGCATTCGATCTAGACATTGGCAGGGTACTAGATGTCACTCTCGATGTCTTTGCCAACCTTCTCGTTAAGAACGGAAAATTCTTTGTCAAGCTCTTACGGTCTAGTGCCTGGTGGCCGGAATTGCGAGGATTTGATGGCATCGAGTGGAAGGAACCAGAGGTTCCGATCCTTCCTACCTGGATGCTGCCAACCTCGTCCCTATGGTATTCTTCCGAGAAAGAGATTGCAGAGCAAAATGAGCGAAGGGAGCAACGAGACCGCAAGTTCTGGGAGCGAGTCGGCGAGCTGGGCGAACGTGCAGGCATTCAGGCATTTTTCGAACTTGGAGCCCGGCCTATTGTATCCAACAACCGCCAACCAGATCAAACCTTGCCTAAAAAGGGCGAGCCATTATCGAAGCAACAAATTGCACGGCAGTGGGCAGATGAGTGGATTGCGCAGACCGGAACTCTGCCACCCTCTGGAAACGATATTGCTGCGCAATTGCTCGGTTTCAAGCTTCGATTCTATGCTTCAGATGCCCGCGATGCATCCGACTTCCTCCCTGATAATCTCATGCACATGGCCGCGTTGTTGATCAAGATCGGGTTCATTTCCATCTTGGACCTTTATCCCCACTTATACCCTCTGGAGGAAGACATGTCTGCCCATAAGGAAAAGCTCCTCAAAGCGAAGAAGGAGAAGGAGGCGAAGGAGCGAGGCTCCGTCGCAAATGCACTTACCATGGCTGGTGCACTTCCAGACGACGGACCCCATGGGCTTCCAGCTGTCAACCGCCTACGAGATTTGGGCTCCAAGTCAGAGTCAGAACGAAGCACACCCGCCAAATCAGACGATGCTACTGAGAAAAAGAGCACCTTACCTGAGCCAACGGACCAGAAGTACTCGCTACTCAAAAGCTTGCTTTGCATTGGTGCGCTGCCTGAGGCACTTTTCATCCTAGGCCGCCATCCATGGTTACTAGAAGTCTACCCGGATCTGCTTGAGTTACTATTCCGCTTGGGTCACCATTCTCTCAGCAAAGTCTACGAAGCAACAAAACCTGCCTTCACCAAAGATATGCCTGTTGTCGCCAAAGGTGCTAGTGTACGGTCACTTTCACGACCTAGCGATTTCATTCCTCGTCGCACTCTTCGATGGTCTAAGCCAGACGCGCGTGATGCTGGCGAAGGTATTGACTACAAGTTCTACTGGGAGGAGTGGGCCGATAATGTTCCCGTCTGCCAGGACGCCAACGATGTCATCAAACTCTGCACGTCCCTTCTCGGTCTTGCTGGTCCAGAGTGTGGTCAGGACACCGTCTTGTTGACAAAGATTGTCCGTGTTGGTAGGAAGAGTCTGGCTGATGACCGTTCGGAGGCAAATCGCAAGCGTTGGTCCGACTTTTCCGCAACTTTCATTGCTCCCGCAGTATCCTACACTGGAAGGAACCCTGGTGTCATCCATGAAGTTTGGTCACTGTTCACAGAATTCGATACGGCCACTCGATACACCATCTATCAGCAATGGTTTACCTCCACAAAGCCGGCGTCAATTAGATCTGCTTTTGAGCAGGTCAGGATCGACACCAACCACGTGCTTTCTCGAGTCACAACGCAAAACACCAAAGAGTATGGACGAAAGATTGCCAAGATCTCATATGCTAGTCCCAGCATCGTTTTCCAATTGACACTGAAACGACTCATCAACTACCCTAACATGATTGATACTCTTGTCGAGTGTGTCAAGTACCTCACCTTACTCGGTTACGATTGTCTCATCTGGACCATAGTCAATTTCCTCATAAGGCCTGAAAAGGGAGATACCCAGGATAACGGCATGTTGTCTGCGCCTTGGTTGAAGAACATTGCGACTTTTGTTGGCAGAGCTCTGCAGAAGAACTCATTGATTGATCCGACCCCAATATTGCAGTTCACGGCACATCAAATGCTTCAACCTGAGGGCGAGTTGTACATGCAAGATGTATTCGAGCAGATTGTCAAGCAGATGGGTGGAGTGAGCAGTATTGGTCAGATTTCAGATCCTATGGTGTATGCTTTGTGTGCAGGACCTGTTCTACGTCACTTCACTTTGGCGCACCACTTCTCCGATGATCGATCAAGAGTGGGCGGGCCCGCACGACGACTTGTGAAGTGTTTGAAGGATACTGGTCTGGCACCGCAGATCCTCATTGCTCTAGCTCAGCAAGTGGGAGCCTACATTTACCGCGAAGACCAGCAAGATGTACCAGACAAAGTAGTGCTCTTCAACCTGGACAAGATGCGGTCCAATCTACTCCAGTACCTTGAGTTCCTTCGAACATGGATGCCGGTTGAAATTTTCGACAACGCCATCCCCGGCGTCCTCGAACTGATGGCAGAGTACAGAGTTGACCCCGCGTTTGCATTCACCATCGCGCGCACAAGTATAACGAGAAAGTTCAACGCCTTTAGGAAGGGGAAGCAGATTGACCCGCCAGATGCGAAAAAGCAAACCAATGGTGAAGCCATGGATGGGGTTGAGGACACTTCGAAGGTCAACGGCACTACCGACACGCCCGATGTCGAGAAGCAAGAAAAGACGACGGATGTTGAAATGCAAGAAGCACCCCAAGCCGACGCCGACGAGTCTTCCTCACAGCCGGCGTCGAAGTCAGAAATAGTGGCATTGGCTGAGCAGCTCCAAAGCGGTTTGCCACAAATGTTCGCTGAGCATCCTTGTGTTCCATTCTATGTTACCTTTTGGTCTCTTAACATCAGTGATGTCGACGATGCTGGCGTCAAACAATCATATCAAAACAACATTGCCTACTTCGAGCGCAAATTGCCTCCCGAACGTCGTGGCTATCACCAGAGCGTTCCCAGGAAAGAAACGGAGGAGGTGCGCCGCGCCAGGATCGAAATTGCAAAGCTAACAATGGAAAAACTTGAAGTCGCAAAAGCTAGTACGCTCATGCAGAAAAATTTGCGCGAAGAGATGGAAACTTGGTTCGCAGGCTTTCCCATGGTGGACGCCCGATCCGATGCACTCCACAACACCCTTCTCCAGGACTGTTTCCTCCCACGAAGCCGCATGTCTATCGAAGATGCTCAATACGCATCGGCCATGCTCAAGTTCATGCACGATTCAGGTGTTCCTGGTTTCCGCACTATCAAGCTTATGGATCTCCTCTTCAACCACAACAAACTAGCCGGTATAATCAGCATGTACTCGGAGAATGAAGCTGCAATGTTTGGCCGTTTTCTTAATGGTATACTGCGGGAACTGCTGAGATGGCATCAGAACGATAATGACGCATATACAAAGTCTGCCCACGGTCTAAACAAGGAACTTCCTGGATTTGGCCGCCGTTTCGATGCAGAACGTAAGCCCATCGAACATCTTCAGTACGACGACTTTTGCAAGCTGTTCCACAAGTGGCACAAGGCGCTCTTCAATGCTCTCAAAAGCTGCCTTGAGAGTGGTGACTTCCAGCAGATTCGAAATTCGCTCAGCATCTTGAATGCCCTCTTTGGTACCTTCCCCAAGACCAAAACGATGGCTGCAGATCTGGAGGCAATTGTCAAGCACATGGCACAACATGACGAACGAGGTGATGTCAAGATTTCAGCAACATCGAGTCTCTACTTGTTCCTCGAGAGCAAGACTGTCTTACAATCGGAGTATAAGTTTAGGAATGTGCCTGAGCCTCCCAAGCCAGCCACGGAGGAGACCGGTCATACAGAGGATGAAAAAGCCAATACATCACAGGCTCAGGACAGCGCATCGGCCAAGCTCAGTGCTACAGCACCTGCTTTCAAGCCCGGGACAGAAACCAATGGTGTTCACCGCCAACCAGGTGACCGGCTCGACGACAACACCACGTCTACTGCTGCACCTGACAGAGACACAGTCAAATCAGCACCAAAGCCGTACGATCATAGGATGCAAAACGCACAATCGGAAAAAGACGCTTTCAGACATTCCAGCACTGCCGGCTCTGCAGCACATACAAGTTCAGTTCCGCCTCGGCCAGAAGACCGGAATACGCCACAGCCTTCTGCTGGTCGACCTGCGCATAACTTACCAGTCAGGCCAGATTCTCAACCTGGAAGGCTTCGACATTCCGACCGACCAGGAGTTGAGCGGCCAATGGACCCAGTGCCCCACAGCCGATACGAGTCTAAAGGCCCTTCAGGTGACTTTGGCCGATCGGATCGCCCTGGCGATGCTGCACGCCTTCGTGACGCTTCACCTGGCCGCCGTGGCAGATATGTATCTGGCGGTCGAACTCCTGAGCGAATGCCACCTACTAGTGATCACCGTGAATGGCCCGGCCGAGACGCAAGGGAGTACGAAGATCGAACCATGCGTGCGCCCCCACGAGACGGTCGGCTTCCACCCGTACGGCCTGTTCAAAATTGGGATCCCCGTGACTCTAGAGATATGAGGGACCAGCGTGAGCGTCCAGACTCACGCGGTCAAGGTGGACCACCGTCGATGGAACCACGTCGGATGCACTCCAACTCTTCATTGAACCAAGAGCATAATCATCATCGACGAGATATGTCATATTCGCATCACGGCCCGGAGCGGGTTGACCATGGACCGCCGCGACAGGAACCACTACCCACGTCTCCGACAACCGACGGTCCTCCAGTGAATCCAGCTCGAGCGCACTTGATTAATCAAGCAGAGCATGGACGACCAAATGTTCTAAGGAATGAGCGAGACAATCGCCGCGAGCGAGGTTCACGACCACAATCGCCTCGACGCGAAGACGATAGACACGGTGATGAGAGACGTGGAGATGAGCGGATGCACCACGGACACCATGGCCGTCCTGACTTCCCTCGAGACAACCGAGAGGAGCGAGGTTTTGCGCCGCAACAGCTTGGAGGTAGAGATCGTCGGGATGACCCAACCATGACCACACCGACAGGTCCGCGTGGAGGACGAAACGACCTTCCACCTGCCGACACATCTCGCCCGATGTTCCAGAACTCGCGCCCTCAACGAGGGTCAGGATATCAAACTCAGGATCCCAACTTTGGCAGGTTGACGCAACCAGCAGAATCTGGGCCGCCATCAGGACCGCGAAGTAAGTCTCCACCACTCTTCGAAAAGAGAAACCCCATACTAACGAAAACGAAAAAAGGCGATCGACCGCATTCACAACACTCCTCAGGACCACCTTCAGGTCCAGCAGGTTCCCTACAGCCGGGCATCCATCCGAGCCGCGTGGATAATATCCAGCGACCTCAGCAAGGACAGTCTCTCCAGACCAACATGCCGAATGCGCCTAGTGGGCCCCGCGGCTCTGGTCGGGGACCACAAGGACCACCGCTCTCGTCACCAGTGAATCATAGAGCTCCAACTGGGCCTGCCACCATCGAGCGTGGGCAACGAGGGAATGATAGGAGAAATCCCATGAATGCTATTACCAATGTGTTGGCGCAAAACAACCCATCAGAGCGACCCAACGACCGTTCTGCCTCGTCAGGTCAAAATCCTCCTGTTCGTGGTCGTGGATCAATTCGTGCCAATGGCCCCATGGACTCTGGTGACATGTCAAGCCCAATGCCACCACCTCTGCACAACTCCACACCCAACGCCCGATCCGAGGGTCAACACTCGAGGAGCAGCCGATCTGAGCACTCTTCAAGTCGGGCAGAGGGACTGCTACAAGATGATGGCAAGTCAGAATCTCGCAGCCATCGTGATAGCAGACGCAGTGAGCGTTCAGGTCATGAGGAGCGAAGCCATAGGCGACAAGAAGATGGAAGTAGTCGCAATGGGTCGACTGATCGACCTCCCCGTGTTGAAGGCGAGGAGCGTGAACGAAGCGGCCGAGAGAAGCGTGGTAGCGAGCGTGAAGGAAGCAGCAGACGTGAGCGAGGAGATGGCAGTGAGCGGTCAAACAGGGAGAACCGCGAACCGCGTGATAGTAGCAGACGAGAGCGTGGTTCGCGCGATGATACGCGACCATCCGGCCATAACGACCGTGATCGACGCAGCAGAGGCGGTGCAGGAAGCACAGGAAGCACAGGCGAAGATGGACGTAAGCGCGGCCGCGACCCTCAGGATCAAGGCCAGCCGCATGGAGACACAAAGCGAAGGCGTTAGGAGCACCGCTGTTACAACTACTTTACTACTCGGGTTTAAAGATGAGCGACATTGGGAACTTTCATCTGGACGAAAAAGATTTCTCCACTTTTCACACAAACACAATCGACACAAAAGTCAAAGGAAAATAATATCACTTCGGGATTTTGACCTCCAAAATCGAAAGACCGATACTATTATATTTTCCTGTTCTCTTCTCTTCACTTCAACTTGTTCTTTTCTTGTCTTAATATTACCATTACTGGTCCCCAATTACATTCCACCGGACCAAACACATACACCATTACCATACTACCACTACTACTCGCATTTGCACGGCGTTCTTGTGTGATTCAAAAAAAAGGCTGCATCACATCATCATCACACCATGTTCATCAAAACGATACCCCTCCCGAGCATAATACACTTTTCTTCTTCCATCGTGCCGAGAGAGACATTTCGAGCGGTTATCTTGGGATATGGGGGATGGGGATTTTTTGCATGGAGTGTTTTCATGGCGTTTGTTTGTTCTTCTTTACTTTCTTCTGGGTTTGGGGGTTTTCTTGTGATGGTTTCTCTTGGGTGGGGGTGGGAGTTGTCTTCGGACGTATTTCTCTCTACTTTCAGTTAAGAGGAAGGATGATGACGAAGTGATTGGGGACACGGTTGGGTAGGCGGATACGTGGAGGAAGTAAAGAGGCTGATGGGGGGGTTGCATGTATTGTATTAGTAAAGAGAAAGGAGAGAGGGGAAAGGAACGTTGGACTTTAACACAGCTTAGCCTACCAATCTAAACGCCGAAAGTCGTCAAACTTATATGTTCTTTTTTGTCTCTGCTGCACGAAGTGCTTGTCCGGCATATTTGTATTTCCCGCCTGATATTCTTTCATTCACATTGGTTTTTTGCAGTCTAGCTTCATGCACCGCCTGTGTACGTCTTCAGAATCCCCTTATGAGTGCGAAATATGAAGTATGAAGTATACATAAACCTCATGACCCAACTTTCCTCACTCATGTACTACCTATCTACCCCATCTGTCTACCCCGTCTGTTTACCTCCGCTACGATCCCGGATTTGGAGAAATGTAACACGCTGCTGCTATTTGAAGAGGAACGGAATTGAGCGTTTTCTATTTGGAGTGAGGGGGTGTGGGTGGGTGTGTATTCGACATGGGGTTGTGTGAGGGGCGATGGATTGGTACGCGGTGTGTGGGTATGTAGATAGGGTTATTACATTGCTGATAGGATCTGGATAGGATATGGATGGTTGGAGGAAAGATTGGGTAAGTTGGGGAGGATGAAGGGGGCAGAGAAAGGTTGTGGAGTGGGAGGGAGTGGGAGGGGAGGAATTGTGGTGTGTGATATAAGAGGGTTTTGGGATTGTTTTGGAGGGACTTGTTGAAAAGATTCGTAAAGAGCTTCCCTTTTGGTAACGAATACATAACTATGTATTCGGCTCGATTTTGTGTCAAGTTAAGAGGGAATTAAGAAAGGGAGTGAATTGGTGTTTGGTAGGTGTAGATGAGATTCAATACTAGAATATGAAGGGTGTATAGATGGGTTTGCTTGGAAGGGTATGTCGTTCAACACAACACTTTCATTTATGCAAACCGAATCCTACTTCTCGTTTCTTATTCTTCACATGTACCTAGGCCCTTTTCCCATTCTCTCCCTTCCTCCTCCTCCTCCATCGCTCACTTCCCCCCTCAATTCAATCTCAGCCCCAGACCCATCCCCATTGCATCTATACTCGGCCTCACTCGGCGCCTTCCCTTCCTGCACGCGGGGTAACTAATAACACTGCATCAAGAAGCAAAGGCAATAACATATACATAAGCCAAGCCCGCACACCTGCAGATCCCACGCGAAAACCGCAAAACTCCCGGCGTCACACAAGCAGGTTTTTGTGTTCGCGAAAGTACGTCGCATGCAGGAACGACAGGGGTACTGGAAAGGAGCCGAGAGGTGTATCCTACTTCCTATGTAGGTACCTACGTATAAATACACATATATTAATTAACCCGAAGAAACGACATAACGCCGTCCTTGGTATAGACCTGCTGTGCTTACAAAGGCCTTATATATACCTCATACCCTGCAGCATGAGTTATAGTTACGAGGTTACATTCTCCTATATACGCATTTCTGAGTGCAACCGAGCGCAAATGCAGTTTCCGTTGCTTCCATCCCCGGAGGATTTACCGTCGTGGGCGCGGGGGTAATATGCGGCTTGGCAGACGTTTCCTGGGGTAGGGGCGGGAGGGGGCGGATTAAGGGCTGGGTTACAGAGTGTTAATAGCATGGCTGGGGGGATGTTTAGAGGGATAGTTGCGAGTGGGGTGGCGAGAAGGGTAGGTGGTAAGCGATAATAAAAATTGGGAGAATTGTGAATCACGATGATCATACGAGAGGACGTGGGTATATAAAGACGAGTGATTCCTCTATCTACCTGACTCATTTACTAAGAAGTATCTTCACTTCCATCTCGTCCTTCGTTTCATCTCCACAGAAACAATCTATAACACTAGTTATCAACATGCACTTCCCTACTCTCGCTCTCTTCCTCTCTGCGCTTCCCCTTGCTCTCTCCTCGCCCACGCCTCAACTTGAACCCCTCGACCCCGAATTCGCAGACTGGACGTACAATAAATTCCCTAGGGAGAAAGCAACATGCCCCGCGCCCAACGGCACCAAGCAAGATTGGACTCTGGGAGACTTGAAGGAGCTCGCTATTGCAGCGAGTAAAGGCCCCGTGTATGATCCGTCGGCCGGAAATGTGGGTGGCGTGGGGTGTGCAGGGATATATGGCGTTCCTTATCATGCTGTAAGTTTTTTCCAGTGTTTGGTTTCTTTTTTTTCTTCTTGTGCTTGAATAAGGGAAGGGAATATGGGGTTGTGTGATGTGCACAGCTAACGTGGTGTTGTAGATCGGAACCAACCGCGGAATCGCTTTCATGGGTGTTGCAGTGGATAGGAAGAATAAGCAGTTTACGCTGTGTACTTTGCAGAGCCCGGATGTCGATGGTAATGGGTATAATGAAATCTGTGATTTGGATTGAGGTCTGATGGAGATCGGCTTGTCTTTGGAAACTTGAGAGTTGTTTGGAAACTGCGTTAAAGAAGGCAAGAGGGAAGGTAGTATGGAATTGAAGAGTATGAATGACGTGATAATAATGAGAAATTTATTATTGTATGATTATGCTGCCCAATTACTAATTCCAACGCCATGCTTCTATTGAAGTGGAAAGAAAATCGTAAATCGTGAAATCTATGTCTAATTGCATCGTTCTCTATCCCGTTCTGTCATATCTTTGCACATTTATTTGGCGGCAAACCTCGACTTGGCCCTCAACTTCGCACCGAAAAAGTATAGGATGTAAACTCCAAAGCTACAGCCTACTGTGAGACCACCAAGCAAGGAAATACCACGATCTACTCCAAGGTTATGGAACAAAGGGTAAGCAAAGTGGATAGCTCCAGCAGCAAGTGCTGAACGCGCGAAGTCGTTGCCTGCGAACAAACTCGCAGCGTACTGCGGGTATACGAGCGGAATGTAAAGGAAGATACACTGAATAATCAGGAAAATTCCAATAGACGTGATGACGATGCCAATACAACTGACAATCCAGTGGATCTCAGGTCGGCTAGTCCATCCGAAGATAAACAAGCCGATTGGCACGAGGAAAGTGACGAAAAGAGCAGGGATCAATCGTCGTTCAGGATTTCCAAGACCGTTGGCCCGAATATCTGGCTCGACGCGGAAATAAATGTACCACCAGTACCACGCGACCGAAATGACTACACCGACCGTAACAGACAAGAATGTTAGACCGAGTTCGCCTAGGTTGAAGCCATACATGGCGTTGTAAACGAGCGGGAATGCTTCGAAGAATGAGTAAAAGATACCGTAAACTATCGCTGTGTAGACGGCGGTAAAAGCAATGCTAGGATCGAGGAGCATAAGCTGGAATGGACGCCAGAGTGCTTCGACAGCAACGTCTCGTGGAGTCATCTTCGCCTGGTCGATTTCCGATTGCGATTTCAAGTTCTCATCGCCCGTAAGTTTGCGAAGACGCTGTGCCCTTCGAAGAAGAATATTCGCCGACGAAGTCTCCGGAAGGAAGAAGAAAAGCACCAGAAAGATCGGGCCATTCATCCAAAGCATCTCCCACAACGACCACCTCCAATTCTTCGCCGCAACACTGAAACCCGAGATAATCGGCCCAAGAGCAGGTCCACACGTCGCCGCAAATGCCCACAGCGACAACACATACGGCAACTTCACCAAGCTGTACACATCCTGCAAAGTCGCACCTCCAGTAGCAAGACATGGGCTTCCAAAGAACCCCTGCAAAAACCGCAGAACAATCAATCCCGCGAAGTTATCAACCAGCGCCGTAGGAACCAGCAAAATGACGAAAATCGCATAGCTGACAATATATGGTGGATTCCTGCCGATGATGGGGATCTCACTCAATGGTGAGAATAACAAAGGCCCAATCCCATACGCAAGCACATACATCGACAGCCCCAACGACGCAGCGCCAATCTCCACGCCAAACCGCTCCATCACACCCGGGATGCTGGGCGAGTAGATCGCCGATCCCATGTACACGCCCATGGTGTAAATGAGGATCTGAGCGAGGACGATGGCTTTCTTGCCAAACGTCCAGTTCTGCGGGTTGTCGGGATCGTCCGTGGCATACCAGTCTACCAGGATGGTACCGTCGTCTAGGGTCTCAGGCTGTATGGGTCTGCTGGGGCCGCGCTCGATGGTGGCGAGGGAGAATTGCTGTTCGAGGTCTGCTCTAGTTGTGGATTTTTCGAGGGCGGTTTTGGTACCGACGCGGGAGATTTGAGACTGCAGTGTGTGGTGGGATCGCGCGGTTTGGATTCTTTCTAGGTCGGAGCGGGCGGAGTCTGAGGATTGGGAGAGCTCTTTTTCGAGAGAGGGGGAGGGGTCGGAGGGGATGTGTTCTTCTGTTGCGGGGCCTTCTGGTTCGGTGGGAGGGGTTGAGGTGGAGGATGTGGATGTCGATAGGCGTTTGGAAGTACTCCTGTTGTATGCTGCTGGAATTTGGAAGTCTGGTCGTTCTTCAGGGTATTGTAATACGCGATTGTTGGTGATGTATCTGAGGAGTTGGCCAAAGGGCGCCTCCCTAATTATTGCCGACATTTTGGTTGAGTTTCGAGATCAATTGGATGAGTGATGGGTCAATTGATAGGTGACTATGATTTTGTGTAGACACGCTGAAGTCTATGTGGAAGTGGTGGAAAAGCTGATGATGAAATATTGAGCTGGAAACACTAGCACTACTTATCCTTTCTACTCATAATGAGTCTGACCTACCAAGACCGACTAAAATGGGAATCCTGTGGAGTTTGCGTTCGGCGATATCTACCGTATTCCATCTGTAAGCAGTACATCTCACCAAGAGGATGGAGTTTACAAATCGCCGCCAAAAAAGGGCTGCATAGGGCTGAAAGCAGCAAGATCCACAACGATGATTGGTAGATCTGGTTAATCCCACTATCTGACACGCGAGAAAATCTTGAAACCGCATATTACTAAGTTCAGCACGCAATGCAGGGTGAAAGATGGCAGCGAACATGTTGGGGACTTGCTATGTCAGCTTTCGTAGGATTTCGACAAGCGGCCCAATCAAAGCTCAGGAGCTGGCCTAATTTCGACACTCCGTTTCCGCAAAAGGTTTAGCGACTTGATTGATTGTTAATACCTTCTTAGCTCCGTGGCGACGTCATACATTTTTTTCCACAAGGGCCAAGAGATTACATGCGAGATCTGGAGGTTTTCGTCCGTTTCTGAGTCAGGCAGAGTGATCTGACATCTGAAACGAATCGTGCTGAGCTTTTGACATGTATGGTTGGTGCCCTGTCAGATGTGGATTAGAAACCGTTTTCCCATCGACTGACTGACTCGATGTTTCTAGAAAAATTCCTGTGTTGTAAACCCACGATTCTGGTATCGACTTTGAAATTTCACATACCTGTACGAAATACGGTGGTTTCTCTACGAAAGAGCTCGTGGTTTAAGGTCGGAACCTTAAGATTAACGATGAACACTTTGAGTTCATACACCTTTTTTTTTTGAAATAGAGTATTACTACAATGTTATGATTCACTTTCTTGTGTATTGTTATCTATTGTCTTCTGCGGCGTAGCTATATAGGGCTTCCACTCAATGAAACAAGCTCCTCCGTATAGCAAAATCGTGTTCATATTCTAATCGAAAGCTTTCTTCTCTACTCTTGAACACCTCTAGAGTCTACATGTCTAGCAACACACCTACGAGGTAGGTGCAGAGCTTCCGTACGGCACAGCCGGGACACTCTCAATATCCACATACCCATATTTACGTCCTTCCTTGTCATCTGCAAGGCCCTGAGCCCACGCACCCATATCTTTCTGGAAGGCTTCGAAGTTCTTCTCATCGCTCAAATCAATTGGCTGCTGGTCTTTACCCAACTGCCTGATCTGCGTACCAGCTGCAACATTGGTGCTGCCAAAGTCGTTGTCGTCAGTGAGCTGGTTGATCGCCGCGCTGACCTGCCCATTGATAATTTGCTTGGGAAGCTCTGGCTCAAGCGTAATCGGGCGAGCAAGACCAACGCCGTCAACGGTGTTCAAGGCATCGACCATGGCTGCTGCTGATTTGAAACCACCAGTGACATAAGTTTTTGTCTTTGAAAGTGATGGCGTAATCTTCTCAGCGAACTCGAGGAAGAAAGCTTCACGCTTCTTGGTGGATTCACGCTTGTGCTCAAATGCAAGCTTCTCATAAGTACCTCCTGAAAGTTCGACAAAGTCAAAGGAGTTGTCTTCGAGGAGTTTGCAGAGTTTTCCAGCTTCTTCCGTGTCGAAGCCCTTTTCTTGGAACTCAACTGAGTTGAGCTTGATGCCAAGAATAAAGGACTCTGATGTACGGCGTCGCACTTCTTGTCCAATCTCGGTGATGATGCGTGCGCGGTTCTCGAGAGATCCGCCATACTTGTCGGTTCGTTGGTTGGTGGATGGGGAAAGGAATTGCGCAAGCAAGTAACCGTGAGCTCCATGGAGTTCGACACCATCGTATCCCGCCTTCTCCAAGTATTCAGCTGCATGTGCAAAACCTTCGATTACGTTCTTGATGTCTTCATCGGTGGCTGCTCGCGGCTTCGCAAACGTCATTCCCATGATGTTGCCCTCCAGTTGCACATCAGATGCCGAGATTGGGTGTTGTTGAATGTTTGATGCGACTTGTCTTCCAGGATGAGAGACTTGGGCGACGATGAGCGAACCATGTTTCTTTGCCTCGGTTGCCAGGTCTCTGAAGCGTTCGAATCGCTCACCCTCGTATGGCGATCCACGGGGAACAATGGGGTTACCGGCAGCTTCAAGGTGATCATACTCAATCATAACGTTGCCAGTCAGGATGACGCCAAACTCGCCCTCACCCCAGCGCTTATAAACATTGACGAGGTTTTTGGATGGGATACCTCGGGCTTCCAGATTCTTGGGGTCCCATGATGAAAGTCGTTCAGTCATTGCAGCTTTGAGGAAGCGATTTTGAGCTGTCTTTTTCGAAAATGCAAACTCAAGAGGCTTGCCCAAAGGAGCAGCATCTTTGTGCTCTGATTCGTAGCGTCGAGGTGCCATACTGTTCTAACTGGCGTTTGTTCTTAGATCTTATGTTGCTGAAGTTTTCCAAGGTTGTACGAAATCGGAGTGAACGATTTGACTTTTCAGGTAATATGACAACAATCACTACAACTCGGCACTCTTGGCAACATATATGCCTTTCCCATAGTTTTGCATTTCTAAGCAATGAGCAATTACCTCCGTTCGCCGGTGCCTGCCGACGTCATGACTACTACGATATGGGCAAGTTAGACAGCGGTGCCTCGGCAGAAATCGTCTAAAATGATTAACTAGGACATTAGCGGCGAGGTCCCCGAAACTTCATACAGAGAGTTAAACCATGTTCTCATCAACGTATCGGCCAAACTACCATTCGAAGTTCAAACAGTGGCGTCATGCTTCTAAAGTTGCCGGATCGGCCCGGGGGTCCATTTCCACGTGGGCCACGGACAACATATGCAGAACTATGTACGAATAAGCTCGTTTCTATTGAGTGGAAGCCCAATCACAGTATACCGAGAAGACAACAGATAACAATACATAAGAACGTTAATAGTTTTAGGAAGCCTTGTATGTTCCAGCTTACTATAACGCCTTCGTAGACAATGGACATGTTTTTGCCATGTATCTCAATGTCGCTTATATTGCGGTTTTTTGGATTCCATGACACGAACGAGCAACCACCATACATCGTACATCATAGCAACAAATCGGCTACTGCGATTCGGTCGAATAAAAAATCTTTCTCATTATTGTCGTTGAATGGTATAGTATTGCTTCTAGGGTATCATAAATCCAGACAGTCATCAAGCCTCCTCGTTGAACCTCGAACTGCGTTTCAGAGCAGTTCATTCTCGCCCCCAATTCTCATCATCGTCGATGTTGCCGACGATCTCTACACCCTTCTCTTCTTCAAAAGTAACCTGTTTTTCTTTGCCCTTCCTCTTCTTCTTTCCTTTGCCGTTTTCCTTATTGCTAGCGTCATTGCCTTCCCCTTCATCGTCCAGAACACCTGCTTCCTTCTGCTGCCTCTTGCGCTCGAGTGTCTCTGCATTTGCTGCAGCAATCCGCGCTCTCATTTCGGCCTCTTCTTCAGCAAGTTGGCGCTTGATTTCATCTGCATCAGCGAACTCGTCTTCTTCCATCTGGGATGTCTTGAGGAATGTATCCCAATGTGTAGAGAGTTCGCTTTGGCTAAGAAGAGCTTCTCGTACATCATCTGGATGTTCACGCTCCTCACGTGTGAATTTCGTCTTGATGGATCGTCGTGTGGAGCCGGGAAACATGCGAGATATCATCTGAAAATCTGTGCCAAACAATCGAAGACCTTGGTAGAACATCATCGTGTCCTCAACCGTCCAGCGTTTGCCTTGTCCTGGAAGAATAAATTCGTTGGGGAAGCGCTTGTTGTTCTTCATGAAACTGCGTGATGTGATGCGCGAAGTCAAATCTCGTTCTTCGACAGTTACGTAGTTGTCGATCTCGCGGTCAGCGTCAGCTTCCCGATTGAGCACTGTGGAGCTTGGAAGCATTTCAATTCTTCCGTCAACTTCTACGAAGCGAGGTCCTTGTTCGGTCACTTGAGGAAGTTCGGCCATGGCCTTTTCTCGCTCCTCGCGGATTTCTCTAGTCTCGATTGGTCTAGAGTCTTCTTCTCTTTGACGTTGTTTGACCGCCACCCAGTCGATCTTGCGCATCTCTTGTTCTCGTCTAGACAGCTGGCCGACTCGAATGTTTCTTGTTGCGAGACTGTCCATAAAAGTATCGTCGGGGTCGATAGTCTGATATTCTGCCTCAGGAGGGGTCGCTTCTCGCGGCGGCCGTCCCTTGCGCTTGGGTTGCGCAATGGACCCATCCGCATTTACTTGTGCTTCTTCTTCTATTGTCTCACTCTTCTTTCTCCTAGGCTGACGAGGCTTGCGAGGTTTTCGGCGCGTGACCAGCTCCTCTTCAGCATTTTCCTGTTGTTCATCTTCTCCACCGACTTGCGTGGTCTCTGCTTGTCCCTTGTCTTTCGCTTGTCTCGGTCTCCTCGTCCTCTTTGCAGGGCCCGCATCATCTACTGCATCCTCTGCGACGGCTTCATCAGCGGGCCGTTTCCCTCGGGCCTTTGCACTAGCAGCAGTTCGTCTGCGCGTGGGCTGGCTCTCACTGCCATCATTAGTAGCCACCTCTTCTACAGTCTCTGTCCCATCATCTACTGGAACGGTCGCTTTTTTCCGGCCTCGAGGTTTTGGCGGTTGACGGCCTTTTTTGGGTGGCACTTGCGGAGGTTGATCGTCGCCTGCAGCCTGTGGTTGATTCACTGCTACCCATGGCAACACTCCTGCCTGCGGTTCGGAGGTGGCCGCATCGTCCTCATTTGAAGGTGCCAATCTCGTGTCGACTGTTTCGGTGGCGCCTTCATTGCCTGCTGATACACCTTCTACTGAGGGTTCGGTAGTGGCATGGACATCTTGTTGTGATTCTGTGCTGTCTGTATACGTCCTTGGTTCGGTGATTTCTTGAGAAGATTCTTCAGTGATGTGCTGCTTCTTGGCTGGTCTTTCTGATTGTGTATCTGGAGTTTCCTGCGCAGGATCCTCAATACGACGCTTCTTGGCCTGCTTTTCTGGTTGCGTTCTATTTGTGTCTTGTTCTTCAGTTTGTGCTGGAGTAGGAACAGGTGTGAGTGTGGGTACTGTAGTTGCTGGTGTAGGGTCTGGTAGGCTCGCTGGTTCGGGTACTGTCTGTGTCGCAGCCGGTGTAGGAAGCTGCGGTGTAGTCACAGGATCAGTGGCAGGAGCATTGGACGAGTCAGGTTCTGCACGTGAGGTTTGCGCCTCAGTGACTGGGGTGGGTTCTGGTGCTGCTGGTTTAGATGCTGTAGCTGCTCCCGCTGCGCCAGGTCTTCTTCGTGCTGCCTTGGGTGCAAATTTCTTGCCGGTGGTATTTTCTGAGTGAATTAGCAAGAAATCAAGGTCTGCGCAGGCAAGGGCTTACTGTTAATGAAGGAACTGAAAGTTGCAGCAGCAGGCTTGGCAGCTGGCGCCTTATCAGCGGCCGCGACCGGTGGCTGCGTATTTCCCTCTTCCGCAGGCATTATCGCGTGCAATTGTTATTATTGCTTTGGCGGTAGTCGTACTGAGTCTTCATATCCTGGCGTTGTGGGTGGGGAACTTTAGTCCAAGAAGTGAGTGAACGCCTGCACGCCTGCCAAAAGCCGCGTTCCCAAGGCACGGACCACACCACTAACCCCAACCAGTCTAGCGTCGTCGTTACAATCTTCGCTCGACTCTCCTTCAAGGCCAGTTGCCCTCTCCTCACCCACCACCGCCCTCACACGACCACCCCCTCGTCTCCCGCCTCTCGCGCTTTCGCGCTGCCCTTCTCTTCTATCCGCTCCTTCATCTCCTTTTGTCACGCTGAGCGGTGCGCCACGCGATTGTGCCTCTCAGACAAAGACTCTGCCTGCCTGCTCGATGAGGCTCGAGACCAGAACCGTTGCAGCTCCATCGCTTGACGCTGTCAAGATGGAGGATCGCAAGAGGCCGAGTGCCGATGACTCTGCTCCTCCCGCAAAGAGGCAAGCTGTGACCGTCAACGGTGCCCGATCGCATCCAGACGCTGACTTGCCGTGGAAAGATGACATCGAGGTTCGCTCCCCCGATCACCGACACCTGGTGTTGCGTCCCGCCGCCAACAAGCCGACTAATGCTCGCGATAATGTACAGGCTTTCCAGAAAGATGCCATTCTGCGGCAGATGCGCGAATACAAGCGAGAGAAGAACGCGGTTGAGTCTCAGCTGAACGAGCTGGAGACCCGTTCCAAGCACCACGACGATCACTTACGGGCATTAAATACTTGGTTTGATCAGGTCAGTACAAGTTTGTGGTTGTAATAAACAAGATGCTAATGGTGTACAGTTGATTGATGAAATCAAGATTCGAAGTGGCGAGCAAGTGGCTTCCTCATCGAGTGACTCATCTACAATAGACATCATTCCTGCCGAAATCTTCTTTGCAGATCTCGATACCTTCAAGGCCCATTTTGCTAAGCGAAAAGAGAGGATTTTGGCATCTTTGTCAGGCCTTTTCGCCAAGTATCCCCCAAACAGCCCAGACATCGCCGACCTGCAAAAACAGCTCTCCAAACTTTTGGCCGCCGAAAAGGAGCATACCGCCCATTTGCAACGTGTAACATCCGAAAAGGAACAGTTATCAGATCGCCTGGACACTGCTACTCATCGCTACTTGGTCGCTGAAAAGAAAATTGATCGCATAAAGAGCCAACAGGTGCAGAAATTAGAACAAGCTGCAGTGGCTAGTAGCACAGCGAAAGAAGAGACCGCGCCCACTACTAATGGCACCGAGTCTGCTAATGGGAAAAGTGCTTCCCCAGGACCCGTTAACGAAGAATTGGAAACAGCCCGCAATCAGGCTGTCGCCGAGGCAGCAAAGCGAAAAGAGCAACTTGAACAGGTCGAGGCAGAGAACAAGAAATTGACCGAAGAAGTGACATCATTGAAAGTGAAATTCAGTTTGCTTTCAGATGATGACTATGCCAAAACGGATCTATTCAAGGCATTGAAATCGCAACACGAGGATGTCATCAAGCGTATCAACAATTTGGAAGCCACGAACATTCAACTACGGGAAGAGGCACAAAAGTATCAAGCAGAGCGAACAGCATACCGGATAAAGATTGACGATGAAGCGCGAACTTCACTGGCTGAGTCTGAGAGTGCAGTAACCCAAGCTGAAACGAATCTCGCGCGCATTCGAGCTGCTCGGGATGAGTTGCTGGCCAAAAACAGTGTCCTGGAGTCCAGCCACAAGAATAGCGACGCTTCAATAGAGCAATCGAAAGAGCTTGTCAGTGCATGCGAATCACGAATTGCAGCTTTGGAATCCGAGTGCGAGCGTCTTCGACTGCAAATTGCAGAACAGCAACCGTCTGAAGGGATCGAGGAACCACCAGCATCTGACGACCAGCCACCAGAGCAACTGCGAAAGAAGATTGCTAACCTCGAAAATCAATTGAAATTGCTCAGTGGTGAGTTGCCATCCATGGAGCAAGCATGGAAGAAGGCGCAAAACATTGCAGGAAAGAAGGTAGCAGATGTAGCATCCTGGGAGGAAAACATCGCCAAAGCACAAGCAGACAAAGCAAAAGCAGACCAAAAGTTCTTTGCAGCTATGAAGGCCAAAGGCGAGCTTGAGTTGCAGGTAAGAACGTTACGTTTACAGGCTGCCAAATCCACCGAAGTCGTTGCGCAATTGAAAGAGGCGGATTCGCTCAGCCGATCGTTAGTCGAAAAGCTTGAAAAGCAGACGGCAGAGATGCGATCGCAGATGGAAGAGCTCTCCGTGCAGCACCGGCAGCTGCAGCAGAAGGTTAGCGAGAATGCCATCATTTCTGAAGGCCACATCAGCCAAATCGCCGAGCTCAAGAAGGTGGTGGAGGCGAAAGACTCGGCATGCACAGCAGCAAAACACGCCCAGAGGGAGTCGGAAGCTGAGCGTGATAAGTTGTCAGCCCAAGTTGCAGGTCTTGAGAAGCAAGTGCAAGTATGGAAGAAGAAGAGCGATGGAAACCAGACTTCGGAGATCAAGACGATGGAAAACATCATTCAGTGCCAGATTTGCAAGAGTCGGTTCAAGAACACAGTCATCAAGACTTGTGGCCACGTCTTTTGCGACTCTTGCGTCCAGGACCGCCTTACCAACCGTGCACGAAAGTGTCCCAACTGCGGAAAAGCATTTGGCAGCAACGACACAATGCGCGTCCACCTTTGAGTACAACACTTTTGCGACTTCTCAAACCCAACCTTTTTGTACAATACCAACTTTTTAAAACTACGGACCTTTGTATTCTCCCAACCCACAATTCCTTTAAGTCCCTTTCATACTTGTCATAAATCACCCAAAGAAGCGATTTTACTACTACCTTTTAAATCAGACACCTGGTGTTTCCTTTTCTGGCGGCGGCGGCGTCTGGGCATGCGGTCGATCCACGGTCCCCCAAACGGCTCTCTTCTTCTAAATCAAATCAATGGCGCACGGGAATAACGGATGAAACGGAATGGGACAAACGGAGTAAATGAGGCGTCACAAAGTGTACGATGTTTTGCTTTTTTTCCCCTCTTCTTCTTTTCAACAAACTTGTGTCTGGCTCACTTCACTATCCTGACTCTTTTTTCCTCTACCTGACAGAGAATGAAATTGGAGCCGGACAGTGGGACGGATGGAGGGCCATGTGTACTGCTGCTGGGCAAAAAACGAATGTTTTATTAGATTCACACTCTTCCTCTTCCTCTTCCCTTTTTGTTTTTCTCAACTTTTGCTGAAAGTGTGGCTTTTCTCCCTTTTCTCTCTCTTCTTGAGATGTTTGCCTCCCCTTACTTCTTTGTCTTTGTCTTGTCTGGTGCGGTGTGCTGAACTGACATTCCGGATGCGCTGTCGATGTCACCGATGAAGAATGGTTGTGCATGGTTTCGTATGGGTTTAACTAAGCGTGTATGAGAGTAGGTGGGAGGTAGAAGATGAGATGATGGTGAAGGGGAACTGGAATGGGATGTGAATGCAAGTGCAAGTGCAAGTGCGAATGTGAAAGGAAAGGAACTGAAAGGAATTAAGAAATAAGATGAGATAATTGTTTACGTTGTGAATGTGCTTTGGAAGTTGTGATGTGATGTGATGCGACGTACATACTCTACAGTGTGAAAATTGGAGATATCGAGTCTCAGCTACAGGACTTCGTACAGCCAGGGTATACCCACCGCTTTTTCGCCGAGAAATGCAAATGCATGTGTACATGGGGTAATTTTGATTCCTTTCTCTCCTCTCCTCTCTTTCATCTCATAGAAGACAAATGAGGGTAAACTACGTATCCTGATCGCCAAACGGATAATTAAACTTCAACAGCGCATTCAAGCCGCCTACCCAGTGATCCTCAGCACCTTCTTCCCTGCCCTCTCTCGCGCGAACAATACTCGGCACACCGCCGTCCCATACGCCGCTTTCTTTCTTGACTTCCTCGCCAGCGACTCGGACTTCCATGCCAACGCCCATGCCCTCTGTGAACGTCTGGCCGTCGATGCTGACTTCGACTTCGCGCCCGCGGTTCTTGTCGCCTAGACGTAGGGTGATGGGGGTTTCGGCGGGGAGAACGAGGGGCCTGAAGGAGAGGGAGCGGGGGCAGATGGGGGTGAGGAGTAAGGAGGGGACGAGCGGGTGGACGATGGAGCCGCCTGAGGAGAGGGAGTATGCTGTGCTTCCTGTGGGAGAGGAGATGATCATTCCGTCTGCGACGGCTTCGGTGAGGAAACGGCCTGCTATGTAGACGTCTATGATTTTGAGGTGGGGCGAGGAGCCGCGGTGAAGGGTGACTTCGTTGAGGGCATAGGTGTCTCCTCGGTTTGAGGTGTCGATGCGTGTGCCATCGGGAGCGAAGACGCCTACTTTTAGGCGGTTGCGCAGGAGGATACGGGCTGAGCGTGTGGCGCCCATTGCTTTGCCGCGGATGTCGGCGTAGCTGAGGGGGCGGTCGAGAGGGTCATCTGGGCTTATGGGTTGTCGTGGGGTGAGGAAATCGTCTGGTTCAGGGAGGGTGGAGTAGCTGTCTTGTGCGCCGCTCATGTAGACCTCTCGAAAAGCGCGCTTGTATTCTCGGAATTTCCATTCTCCTAGAAAGCCAATTGTGCCCATGGCAAAACTTAGGACTGGTGGTACGCTGGCGGAGTGGCTGAATAGACTACTTGCGCGAAGAAGTGTGCCATCCCCGCCTAGGGTGCATATCAAGTCGGTTTTATCCGCGAGATGTTGCGGTGTGCCCACACGAGGCTTGTCGTAAGTATATACAGGAAAAGGGAGTTGTTCGTGGAGTTCAGCGGCGGGTTCAGGCTCGAGGATGATATTAATAGAGGGGTAGGTCGAGTGGATGTGGGTGGTGAATTCTATTACAGACTCGGTGATGTTTGGTGTTCGCTTTTTCTTTGTGACGAGAATATTGCGTGGCGGTGAGGGCCATTCGAGACTGAGGAGAGTGTTCGTCGGCGATGGGGCGTAGGAGGGCTTGACGCGTGCAGGAAGGTCGCGAACATGTCTTATCTCGAGAGAACGTGGGGTGGTGGAGAAGGTGCGAGCGTTTATGACGAGCGACCGCCATGGCAGTATGCGATGTTGGACCATGTTCATAGTGGAGTATGGGCGAGAAGCATGAAATGCTATCGTATTATTTTTTCTGTGCAATTGGAATCGTATGTTTGTTTACTGGCCGCCATGAGCTGGTATGACGTCGTGGGTCGTGAAGTCGTAATTTACGTGAAGGCAGAAAACCCGTGATTCGTGGGTCGCGTGACTGTATCGTCAAGTGAAAGCTAGTAAGCGGAGATACCCTTCACTGGCAGCATTATCTCCATCTTCACATGGGAAAAAAAGATGGGATGAGAGAATGACTCGTTCTGCCCAGCAGAGAACCAAAAGTTGCAGCGGGCATGTGATCTTGGCAGGTCCAAGCTCCCGCCGGCTTAGTTAGCACACGACACATGCCTGCACGCATAAGCATAGCTCTTTGGCTGTAGTGGGGGGATTCCAGCCATTCGTCACTATGGAACGCTGCGGATCGCCGTTTCTGCTCTGAGGCTCCAGCGGGAGCTATGGGCACGCCTTTGTGGTCTGACGGCCTTCTTCTTCTTCTGAATTTTCTTTCGTCTTGGTTCTTCTCGTGATTCCTCGGCTTCATAATTAGTTGGTTGCCTGTTCCATTGGTGGCTCCTTCCTGCTGCATGCTGCATTCCCAGCCTTAGCTCATCCGTCCACCTGAGCTCCTCCTACCACCCAGGCAGCGGGCACGCGCTGCTCCTTCTCTCCTCTACCCTATCATTCCCATACCGGCTGTACACTTCCTCTAGCACGCACTCCCAGGAGACCCACCATGTCGACTGAAAACCTTCGACAGCGGGTTCCGCCTGCTTCCACTGCTACCCTCGATCCCAAGTCGCCTGAGAAGAAACGCTCCAAAGAACCCACACCACATCCAGCTGGCGAAGTCAAGCATGGAACGCTGCATCAGGCGCTTCGGATGCTCTTGTTTGCCGTGTACTTCAACGGCAGCTGCATAGCGTCAGTATACACAGTCACTAACAGTGCCCTCATAGGACGCTAACCCCATGTTTCAGTATCGCCATTACCCAGTGGATAGGCCTTCCACTCTATGCCTACAGCAAAGACTTGTTCTATGCATGGATGGCCATGACCAAGCAGCATTTCGGTGTCGTCTGCACAACCATGACATACTGGTGGGCTCCCCAGAAGATGAGGATTAGTGGGGACGAGAGCATGAGAGGACAACTGAGGAAGACGGAGGATGGCAGGCTCGAATGCGACTTTCCAGAACGCATCGTCTTGATCTCGAACCACCAGGTGTGTTCTATCAGCACGTTTTCTGAAATAGCTGACTCACTGCGTCCAGATATACACCGATTGGATCTACCTGTGGTGGATAGCCTACACTGCGCAGATGCACGGCCACATATACATTATTCTCAAAGAATCGATCAAATACATACCCATCCTCGGCACCGGCATGATGCTCTACGGCTTCATCTTCCTTTCGCGTAAATGGGCAACAGACAAGGATCGCTTCCAGTACCGACTGAAGAAGCTGTCCACGAGTCACCAAGGGCCGCTATCTGGGAGTAAGGGTTTTGACCCTATGTGGCTGTTGATATTTCCTGAAGGCACAAATCTGAGCGACAATGGCAGGATAGCAAGCAAAAAGTGGGCAGACAAGAATCAGATGCCGGATTTGAGGCATGCCCTGCTTCCTAGAAGTACTGGGCTGTCATTCTGCTTGCAGGAGTTGGACGACACAGTCGAGTATATGTACGACTGCACATTGGCCTATGAAGGCGTCCCGTAAGGCACCATAATTCCTTTGCCCTTGAACTATACCTGACTATGAAGCAGTGTTGGAGAATTTGGTCAAGACATATTCACTCTACGATCTACTTACTTCCAAGGTCGCCGTCCAAATTTTGTAAACATGCATTGGCGCCGCTTCCGCATCGCCGATATTCCACTTGGCGACGAGAAAGTCTTTGGCGAATGGGTTCTTGCTCGTTGGCGCGAAAAAGACGACCTTCTTCAGTACTTTGTCGAACACAACCGCTTCCCTGCTGATGAAGGCGAAACCCTCGCTAACGGATCGGGTGGCAAATCACTCAAGGGTGCAGGTTGGATTGAAACAGAAGTCAAGCCCGTGAAATGGTTCGAATGGGTTCAAATCTTCGTTCCCCTCGCGGCGTTTGGTTTGGTGATTAATGTAATCGTGAAGATGGTCAACATCGTGCTCAGGGTTATGAGGATAAAGTCGTGAAAGTCGGAGAGGTGCAATCAGGAGAGGGCTCAAGGAACATTGGTAGATGTTTTTCTATTGCCTTTTTGGGTTTCTTGTTTCCGCGGTGTTGTAGTAGTAAGAGTTAGACGGATTGTGATACCCCCTTCCATTCATCCACGTAGATGTATACGAATATAACCATACCAGTTTCATCTCCTGCTTTCTATACCCTCCTTCTCTTCCATCTCAACCCTAAACTTCGAATGCACCGACTCACTCCCCAGCCACATACCTCGTCACACTAACATACTCCTTCTTCGGCCCCTTCACATCATACTTGACCTCCCACCACCTCTCCCCCTCCTCGCCAGACCCCACCATCCCCCCACCAAACCTCCAACTCGCCGCATACAAATCCCTCGCACAAAGATGCTGCTCGCGATTCTCCGCTCGCCACTCCCTTCCTCCTTGCGCTTCTTCTTTGGAAAGGGGGCCGATTTCTACGAATAACCCACCCACCACCTCCGCGCTAAGACACTCAGATGGAGTAGATAGAGGGAGCGTGATGTTTTCAGAGAGGAAGTGAATGGATATGTACGCCTCCTCATCTTCCTCTTTACCCTTCCCACTCTCTTCACCCTTCCTTTTCCCTTCTTCCTGCTTTCCCTCATGCTTCCTCCTCCCTTCTTTTAGACTGTTGCCGACCAAGCGCCACACATACCCCATCCTCACACCAAACTTCACACCCGCCGTAGTAGTAAACTCGCCTTCTTCCGAGTACACCAACACATTTTCATCAGATGTTGGTAGGAACGAGGCGGTTCCTGTTACGACGCCTGATGGGTGCGTGGGGAGGGTGGATGTGAGTGTGCGGTGGAATTTGTAGGGCGAGGTGGGGAGGGTGGTGAAGAGTGTTTTTTGGAGGTCTGTTTTGGGGGGTGGGGGAGGTAATTGTGGAGGTGGAGGTGGAGTTGAAGGGGTGGCTTTTGGTCGTATGGCTAGAGACTCAATTACCACTGCTGATGGAGATGCAGGAAGGTTCTTTTTAGGGTCGTGGCTGGTGAGGAGCACGGCGTTTACGCTTTGCAGTGTGGCGCGGGAGGGGTTGAGGGCGGGGTTTGATGTGGTTATCCAGCTGAGGCGTTGTTTGATGAAGTTTTTGTCGATTTCGCGGGGGGAGCGTGGGGAGGTGAGGTTTAATGTTCCGTCGTCGTTGATGTAAAGGCAGAGGAGGGCGAGGGCGGTGCCGACGGAGAGGTCTTTGCCTGTTGGACAGCAGATGAGGATCTTCAGACTTGAGATGGAGGGAAGGGTGGAGAGGAAGGGGGCTAGGCTGGGAAGTTCGTTGCGCAGGTCGCGGGAGCCTAGTTTTCCGGTTTGGCATTTAAGATGGAGGTAGTGTTTTATGTCTGCAGATTTAAGGGTTGCTGGAGGGAGAGCTTCTGGTGTGCAGCTTATTACTGCATCGAAGCCTGCTAGGTCGATGGCTTGGCTTGGAGTTATGTATATACTGCTGGTAGGTTTCACTAGAGTTGCTGTAGTGGTTGTGCTGGTTTCTGATTCTTGTGCAAGGAGTTGGGTAACCAGAGTTGGTGCATCTTCTTCGCTGGCTTTCATGAGTATATCTTTATGTTTCCAAAATACTGGTGGGGTCAGGCCATGGCTCCAAGCTTCGTGATCATCCGCTGCGCCCTGGATGTAGCCACCTTCTGAAGCTTCAGCACCTTGTACACGACGAGAAGCTGTGCAAAGGACAATTGGGTGAAAGTCTGGAAATGATGGAACTTCTCCTGGTAGAGATGACTTTTGCGTTACCCAAATTGGCCGAAGAGGCTTTTGGAGCTTCGCACGTAGAGCCGGTAGATTGGGTTTGCAGATTTCCTGTCTCTCAAATTAGCCTCGTAGCTGTACTTTAGAAGACAATGAAACATACGAGGAATTGCTGGACAAATCCATCAACCCTACTGTCCATTTGGGCATGTTCGCTCTCTCCTACAGCTTGCGGAGGTGTGAACAGGTCACATTTGATTTTCTCACCAAAAACTGCTCGATTGACTACGCAACACCACATCGGCACTGTCTTACTCAATGCATCTGGCATGCTCTTCCCCCTTCTCGTGCTATCCACAATAACTGCGCCTCCATACTTTTCAACAACGTCGAGTAGTTGTAAATTGAGTCTTCTTAGACTGAAACTCCATTGACCCATGTGACCGTCTGTGCTTTTGAAATAGACGCCCTCTGTCTTTTTGTTAGGTGGAATGTACCAACTCCCACAGCGCTCATTTGCTACGAGCGGCAGTCCGTAGGCATCGGCAACCGAATTGACGAATTCGCTGTCAAAGATGATGGAACTCAGGCGATTATGTATTGAGAGTGTTGATCTTTTGATTGATGACAAGGTACTTGATAGATTCGGCGTATTAGATAGGTGAGGAAAGATGATATCTGCCTCAGATAAAGGCTGGGACATTATGCGATAAGGTCCAGACCTTTTTGGGGTTGTTTTTCACTGGTCCGAAGTTGATTTTGCTAAGTTTTGAATTGTTCAGATTTTGAGACCCCGCATTGCGGCTGTTTGGACGCTTCCTCTTCACTATAAGCGATGTAGATGACCTAAGTTAATAAAACATGACTCAATTTTGAAGGAAAGAGAATATTGTAAGCATTAGTAGGACGAGGGTGCTCGTGAAAGAGTGTAAGCACATGAACTTAGGGTGGAAAAGTCTAGACCAAATTCTGCCTAGCGTACTTGCTGCCCAAAGCATGACTTCAGGAAGTAAGTCTCCGGCTCTTGACAACCAAGTTTATTGAGTGGAAGCCCTATACAATTACGCCGCAGAAGACGATAGATAATAGTACGCAAGAACTTTAATAGTTTTAGAACCCCCTTTAGGCTTCAACTTATCATTATAGTAATACTCTATTGTAAAAAAGCGTGTATCTTTATCGCGCTATTATAACGAGCTCCTTCGTGAACACCAGCAAAATGCTGTTGAGTCAATCGCAGTCCTCGAAATTAGGTCTTTCGCACCCCACATCTGACGAAGAAGTCATAATCTGGAACAACACTGCAGCATCTTGGAGTGATACATTGCCCTTACCTGTTTACTTAGAAGAGTCTGCATATATGAAGACGGCTCCTTTGGCAAGAGATGGCGGATTGACTTTATGGATTTTGGTTGACAGGGGCCTTCCTCCAGGCCAACGCCAAATTCTTAGCTCTTGCGAGACATTTAAGAAACGTGCAGTATCTAGCCGGGCAGATGGAAAGGTGGTTGAAGTCAAGGTGTATGGCATTGCCAGTGTTTACACGCCCCTCGGACATAGGGGATGTTGTTATGCAAAAGAAATGATGAGAGAGCTTGCTGAAGAACTCTACAGCTGGCAAAGCAATGATACGGAGTGTATCGGAAGCATCCTGTACTCGGATATTGGAAAGGGTTATTATACATCTTTAGGTTGGCACCCGGCGCCTTCAAACACTCATATTGAATTGCTTCCATATCCACATAATTGCTCGTCGGCAGTGCGGGATATACAAGACTCAGATTTGGAAGCGTTATGCGAAAGAGATGAAGTCATGCTTCGGGCTAAGCTGGCTGTGCCGACTACAGACGTTAACATGCGCATAGCGATTTTACCAGATATGAACCATATGGGCTGGCATAGGGCGAAAGAAGGATTTGCTTGCCAGCATCTCTTTGGCAAGATTCCTGAAGCTCGAGGAGCCATCACAGGCCCGCCCGGAAGCCAAACATGGGCAATTTGGACTCGCCGGTACTACACTCAACCTGGGGATGGCGGATCACAAAATGTTCTTTATATTCTGCGCCTTGTTTTAGAAGCGGATGAGACAGCAACAAGGCTCCCTTGTGACGCAGGGAAAATCCCGACAGGACGCTCGTATGAAGAGCAATTGAGCCAGCTGAAAAGTGTACTGCAATCTGCGCAAAAAGAAGCGTTCAACTGGAAGTTAAATGTTATTCAGATTTGGGATCCGACGCCTATGGTGCGGCACATGTTGGAAAGAATGGATATAGATTATAACTACATAGAGCGCGACCAAGAAAGTATTGCGAGCAGTATGTGGTACGATGGAAAAGGCGGTATTGATCAATCTGCTACACTGTGGGTAGATAACGAGCACTATGCTTGGATGTAATCATTGGTATCATCCATCAGAGGCAAATACCAATAATTTTAGTGCGTCGACCACAACTGAACTACCACCTTACAAAGGAGTAAGCTTTCAAGGAGCGAAACCGTGACGCAATGTCGATAGTTACTTAGAGCATACATTAATAAAGCAGACATATAGAATTATTTAAATATAAAGAAGCGTTTAATAATACAGCGAGTTGAAGCCTACAAGGTAATATAAAATCATGCGCATTGTCGCGCACTTTGTCTGTCGTCTTCTGAAGCATAATCTGTACGGCCCCTTCGTACACGGCCCTCAAAGTTCCAACTTAATAACCTTTGCTACACTAGGAGTGCCTGCCAAATCGATTGCAAACAAAAGCCAGTATCCTGGTAGAGCAACACCAGGATCAGATGGGATTGTCACTGTGTACGACGTTCCAATGCCAAGTGATGGTGTCAATGGAATTCTTCGCTGATCTGTGTTCACCGTGTGAGTCGCTGTGCTGAAGCGGACGAGCGAGAATGTAGATAGAAGAGTGTCCGTTGTAATGCTCAACCTCGCACCAAGCTTGACAGTCGAAGCGACTCTCTCGATAGTTGGACGTCTACGGCGTGTCCCGTCGCTATTCAGTAGGTATGGAGGAACAAAAATTTCCGCGTCGAAGTGATTGTTCTGGTATCCGTCTGTGCACTGACCACAAAGCCCTCCACCGCCGTTGAAGACAGTAGCATCTGGAAGAAGTATAGCAACGGAGTGGTAGCCTCGAGGGATGGCCATGGGATTCATCTGTGTCCATTGGCCTGTCCTTGGACTCCACAATTCTGGCGTGAACGTCGCGTTCCTATCCGAGAATCCCAGGAGTAGAGTCTGGCCGCCAGTAACGAAAACAGTGCCATCTGGTAGGACAACGCCACCTGCATAGCCCCTTTGATAAGCCATACTTTGCGTCTTTTCAACCCTTGGTGTTGACTTGGGCCCTCCGAGAGTGATGACATAGGCATTCGATGTTGATTCATGACCTCCATAGTGTGGAGAACCTCCAGCCGTCAGTATCTTCCCAGCGGGCGCATCGTACATGATAGCATTGCCACCCATCGCATCTGTGTCGTCAAGCCTGTTGCCAGCGCCTGAAGTGGCTCCGGATCCTTTTGTATCGTACCAATTCATCGCTCTCGATGGTCCTGCTTGGAAAACAGTACCATTCTTCCAACCGAATAGCCAACCTGGCGCAATTAGTACTAGTGACCTCATGGATGGATTCGACACATACCATGATTGTCGGAGCGATAGACGCCTCCCTCATCGTTAGTCTGCATAGGGCTCACCAAAGCACCAGGAAGTAGTGTCCAAGTGTTGGCTGTTGGGTCGTATATCTCTCCATTCTTTCCGCCCTGCCCCCCACTCCAGGAGCCACCAATGTTGAAAATACGCCCATCGGAGCAAGTCGCAGTAGACTGGTAACCGCGTGTAATTTGCATGTTGGCTGCGCCGGTCCACGCGTTGGTATTCGCATCATATATGCTAGTCTTTGCGGCATTACTTCCACCCGTGACGACAACTCTACCGTTAAAATCAAGAGAAATTCCAGGACAGAACATGTCATGCTGCGTGTTGGTGATGGCTAGCTCACTAGACTCTCCAGTCGCTGGATCAAAGATAGCAGTGTATGTGAGTCCATTATTACCTCCAATAGTATCCTTTGCAGAAGACGACCACACCAGCACTTTGCCATTTGTGAGCAATGATACAGCCACAGGGACCATAGGAAAGTCAACAGTCTTTTCCCAGAGCCCCTTCCCTCTCGCGGGTGGCGTGTATGGAGTTGGCGTAGTTCCCTCCACCTCGTGGAAGACATTGATTTCAGCAATGGATGTGAACTGATTCCCGGGGCTTTGGGCTTCTGTAGTCGCGGTAATTCTCACATATCTTGCTTGCCTCGTCACAAAAGAGGTCTTCTTGGTTATCGCGTCGTTGTTATACGTCCCAAGAGCCGCAAGCCGCCAATTTGTATTATCCGTGGAGACTTCAATCTTGTGACCACCAATTCTACCATTGGGCCCGCTGTCGTTAGGTCGTGGCTGGATGCTGATGGCATGGATGTTGAATTGGGCTTTCATGTCAAGCACGATCCAGTGAGGCAGTGGGTCGACGTCTGGTGTATATTCAGAATGCCATAGGGATGCATCGTTTCCGTCAATTGCGTTGCTTGGTTCGTAGCCGGCTTGAAAACTATCTGCAGTTGCTGTCCAACCAGATCGATTGATGGGAGCTGATGCTGATTGAACTTGAAGAATTAGGAAATAAAATAATAGAGAAAAGATTGCCTTGAACCTGTGAGAAATCATGGTCTCAAGTATAAACGAGTGTAAGTTTACAAGCAAAAATGAGCGTAGAAGTTGGTTAGCTTGAGAGCACAGCAGCGGGGAGAATATATCTTCTTATACTGAACTGGCATCACAATCATTTCAAAGTTGCAAAGCTTCATGCTCCTACAATAATTGTTCATTATCCAAAAACGGATAAGAAGTACACATGTGTATGCAATCATCCTAAAAGAACTGTCGTTGTAACTCTAGTAAAGTTATAGAGTACGCCACATCGAAGGAAAAATGATTGTAGGCAGTTCTCCACCTGGTTCTGAAAACTTGCTTCCACTATCTTGGCTAAGTAGGTCCTTCAAGCATCTGGAACAGTATTGGTTGCGCAAGCATCAGTGAAATTTGAACAAGTTTTGCCAATTCTTGAAGGTGGATGATCTTCAACTTTGAGTCTCAAGTGACTTGGATATCCCATGCTGCTGCGTCGATCAAATTATTACGGTTCACGATTGTACCGGTGACAATACCTGAGTGTGCAGGAAGATATCGGTATTCGGCTCCTGCCTTGGAAGTAATACGAATGCACGAGGCAGGGGTTGGAACAGCAATGGAAAACAAATGACAGGATTGAAATGGATACGATGTCAGCTCTTGGTCAAAGAGTCAGCATCCAATAATACATCAACGTCAGCGCCACAGCCCCAGTGTAGTCGTCAATCAATAACTCATCCAATCGCAATTCGATGATGACAGTAATAGAAAATCAAACAAACCCACATAGATGACATTTGGTATGCAGCAATGTTGATTTACTTTATAGGCATGGAGAATAGAAGGTTTCTTGATATCCTGCTTGTGCTTATTATGTCATGTAGTTTTTTGTATTAATTATCTATTAACCATAGTAATATGTCTCCGTCTAATTAGTAAGTCTTGGGTATAAATAAAAGCAATAGTCGGTTTCCTTTGCTCTCAGCACTCTGGAGCTGGCTTCTCTTTATGCGAAGGACCTCCTCGACGTTCTCGCACGTACATTTTGAGTAGGAATGCCAGACTAGTCAACACTCCAAGTCCACTGAGCCCAATTTCGAGATAGAACGCGCCACGGAAGCCCTTAAGAATGTCTTGTTTTGTTTGCCCTCCATTGTTGATTTGCACTTCGACCGTTCCTGCAATACCGACGCCAATACTGATGCCGTAGTTCACAATCGTATTGACTAAACTTGCGGCCATTCCCTGATGTCGCTTTGCAACTGCGTTACTCATAATTAGCGTGCCAGCTGGAAAGCTCATATCCATTCCCCAAGGGATAACGAGTGTAACAAAAAATGCTTGCTTCCAGTATGATTGTTCGGCTGGGCAGGTCGCTACGAGTATAGAACCGGTCAAGAAAGCAAGCATGGAGATGAGCATCACCCAGCCGGGTCCAATACGGGAGATGATATGGCCGGTTGTAATCGCTGCCACAAAACCCGAAATTGCGACTGGCGACATGTATGCCATGGCAAGGAGAGGCGATGCACCGCGGATCACTTGGAAGAATGCTGTCTGGAAGTAGAAGACAAAGATGCCTATCAATGTCAGACAATGATCGAGTAATATGAATTACGAGGGGAATTACCGAATGAAGCCCAGCCACAACACTCGCACACCAGAACAAAGCTCACATCCGTGGTGAGAGCGTCGAATGGTATGAGTGGGTATTTGGCCACTTTCAATTCAATCCAGAAGAAGACAGGGAACAGGAGAATTCCAATAATCAAGCAAACGTAAATGTAAGCGTGCTCCCAACCAAATCCTGGTGCTTGGTTCCACGCGAAGTTAAAAAGAACCATCGCAGTGATCCCAACTGTAGCACCGAGGAGGTCCATTTCTGCGAACTTTTCTTTGTGCGAAAGCTTCCGTATTTCAGGCCTCAAGGGCACGGATGGCAGGACGAAGACTGAAACACCTGCAAGGATTGCGAGAGTGATCGCGAATGTCCAGAATGTCCAGGGCCACCACAGCAGCGACCATAGCCCAGCAAAAGTTCCACCTACAACAGCACCACCTGGAAAAGTCAACATTAAATTACGATTTGTTCGTGAATTTTGCGTTACTTACCTGGCGCGCAAGAGCCAAAAAGTGAGAATATCATGTCCTTCTTTCGACCTGGCTTGTATGTTGCACCCAATAGTCCCAAAGCGTTCGGCAACAAGATCGCTGGTCCAAGCCCTCCAAGCACTCTGGAAAAGATGAAAAGCACTTGCCGGCCATTGCCATGAGCATACACGCTACAGCCTGAGACAAGATTCCATAGTGCAAACCAAACGAAGCCAATGATCAACATATTCTTATACCCAAACAGATCACCGCATCGTCCAGAGAGTAGGATGAAAGTTCCCACCGTGAGTGAATAACCAGCTACAATCCATGCCAGAACAGCGGGATCTTCTATGCCAAGATCTCTTCCAATGATGTACATAATAGTGAGAGTGTTGCTGAGGCCGATTTGAGTTACAAATTGCGCGGAGCAGAGCAGTCCAATGAAAAGGAATTCGTGGATGGGCGAAAGCGTCTCTGCGATCGATTTCGTACGCACCAAATCCTCTTCTTGGTCGTGCGACGATGTATTATGTTCGTTTGGGACTTGAATCTCGATATCATGATGATTTTCATGTTGGCCTAGGTTGGTGGTGGATGATGGGCTGCTTGACGGGGGAGTTTCCTTTTCGACCAGGACCGGGCTCGTAGAGTTGGACATGATTTCCTGACGACTTTTCCTGCGTGGTATCGATGTGCGGTTTGGACAGGTTATGTTACCTGGTAACCGGGCTCCTTATGAGTAGCTGGCACCTGGAGCTGCATAATGACATTGCTATAATGTGGGGCACATCTAAATACAAGGTTTGACATTTTGCGTCGGAATTCAGGTGCCATCATTATTTTTGACTTAACAATCGCTTTCTAACCTTCGTAGTCATTGTTACGTGAGCGCGGAACCGTGACGGGTATGACTGATTATCGCTAAGCCACTTAAGCCAATGGGCGGTGCGGACGCGACAAAGAAATCCGAACTGGTTGCGAAATTGTCTGTGCGTGTACCAAGCAATGTCGAAGTGCCTTAGGGCCTGTTCTCTTTAAAACGGAGCTCCGTTACGCTTAGATCTTGTTAGAGTTAGTACTAATATTTAGATTAGATCTACTTACTAATATAAATATAGATTAAAATATAACTACTATTCTTTTATATAATCTAATATTTTAATTTAATCTAACTTTATATTAAGTAGAGCTATTAATTTTACTTTATTATTACTTATATAATACTATAAATAACTTTATTAATAGTAATATACTATAGTAACTTACTTAGTAGATAATTTTACTATTACTCTTACTTACTTTATTTATTATTATATTCTTATAAATATTAAAGCTTATACTACCTAGCTAATTAATATAAAGTAGTGCTATAAAGAAAGCTTTATTAAAAATATTAGTTAAAGCTTATAAGAATAAGACTCTTTATACTAATACTAGATATAAGGCTTAAGTCTAGAATAAAGCTATAGATAAGGTTACTTATATACTTAGTAATAGTAAAAAGATAATAGTTCTAAATTATAAATATAAGTATAATAATCTTAAGAAGAAGTACTACTTATTTACTACTCTTATAAACTAATTAGGTTTTAGTATTAATAATATAGGCTAAGTAACTAGTAATTTATTAGCTTTATAGGCGTACTTTTAGGCCTATTATAATACTTATTAATTTAAGAAAAAACTAATAAGGTATATAGAACTTTATAAGAGGCTTTTTAATAAGATTTTAGCTACTAGAAAGATAGTAATAACTATTAAAGAGCTTATTAATAATTTAATACTATTAATTAAGTATAACTTATTAATAGAGTAAGTAAGCTTATTATTAAGTTATACTAAGAGTAATAGCTATATAACTTTATATAAAAGATCTAGTACTTACTTAGTAAATAGTTAGCTAAAATTTTATAAAGTTATAATAGCCTTAGCTTTATTATTAGATAACTTACTTTAAGAGCTTAATAACTTAATATAAAAACTTATTATAATATTTAAATAGCTAAATCTATAACGTAAGGCTATTAGTATATTAGATAAAGAGTTTAGAATTCTTTCTTTAGATATAAAGAAGACTTTATTAGAGTATTTTATAGTAGAATTTATTATAAAGCGTTTTTATAAAAATAAGTTATTATTATAGTATTTATAAGTATAGTATTACTTTTATATAAATAAAGCTATTATAATAAAGTTATATATAAATTATAAGAAGTTTAATAAGCTTATAGATAGTATAGAGTAGAATAGTAATAAAGAGTTAAAGTTTAAAGGTAATACTTAAAGTTAATACTTAAAACTCTAATTTTAGTATTATAGCCTAGTTATAGTAGGATAGTAGTACCTACTAGAAGTAGTCTTACTAAGCTAATAGAAATACTAGTAATTAGTACTAAATTTAGTCTTTTTAATAAATATATATAGGTCTTTATAAGATTACCTTACTATATAGTTATAGTAGTAAATAGTAGAGTAATAGTATATAAGCTACTATTATAAGATTATAGTTATAGTATTATAAAGCTTTAACTCTAGTTTTTTTATATATACTTATAACCTATAACTTTATTAAAATACTACTTTTCTTCTTACCTTATAGTAGTTCTTTTAAAGCTATATTATAATCTTTTTTCTTAACTAATTTATTACTATACTACTAGGCTTATTTATATTATAAGAACTCTTATAATTAATACTAGTTTCTTTATTAACTAAAATAAAACTTTAATAATTAAAATTCTTCTTTATAGAGTAGAACTTATTTATAAGGTTATAGATAGTAGTAAGTATATATATAAGCTTTACTTATATCTTAATTAAGAACTTATACTAATAATTAAATATATACTATTATTACTTAAAAACTCTAAACGTATACTCTATAACGTTTCTTAAACTTAAGTAGTAATAATTAAATAACTTATACTTATCTAATAGTAAGTACTTAACTTAGCTAATTTCTTATAAATAATAGCGTATACCTTTATATAGTAAGAGTAAAAAGTTCTTATTAGTATAACTAGCGTTAGCTAAATAGTATTATTTTTCTTTAGGTAATTTAAAGTCTTAATAAATTATATTTTTATATACTTACTTATTATAAGTAAAGCTTTTCTAGCTTACTAATATAAAAGTAAAGTTTATATTAAAATTAATAGTAGTAAGTACGTTTTAAGATAAATACTTATATTAATTATAGTATAGCCTTTACTAGTTTACTAGTATATATATTTTAATATATATACTATTAATTACTCTAATATAATTCTTAAAGATAAGCTAATATTTTAGATTATCTTATATTATATTAGGTATCTAAGTTAAAGGTAATAATATAAGCTAGGTATAAAGCTTTAATATAGTATTTAAGATCTTATAGAATAATCTAGAGCTTAGTAAGTAATTTAGTAGTAATTTAAGTATTTAAAATAACTTACTTTAATATAGTACTAAGTAATAAACTAGTCTTATATTTAGTATTTTAATATAACGCTTTATTACTATATATATATAAAAAATAAAGTAGCTTACCTACTACTATTATATACCTATTATAAATGCCTTCTTACTAGATTAATTATATAAGCTTATTAAATACTAATTATTATAACTAACTTTTAGTAAATAGCTACTTATTATTATTAAAGTATAAAGATAACTAAGCTCTAAAATAATACTAATTCTTATTATAATTTTATATATTAGAAAGTAGCTAATAAGAGTTAGTAATAAGGCTTTAAGCTACTTATAGGGCTACGCTAGTAATAATAATAAAGGCTACTTTTTAATAATAATTTATTAATAAATAATAATATAAGTTATATATTAAGCTCTATTTATTTTACTAGGGCTTTTTATAGTAGTAAGAGAAATAAATATATTATAACTTAAAAAGGTAAAAAGTAAGTATAATTACTACTTTATAAGGGTTATAAAGGTAACTATACTTATTATAATTTAAACCTTTATTATAACTAATTAAAATAGAGGTTTAAGAGAATATAATAGTAGTTAGCGTTATAGTAATACTCTAGCCTTATTTCCTATCCTAATTAGGATCGTAACGGAGGACCTCCGTTTCGAAGAGAACAGGCCCTTAGTAAGACTCGGCCTCGGGATTATAACAAAACTCTCCATCCGCTCGGACACGGAAGCTTCTCATAAAGGGACGTGTACTACGTCGTTCCAAGACATCTAGAGCTCGATTCGCCGGATCCCAGGATGCAGAAGCCTGGCGGCACTGTGCGCATTGCAATGCGTTTTATGACTTCGATGACAAACAGGTTGAATGAGGCTGCTCTGGACTCCGCGTCATCTCGCTACTTGACGGATCGTTGAGACAATGAAAAATGATAAGCTGAATCACTCCACGCCACCCCGTTGCATGTTGTTACTAAACTGGCATTTGCATGTGCGACAGATTCACTGCAAGTGAACTTCAGCGTATACTTGAACAAAAGCTAGCTCGAAAGAATCCATTTACGCGCCCAAGTGCGGATTGTGTGACTGTTACGCGTTGTGTATCCTTGAAGACACATATCGCGAGCGGACTCCAATACGATCAATGAGATGGAAGAATTCTGCAAAAAAAATATCATGATTATATACAATTCGGTAAGTATGTACATTGAAAGCAAACAAAATTCACACTGTTACGTAAGGAAGGCACAGGCTCACTGTGTAGAAGAAAGGGTGAACAGCTTTGTTCAAGCTGCAAGGTCAGATTGACTCCGGCGCTTACCTTCCCTGATTACCACGGAGAATCAGATAAAGTTGCCACATGGTGAGTTGAAGCATGCCTCTTCACCCAGTTCAAAATATCCGCCGCAGCCTCCTTGGTCCCACTACTACTCACGTAATGGTTGAGCTGTCGTCCATATATGATTCCATCGACACCGGCTTCCCCCAACAGCTTGTCGACATACCAAGCTTGACCTTGTAAAGTCGTCCACCCAAAGACTTTGCCAAATTTCGCCATTTCATGGCCTTTTCTCAACTCCGTGCAGGTATTCCAATCCTTTTCGCGGCAGTTTCCGAACCAGAGTGGCAAAGAAAAATATCCATAGGACATGATGAGTTGCGCACGAGAGATGCCTGGTGCGATTCTATTGAACGTGTCTAGACATGTCTGAGCCTTGCCGTTCATATTGAGGGATTCGAAGGCCTTCAGGTCCTTTGCGATCAATGGTAGCGACTTCTCTTGACCCGTGTAGAATCCATACATAACCTTCACCCCAACGGGCTCCAAGTGTTTCGCCGCAAGATCACGGAGTGCTTGGACAGTACAGTGGCTCCATTTTGGTCCATGTTCCGGGAGGCACCAATCCGGGCCCTTCAGATCAAGCCAAATAAAGGTTACCGGTTTTCCCTGGGAACGCGCGGTCGCGATGGTTTTGAACATCTGCTCTGCAGTATCGCCTCTGCCTCCAATTGTGTCATCATGTTGGGCATTCCAACCACCCTTATTAGGCATCATATCAATTTCGAGTGCGTTTGCTCCATCATTCAACGCATCCCAGACGCCCGTTGTCATCAACACTCGATGTGCAATGGCATAGATAGGGCGGGTGTTTGGCGACCTTTCCTGTAAAGTCGTGTTGTCATGTGGTACATCTGTCGCATGATGTATAGTCGTCGTCTGTGGTATAACTGATGCTTGCGAGGCTCCGAGGAGGAAGAGTAAAGCAGAGAAAGTGGGAAGTAATTTCATGATTAAGATCAGTGTCGAGGTGAGTTTGCATGATGCCTTTTGGAGGGCAAGAGAAGGAATTTATGTATCAATTTGGTTTCATACATTGGAGGTGTGTTTTGATGTTTGTTTGGAGCATGCCCGAATGACGTCCGTAAGTCAGAAGTAGGCTTGGCAAGATGTGCTGTTTGCGGAAATATAGCGCAATTAAACTGGGCTTGGCAATGCGAGTGTACGAAGGAGGTCGTTTTTAAAGAGTGGAAGTCTTACAAAATTATGCCGCAGGATACGACGAATAATCAGGCGCAAGAATATTAGAGATCTGTTAAAGGCTTGTAGGCCTCCTCTTGCTATAATATTACTTGCTTTTAGATTCTATGTTATTATAACCTTCAAGCTCTTCCCCGTATTCTCTCAGAGTTTTTATTATTAAAAATAAGCTCCTGCGTATGTATTTAGACCTACCCACAAGCATCCTTTCACCTTGGCTCGCCAAGACTTGGCGTAGACGCTATTGCACTGGCACGTGGCTGGGATGAACTGAGCCACAGGGCTTGGGACCTTGTGGCGATCGTCGCGTGTCCAGTAGATCTAGGTAATTCTTAGTTCACCAGTGACATTTCCCTCTCGATTGTAGTTTAATTTTGGGTCATCAAGAATCACAAGACTCTAGAATACGGACATGTCACTCGAAAAAAATAACTCTTTGGCCGCTTCGGACATCCCGAATGGAATCTATTCGTATCGTTCCACAAAATGCACTATGCCAAGGTAAATTAAGTAGCGAAAGTGGAAAATCTACCACTACTCTGCCTTCGAGTTCACTTCATACACGCTCACACCGAGTAACTTTTTGACCGCCAAACTGTGCAATGCCACAATAATCGGCCCTCCCCTCCACCACGGCAGCACATCATTACGTTCTCGTCTTCGTCTCGCTACTGAATCCTCCCACTCGCCCATCTGGAACCGTTCGACATCGCTCCGACTGACTGTATGTGTCTTGGCATTTGCAGCCATTGTCCAGAATCCAACCACATGACCTTGGTCGATTGTTTTGTTCCAGAAGCTTTTCCTTGGCTCTGATGAAAGTAACGCAAGTAGCTCAGAGCAGGTATAGTCTGATTTTGAGAGCTTGGCGTTGCCAAGCTGCGTGCGATGCTTGGATTGAGGTATTTGTTCAATGTCGATGGTAGACAGGACGTATGGAAATGGTGCATACATGAGCCTCAATGAAAGACTGAGTAGAACTGCAACCGGAAAGTTCAGCCCTAGAGAAATGGCAGCTCGTATACCAGAAAGGATGGTCAGTTTGGACGGATTGGTTGGCGTTGAGAAGAATTTGAGGTGCCTTTGGAAGGCGGTATAAATTTTTGGGGACATTTGGGCAGACAGAATAGCGTTGTATTCTTCTGAGGGGTGTTTAATGCGCCTCAAGGTAAGGGAAGTGCTTTTCGGTGAGAAGAAACTCTTTGTCTGTGATTGTGGTGTTGTTGGCCACATGACGTCAAGACTCACAACCCAAATTCATGCACGCGTGAACACGAATGATAATTTCCATGTCATGTTGAATATTAATATGTTATAATGATACCTATTTCTACCATTCCTGAGTCTATAAATGCTGGGGTAATTGTTGAAATGAATCAAATCCTCTAGATGCCTTATACATGTTAAGAAATATGCTAAAACAGAATGCATCATCCCATCATAAACTTCATTCCGATAATTGCTCATAAAACCAGCCAGCCAGATGCCCGACAGTTGGGTAGTTCCACGTCAGAGTTGGTGGTACATTGACTTTCATGGCTTTCTGGAGCTGTTGCCTCAAAGCAACGGTCATAACAGAGTCAACGCCTAAATCGGAAATTGCAATTGTATCATCAATCTCTTCAGCATCGAGATGTAGCACTGCCGATAAGCAATGCCGAACTTCTGAGTAAAGATGTGCTTTGAGCGCTGGTCCTGATCGTGGTGTAATGGGGGAGCTCATCGAAGAGGCGCAAGATGAAGTACCACAAGACAGATCGGGGGTGCCGGGAGACTGAGTACGACGTTCGACAATATCCGCAACAAGCGCGCAAGGGATAGGTTCGTCAGCGTCCAAGATACGCGTGCGGGTAACCACCGCATGATCTGTATCATACTTGGAGATGTATTCCCAGGCTTGAAAGGCTTCTTTTGTCGTGATATCAGTCACACCCTGACTACTCAACTCCATCCCGAGGATGTCGTTATCCTTCGCCATACCCATGTTTCTCCACGCAGTCCACTGGATAGCTACTGAGTTGCAACCTTCTGATCGACGTTGTGTCGCAAGCGCATCGAGAAAAGCATTAGACGAGGCATATGCAGCTTGACCAGGAGTACCAAGAAGCTGGCCGATGGAGGAGAATAAAACCATAAAGTCAAGAGAGCCAGGTGGGAACATGCTATGCAAGCTGAGTACGCCTTGCACCTTGGATGCCATAACTTTGGCGAAAAGCTCTGATGTTGTGTCCTTGATGAACCCGTCAAGTGAAATGCCAGCTGCGTGCACAACGCCACGAACTGGAGGAAGGTTGAGTGATTGGAGTTGAGCTACTAGCTCAGTTGTGGCGGCGGGAGATCCTACGTCGCATTCGATTGCATGGATCGTTGCACCAAGTGATTCGAGCTTATTGATACGCTCAACAACGACCTTCATTTGGCCGACTGCCTTTTCCCATTGTTTTCGAGGAGGAAGTCGACGGCGCGACACCACGACCACTCGGCGTGCTCCTTTTCGTACTAGGAAGTCTAACACTTCTAGTCCAAGATCTCCGAAGCCACCAGTGACGAGATATGTTCCATTCCGCTTTGGGAGAAGGGTGCGTGATGAGTCTTTATTCTGTTGAGTCTTTGTGAAAGGTCTCAATTTGGGTACTCTTGGGAGCCCATCCTGTATACGAATGACGGCTTGGCCTTCAACATACTTCAATGCTAGGAGCGGTAAATCATCATCTTCACAGTCGATCAACCCGCCCCAAATATTTGGATACTCTGATGCAGCGACCCTGGCAAACCCCTGTAGAGGCGCGTGCGCGAGGGCGGTAATGGGGTCTGCGTAGCTAGTCACGACAAAGAACTTCGATGTTACTGTTGAATTTGAGACGATGTCCAAGATGCGAGCAGCTTCCCAAGTGTAAGCATGTGCTTTTCCAGAGACTTCTTCTATCGCATCGACCGTTGTTGGGATGTAGAGGACGACGCTGTTCGGGCTGCCCAGGAGTTCTTGTGACGATGGCGAATTGAGCTCTTGGCTCGAAGAAACACAAGTCAGCCTATGCTTGGCTAAGAATTTGGGCCGAAATTGCTTCAAAAAGTCCTTGTCTGTAGTAACAGCCACAATGTTCCCGAAGTCGAAAGGCGATTCGGTGAATGTTGGTGGGACCCATGCTAGTCGGTGCGCCAGCTTATCAGTGCCGGTAGTAGTTTCATTCGTAGGTTCGACATCTGAGAACCGCATGCCAGTCAATTTGGCTAACAGGATACCGCTATCATTGAGGATGCTGATGTCAGCCCTCAGTTCACTTCCCTTGCTCTTATCTTCGATCAATAACCATCCCATTTTGGGTGGCACATCTTTGGAAACGAAAAGTACTTCATCAATCCCGCTCACGAGGCGCAATCGAACGCTATTGTGAAATATAGAAGATCCGACTGATGTCGCAGCATCGAGGAATGGAGCCCATGAGTTGGTATCCCAGGACAAACACGAGTTGTTAGGGTCCATGTCCATATGCACAAGCATCTCATGGTCGTTGCTGTAATGCTCCAAAACTGCCCAGGGAAAGGCGATACCCTGAACTCCGATACTTTGGAGATAATTCCAGGCAAAATCATTGGGTAAGCGAGAGTTCATACGCTGGAGTGTTTGTTGTAGCGGGTATTTGATGTGATGTATTACCATGTCGGCTGATCGGACCACAGCAGTGCAGTGTTCAATCCAGCCATATTCGAGACCACCACCGTCGCGCGATTCGCCTGATCCTTTAAGACGCGAAGACAAACGAACAGTATCGCCTTGTAAGCAAACTTGTAGTTCCCGCTTCTCCGCGCTCATTGGCGTTGGTACTTTCAGCTCCAAATTTTCGAGCACTGCCATGCCCGTCGCTTGGAAAAATGTGTTGCAGTAGACTGCTGCAGGTATGATCTCGGTTCCGTCTAGCGGATGGGTCAAGGGATAGGGCTTGGAGGTCTGGTCAAGTGTTGTCGTCCATATCTTCATATCAGAGCCGGCGATTTCGGTCATTTTGCCCAATAGGGTATGGTTCTCTACATCATGACATTGGGTCTTGGGAATATGAAGTTCGGATATAGACTTCCAGTACTTCTTATGTATCCAAGGAGTATTCGGTACTGTTTTTGACCAGTTGTGGGTTCCCAGTTGAAGACCAAAGTCTACCTGTGCTCCCAGTGTGAAAAGTTGAGAGACCGCGTACAAGATGTTACGTTCGGCTGAAGTATCTCGCTTCATGGTCCCAAGTACTGCTGTTTCATCAATGCATCGAGCTTTCAGAGTCTCAGAAATTGAATGCGCAACGATTGGGTGACTTGAGATTTCCAAGAAAAGGCGATGGCCGTCGTCCAATGCCGCGTCAATCGCCTCAACAAGCCGCACCGGTGCAACCATATTGTTGGTCCAATACGCCTTGTCTCTTGGAATCTTTGTCCTTGAGCTTTCATGTGAAGTTGAATAAAGTGGCACCTGAGCTTGCTGCGGGTCAATAGCCTGATCGAGAGCTTGGAGGAGCGGAACTGCAAGATCCTCCATCGAAGGTGAATGGAAAGCGACATCTGTCCTGACCTTCCATGTCTCTACACCACGCTCATGAGCCACTGAGATATATGCGTCCAAAGCTGATGGATCTCCGCTGATGATGCATGAAGACGGCGATGAGTTAATCGCCGCGACGAGATCTTTTCTTTCCCCAAGCTCGTTGACTACCTGATCAAATGGAAGATTGACCAAGGCCATCGCACCTTGCCCTTGAACCTGCTGATACAGTTTCGCTCGACGTGAGACGATTTTGGCACCTTCCGTAGCGGTTATGCAACCAGCAGCAACAGCTGCTGCAATTTCGCCAACAGAATGTCCAATTATAGCTTGAGGTTCGATTCCGTGGGATTTCAATAGCGCAGTTAGCCCGATGTGCATGGCGAAAGTGAGAATTTGGATCTTGGCTGTGTCGCCCAGTTCACCTCTTTCCAGAGATTCCAGCACGGAGAAAGTCGCTTCTCTTTGGATGACAGGTTCTATTTCGTTAATGGCTGAGCGAAAAGTCGGATTGTTTACTAAGGCTTTCCCCATATCTTGCCATTGAGCGCCATGACCTGAGTACACCCACACAACACCCTTTCGATTGGGTTTTGTGCGGTTGCTTGTGACCCATTGACCTCGTACTCCATTTGAAAATTTGGTCAGGGCGCAAATTGCATCTTCATGGTCGGTGACGACGAATGATGCCCTGTAATCGTGCATCGTACGTCGTTGAGCGAGCGTTCTCGCAATCTCAACCATATTTTCTGACTGTCCTTGGGAAGAGAGCCATTCAGCAAGCGCAGACGCAGCGACGCTGAGACGCTTCTCTTGAGGTGCCGACAAGACTAAGGTGACAGGAAGGGTTGGCGAAGAGATAGCTATGCTATTATGGCCAGCGGGTTCTAGAGCGGGTGGCTCTTCGATGATTGCGTGACAAACGCTTCCGCCATAGCCATAACAACATACAGCTGCTCGCTTGGGAGCTGCAGGGTCCTCGAGATTCTTTGGCCACGCCATCTCTTCCCTAACGACATTCAGGCCACTATTTTCCCAATCGATTTTCGTATTGAGCTTTGAGAGTAGTGTTTGTGGAGCAAGTATTCCTTTGTTCACACTGAGTACTGCTTTGACGAACCCGATTGCACCTGCTGCAGCTTCCAAATGCCCAATATTGGGTTTGATACTACCCATCCAGCAGGGCGATTCGGGATCTCTTCCTTTGCCGTAGACGCTTGCTATCGCGCTTATTTCAGTAGGATCGCCAAGGGCAGTAGATGTCGCATGAGCTTCCACATAGGAAATACTTTGTGGATCAACATTTCCAGATTGCTGTAGCGCCAATCGAGCAACTCTTTCTTGTGCTGCTGCGTTCGGCGCCATGATACCCTTGGTTTTTCCATCTTGTGCAGATGCAGAGCCTTTGAGTACAGCAAGAATATTGTCCCCGTCGGCTAGAGCAGCTGCAAGCTGTTTAAGCACAACAACCGCTCCTCCTTCACCTCTGGCGTACCCACAGGCTCCATCGTCAAAAGAACGACATACGCCCTCTGAACTCAGGGCTCCCGCCTTTTGTAACATATGCGTCAAGCCGGGTGCACAGATGACATTGACGCCACCACAAATTGCTACGGTGCTTTCTCCAGATAGAATGGCTTGCCGAGCGAGATGAATTGCAATAAGAGAGCTTGCGCATGCTGCATCAACTGCCGTACTTGGGCCTTGAAGGTCTAGATGATACGATATCCGATTTGGTATGCCATGCGCGGCGGTACCAATACCACTCCAGGCTTCGATGTTTGGCAAATCTTCGATCAGCATCCGAGAGTAATCATCGGAGTCTACACCCATGTAGACTGCGGTATCGCTCCCAGCAAGGCTCTTTGGATCAAAGCCTGAATTTTCAATGGCCTCCCAGGTCAACTCAAGGGCAAGCCTTTGGTGTGGGTCCATAAGCTCCGCTTCCTTTGGAGATATGCCAAAGAATGCAGCGTCGAAGTTTTCCAGGTCTTCCATGAAATAACCTTTCCGTATGACGTTGTCGAGAATCTTGGCATTTCTTGGGTCTCTGTGGCGCCATGGTTCCCATCGTTGCTTTGGTACCTCACAGGACGCATGTCTCTTGTCGAGTATGAACTTCCAGAGCTTTTCAGGGGTATTGTTTCCTCCGGCAGTGCGGCACGCTAGGCCAACTATGGCGACGCCTTGTTCATTTGACTGCGTTTCAGTCAGTGGCTTGGAAAAAAAAAAGAACAAAAAAGCAAATACTGGACAACGGCGATCCTCGCACCGAGCCGAGGGGTTCATCCACATACCAGGTTTGACAGCATATCATGGGCGTTCCAATGTTCCAGGCTATGGGTTGGATATTTTAATACTGTGTAGTCTTATGGTCTAGATGTTAGAGCATAGTCGCATGAAAGTAAATGATGAGTGATAAAGATGACTGAACGTCGTACATGTGGTCGATGAAGGAACAGTGGTGGAGTATAGTGAAACAGGACATCTAATGACTCTTATATCTTTGGATCAGCCAAAGCCAGACGGAAACTACCTCGCATCAGCGTTTTTTCGGCCATGTTCGGGCGAATGAGAACAAGTAATTGTGAAATGGCGGTGCCGCCAGAAAGGAGTAAGGCAGGTAGCCACGTAAAGAGCCATGCTAGCAACGTTGCTTGCCCCAATCATGGCAATCGCCGCCACTGTCGATGCTCGAATAGCATGAACATCGTCACCAACGTTCTTTGGCGTCGGGCACGGAGGCAGTGAGGCGTAAAGGGAGATCTAGGCATAGGGCAGTCCTGTCAAATCTGTCCCATCTGATCATTCAGCCGTGACAGACCTGCGTTAAGGCGGCCTTAGCCGGACATATGAGATCTGCGGTGTGCAGAGATCCACCGGATGTCTTCTCGCGATCCTGTTTGAAACATGATTGGAATGCTTCCTGCAGCGAGAGGTCAATGCAGCTATGATAAGGCTGGTGCCAAGGCCGCCATTTCCTCACACCGTCATAGTTGCATTAAAAAGGTTAGTGATGCCGCGTGGGAAAAGCTTAACGGAACGGAGATTTATTGGGGGAAAAAGGAACCAGAATAGACGGTTTCTGCACAGATGTCGATGAGCGGTAATTGAACAAAGCACCATTGGTGCCACACGTTTTGGCACTGCAGCCTATTGCATTGTCCGAAAAGCCACATGCAAGCCCTGTTACAAGTTGAACAGCCCATTTTCCATCTAAAGATTCACTGGGTTATCTATTAAGGTTTGCGTTTGGAGGGCGAAGTGGTCATGAGGGCAGACATCGTCAGGTCCAGGTCGTCGGGCTGTGCCAATGTTTAAGGCAGGCCAAAGAACGGACGTGGTTGTTGACTAGCGTGTGAATCCGTATCCACAGTCCAAGCGAACAAGTGCACCAATCGACAGGGAGAAAGTCAGAAGTCACAGTTACGAAGGCATTCCAACACGGAGATTGGGCCAACGGGCGCTAATGCATTGATGTACCCTACCGAGGGATCGCCCGCCACGTTTGCCATGCAATGTATCGACAAATCGTCCACTTTAGTTCACGACTGACCGCTCGAAGTGTGTCAAATCTTATTCCAACCGAAGGCTTACACAACAAGTTTTGAGTGAAAACCCCCCGAATCAATTGTTCATAGGTTGACCACAGCGCCACACGTGTCCATGTGCCGAAGTAGCGGTAAATGATACTACGGTGACGTCTCAGCGGTTCCGACACCGAAATGACACAAAAAGCAATGTTGCTGTGTTGTTGCGTGGAGTTCGTATACTCGGATCGAGCAGCGATACGTGGGTGGTTTAAATGGTGCAAAATAACAAATGCTGATTTGTGAAAAGTGTCATTCCCAGCACGGTTCTGTCGGCAGGTCCAGTATCCGGATTGAACTTTCGAAATTTGTGGTGATTGATGAGATGGCAATCTTTGTTCCGCACAGGTTCTAGAAGTTCTCTTGGCATTGACATTATCCGACCGAAGTCAAAGAGCTATTACCGGATGGCCACGGATTTAAAGCCACCGTCGGGCGCGTAAGCACAGTAATACCTAAGTGAAAGGCGTAACGCTGATACCATTATATGGCATAACCATGATAATGGCTTCACAGACAGGTTGCAGGGTAAACCCTTGGCCAGGAGGTCGAGGCGATCTACGACAACTTCTTGAGAGCATTGAGTCATCCGCGGAGCTCACTTGAAAAAGTTTCTTCGGCCAAGGAGACTACAGGCTTTTACCACGTCAAGTTGAAACCCTGTCGAGTTTAGATCAATGAGAGAGCAGTGTTGGTGGCGATTTGAAGACTTGATTCGGCGAACTTTGGCAAGGTTCAAATTCATGTGGGAAGAGTCCGTGACCACCAGGGTCCTAAAGTTTGCAGGTCCAGGCAAATAACCAAGGTCATCCACTCTGCGGGATCTGACAGCTGGTATCGATAAGGAGGTGTTGCCCAAAAAAGTTGCAGCTAACAAGGATTTAATACGCGAAAGCAGGTGAAGATCCCTGGAAGAGATGCAGAGAAGAGACCTCGATTGAGGGCGCCTGCATGTTCTCCCATCTCAATAGCTGCATCAATTAGATGAATATCGAAATAAGGCTGTCGACTGGGCTGAAAAGGTCTTCCAAAGAGCGCTTGGGCTCATAGATAGCCCGCTAAGGCATTAGTTCGAAGTGGTGTGACATCCAATGAGGATTGCCTATAGCACCCGAAGTCAGGGTGCGAGTAGATCTGGGTCGGTCAGGTGGCCAGATACCCCACGGACCTATCTGCAGCAAGGTACATGGGTTGGAAATGGTAACTAAATTGAGCTTTCGTGCGCGGAGCCTTCACTTCATATGCTCAGAAATGATGGAGAACATTATCTATTGCTACCTATTACATACTCCCATTATGAACAAGGTAAACCTCGTTATGGCCATAGCTGCGGCTTTTGCGTGGGATCAAGCGATGTCTCGAGTCCACTCAGTGCCGAGACTGTGTTCGTATTTGAGTCTAGTACAAGCGATTTCTGTTCCTGATGTATGTTGCTGATGTGTACTGCTGATGTATGTTGCTGATGTGTACTGCTGATGTATATTGCTGATGTGTACTGCTGATATGTGTTGCTGATGGTATATTGCTGATGTGTAGCTGATGTATATTGCTGATGTGTACTGCTGATATGTGTTGCTGATGTGTGTTCCTATTCGGCTGCAACTTTTGGTCATTGAAGATAACGTCATGCCTTTACAGATTTGGACGTTAAGAGCGGATTCGCTAATTTGCATATTTCGCTCTGATTTATATCATTTATGATACTGAAACTCATATCAATTCTCACATCAATTTTCAGGACCTGTGAAAGTACAAGAGCTCGGGACAATCTCAAGTGATTGAGATTGTCTATTTTGCTCTGAATAAGTTCCATCGAGAGCACTCCCAAGCCAGGTGCGTTTTCCTATTATTACCATGCTGTCTCTCAAACATGTGATGGGGGAACAGTCATGTCTGAAGCGCCCCTAATGTTCCCAATGGCACACCACTACTACGCTAAATTGGCCATGAGGGCGAGCAGCATAGCACTGGGTAACTGACCAACCTGAAGTTGTATCGCGCGATTTACGTTTGGAGTCACGTTAGTAACATAACTAGGCCGCTTTGTATTATCGTATAGGTGCTACAGCATAAGTACTAGGACAAGGGTTCTAAAGACGAATTCTAGGATCTGGTTAGAATACACAGCCGAGGAGCATTTCGGCTCCACTTATTCTAGCATTGGGCGCGAACATAATAGTATTCGACATATGTACCTAGATATCGACCGAGGGAAATCTTGTTTTGCGAATGTGCATATGAAATAGATAATTCCAACTTTGTTAAAGAGAAAAGTCACTATTGCGACTAAAACTTTGAAAGATTTGTCCCAGATCTACTTCTCATGCAAAGATAACTCAATAACTCTCGCCAACTCATCCTCATTAGTCCCAGTATTAGTCCTCCGAGGGGGCCCAAACATTTCCTGATGGCTACGCTCAATTGCTTGGGCTGAAGCTTCGTCGTCTTCATCCAGCGGCAAAGCCGGCCCTGCATCAAGCTCGTATACCGCGGTCTCTGTGGGCGGCTGTATAGGGACCGCAGCAGGTCGATTAATTTGGTCACGGCGCCGAACCCAATCAGGTATGTCATGGGGTGCCTCTGGGAAAGCCATCTCATTATTGGCGCTGGACGCGCCAAAGTTCTTTAGTGTGTATTCTATGTTCCTATCGCTTGCTAGACGGCAATCTGAAATGCTAGAGAGCGCATTTCGCTCGCGGTGGACTGAATGGCGTTCTGGCATGGATGGTGAAGGGGGAGAGTCTGGGTCTATCAATTTTGATCCATACAAGGAATCGGGTTCTTACTGGCTCTCTTGAGGGGTTCACCATCACCTAAGCTGCGGGTAAACCCGTTTATTGGGAAACCCGAGCAGAGTGCCGACATATTCTGATGATCATTTGTCAAATGCAATCTGATTGAGCCCAGAGAGGTATCGGCAGTGACTGGAATGGCAATGGACCCAATAATGAAACCGCCAAGTTCAATCATCGCACTGAAGACCTTGGCTTTAATCACAATCTTTTGGGCTTTATATTCGTGCTTGATTTCCTGTGCTCGAAAATATACCATGACAAACGATACCTGGTGCCTTCTGATATATTCACTTAGACTGCGTAGATCTCCAGACCCTGCAGCAAATTGACACGCGATTGTCCCTTCATACCGTTAGCGATCATGGGATGCAATGGATGCAATATTGCGATAGAAACTTCTGAATATGAACGAAGTCGAACTCGCATTCACTTACCTTGTATTATGATTTGTTCTCCACCTAATTTTGCGGGGCCCGCCTTTATAAAGTAGAAAGAGCTGGCAACTAGTTGATGCGTAACCTTTTCAATTTTGGCGCGCATACCATGGGTCTCCAGGCGTCATCGTATCTCTGTTGTAGTGTGTAAATCTGAGATTTTCTCGTCCAGTTTGGGAGTATTGAAACTGGTCCTTGGATTGAAGCGTGTGTATCGGCTATCTTGAGTAGGCGAAGATGATCCCACTACGTCTTTACAGAAATCTCTCCCCGTCATTTCAGAGTCAAGGACACTTCCCATGCGCTTTTCTAAGATCTTAAACCATGATGTTGACACCGGGAAGGCTTTCAACGATGACGTCGACCGTTGCGCCTCGCCAGCTGTTGCGAGTTGATTGACTACCTTTTGGATGGGAAGGTGCCTTCGATCCTTGTAGTTACTGTCATTTAAACCTTCAGAGTCTGCTCCGCAAGGGCCAGTTCCAATACATAGGAGAATATCAAGATGGCGATCCTCTGCGTCCAGCCAGATGAGTTTAGTTCCCTAGTTTGCGATGCGGACAGGGCTACATACCACTACAGGGTTTCACTGTAGAAGGAGTCTACCGGCATTTGCAGTATTTGGTATAAATGCATTATAAACAATTCAAATAGGTGTTAGTAAAGAACGCGTGAAGAACTACATCATCTACGAAATAGCTTAATTTTGTAAAATCAGAAGTGTGCTTTTAGTGGAGATGCTTGTACTGGTAGCTATGTTTTTACAAATAACTTTAAGGGCTATATTTTCTGCTCTGAGATAAAAGGAGGAAGCCCATTTTAACTGCATCATTTGGATTGAGTGATATTACACGACGAGGTTACCGGAAGAGAGATTTAAGTGTAGAAAGGGCCGCTGTGCGGTATTCAGTAACTAGTAGATGAACGCTCTTGCAAAGTTTTGGGAGAGATACCTCTGGGCACAAGAAATATGGCGAGGATGTTCGAAGTAATGTTGACGCTCGAGTTGGTTAGATGGACAGGAGGTATGGAGACATTTACCTTCGATCCATGGCTCCCACGCCTATTCTTTCGGATGACAGGCGAAAAGAAGTAAGAAAATACCAGCCAACCAGTATCCCACATTTACCCACATGAAGATATGTGCCCCCCAAAAGGTGGGGTTCTTTGTGCCTCTAGGAAAGAACGCTCTGAGCACTTGGAGAAGAACAGTCGTTCGAAGCAGAACTAGTACTATGATACAAGCGACTTTGATGTATACAAATAGCTTCAAGGGTCAATAGTCTACTTGGAAATGCTGTTTGAATCTCACCTGAACGTATTTGGCTAGCGAACTCCATGTCATGTCCCATTGATGAACTCCTGGGGGGAAACTGAATTGCTTTTAGTATCAACACTGATAGTGCAACAAATGCCGCCTGTAAATCAATAGCTTGAGCCCAGTTTGTGGGTATCAACTTACATATGCAAACATTAAGGTATAATCCTCGATAAGGAATTTGCGGTTGACTTTCAGCTGAGTCCCACATCGCATCAAGACGGCCAAGGTCGTAGCCACAAACACTGTGTACATTACTTCTTTACAAGGCTCTACGAGGGAACTATGTGGACCATCAAAGTTGAGAATTATATTTGGAGATGGTAGTGAAAGAATTGGCTGCTTGAGGAGAGCATCATGTTCTTCCGGTATCATTGCGGACTTTGTGTTAAGAGACAGTACAAAGCCTGAAGGCGATGGACGAACGGAAGACCAAGTGCTGTGCAAGCCTGATAGCGACTCAGATATTCAGAAAGTGTCGTCCAAACTTGGATCTATGATTCGCTTGAGAAACAGTCCAGTGGTATAAGATAGTTCACATCAATAGGGCTTGTCTGACCATGCTATTTTATTACATGCAACATGCCAGGTTTTGCCTTCGCCTAGTACTCTGTTTCTCAGTGTCAGAAAAGATTTGACCTATTAACTTCCCCTTGCGAAGTTCAAAAAGAATCTCTTGATGACACAAGGCAAGGTAGCCTATAATCCAGTTAGTATTCTTTCAACAGTGTTTCCTTGTTGCCTGACACAGCCCTTATCAAAATTAAAACACTGCCGCTCGGTGACCGACAGCAGTCCAACATACATAAGCATATGGATGTGTACAGACACCCATGATTTTCGAATGCATGCACCGAATTATTATTCTGGCTTAGTGGCCTTGCTTATTCGCAGGTCTCATCCCGAACGCGGATGCTTAGGGCCACTTCCAGGAGCATCTTGGTTAACTGCATCCTGCGATTGCATTGGTAGTTGCGACTATTTACCTATGAAACGCCTCAGAAAGAGCTCATATCTATACATCCACCGTGCATGGCCGTCTCTGCAGTAGCGGTACTACCTAGGTATGATACCAGAATTGGGATCTGTTACCAGGCATTAATGCAAAGTCTAACTAGCAGGTAGGCTATCTATCGGTCTGACGCTCCTTCTTCCTTCACGCGCGACCCGGTGTCTCATAAATTGAGCCTGTTGAGCTGTAATCGAGTGTTTACTGCCCCGCCAATCAGACTACGATGAAATAGCGAAACCCTGCTCGTGACACGAAGGATGTGATGCGTGTTCCGGCAGTCCGCCATGATCTTAGCCACCAACCCGCATATGCAAGTTGGGAAACTGGATTATTTTGAGATCACCTTTTTTTACCGATGTGGCACAGTCATTGCGGCGGGGTTAGAGCAATGGAGCGTACCTCTCATACCATTGTGAAAGTCGGCACCAAGAACACCGCTGGGAGAACTTCAGCAGCATAAAGCCTCACCAACAACGTAGTATTGATGGACAAAAGTAAGAAAAACACTACCAAATCTCGCGTAGATTTGTGTCAACTACTAAAAATCTCTTATTTTAAGAGTTCCTGGTGAGTTATGTTCAGAAATGTCTTCGCTTATTTCCGACTAATTCGGTCGTACGAGAGGCGTGCAACAAGGTAGCTGCATCTTTCCAAGGAAAATCTTATCTTCTGGAAAAACAGTTCTCATCTGTTTGGATGTAGGTTGAGGTGACTCAACATGAAGGCTGTGTAAAGTATCATGCATACATACTGGGGGATCATCACACTGCATCTGCACTGTATCCAGAAATTGTAAGCCCTTGTGGCACGACCTGGGCGAGGGCAAATCAGGGCCTGCGCATGTAGGAGGACTGATCGGTAGAGAAGCAGATATAAAGTATTTTTGCCCCGCCAAGCTAAAGGTCTCTTGGAAGTCTTGGATCCCGCATAACAAGTCGGTCCACGTGGGGCGGTGCGTTGTGTTCTCAAACTATAAGGTGTAATGATGTGCGGCACCGATAAACAGACAGTTGAATTATGCAACCTCGCCTCACGAAAAGTTTTGCTTCTTACTCTTTACTGTACAGCTTCACCATTTAACGAAATTGTTATCGTGTCATCTCGTCATCTAAAGTATGATGCATTCTCCACAGGTCTCTTCGAATAACAGCGACGCCCAGGGTACAAAGTGCACAACACCAGTCTCAATGACTTTGGAGCCTTTGGAGCCTTTGGAGCCTATGCAATCTTTCGGAGAGGATGTTCGAAGTCCCCCCAAAAAGAGTCTATCATTCTACATGTCTTTCTGCTCCTTGAACCTACTAGTGTTCATTGTTTCTGTCGATGCGACTGCTCTAGGAGTCGCGATCCCGGTTCGTATATAGCTATTTTTCAATGCACGACAGACGATGGCTAAAGATCTATAGCCTATTGCACAGGAACTCCATGGGACCACATTAGAGTCATTTTGGGCTAGTTTGTCGTTTCTGCTTACAGTAGCCGTTGTTCAACCGGTGTATACAAGCACTTCAGACATCCTCGGGCGAATTTGGCCTCTGTACTTCGCTATCTTCATCTTTTGCATCGGCTGTATCGTTTTTGCGGTTGCTAAAAGCATGTCTGTTCTAATCCTCGGACGAGCCCTGCAGGGCCTAGGTGCTGGCGGGCTAGACGTTTTGACCGACATCATTCTAACGGATATCACTACAATGAAAGAGAGGCCGCTCTACATTGGTTTATTCACTATCCCAATGGCCCTCGGTAGCATCTGTGGGCCATTGATTGGTGCATCGTTTGCCGAATACATTGATTGGAGGTGGATAGGCTGGGTCAATCTTCCCGTTGCTGCCGCTGGGTTCGTATTGGCATTTTTTTTCCTTAAGCTCAAGCCAATTGACCGATCGTTCAAAGACAAACTTCTTCGATTGGACTGGATTGGTATGGGTCTATTCGTCCTTGGAAGCACGATCTTTGCATTGCCATTGAGTTGGGCTGGTGCTATGTATCCCTGGACTTCGGAGCGAACAATTATTCCGTTTGTGCTCGGCGCCATTATCTTGATCGGATTCGGATTCTACGAAAGGAGGCCTGTTGAGCCGGTTTTTCCAGCTCGAATCTTCAGCAATAAGGTTCTGCGTCTTTCACTTTTCATGTCTTTTCTACACGGCACAATCTTCTATACGGCTATCTTTTACGTACCCCTCGTTCTTCAAGCAGTGTTCTTGGAACATCCCTTCAAAAGTGCAGTATCTATTCTACCTCTGGCTAGCGCTGTGGTAGTATTCACTGTCTTTGGCGCCGTTATGGTTGAGATTATTCGGAAGTATAAATGGGCAATCATACTCAGCTGGGCCCTCACTGTCTCTGGTATCGGATTATGGGCATTGTGGCGCCATAATTCTTCTGAAGGCCTCAAAAATGGGTTGCAAATTATTGCAGGCGCTGGACTGGGTGCGCTATTCTCCATCCTATTCATTCCCATGCAAGCTGCGGTTCAGCACGTCGACGACACTGGGCTTGCTGTTGGGATTCTGACTTCATTTCGCCTATTTGGTGGCCTAGTTGGACTTGCCATTGCTTCAACAATTTTCAATAACATTTTTGAAAAAAGCATTGGCGCCATCGCTCAACTACCGCCAGAGTTGATGGCATTGAGAGATTCACGGGAAGCAATCGCTTACATTCCGGCTTTGAGACTGCCTCAATTGGACAAAGCGGTCGTTTTACTCGTAATCGAGGCCTATCGGAAAGCCATAACGGCAATCTTTTACTTCTTAGTAGGTACTGGAGGGGCCGGGTTTTTCGCTTCATTTTTCATGGTTGACCTTTCTCTTGAGAAGGAGGAAATTGGAAGGCAGGGATTACAAGCAACGGAGTAGCAACTGTAATGTGAAATGTGAACACTGTTAATTCCTCGAGGCCTTTGATGGGATGGCGTAGGTTTTGGAATAAAAGTGTGGTGGGACCGTTTGTTGGGGGGAGTTATGAATAGATAGTCATACGGTAGTGATAAAAAAGCAAACTGCCAAGATACACAACGAGCGCAACGCCGTTATTTGAGCACAGGTGCCGTCGAGTTGAATAGAACCAGTACGTGTACATACCCTAGATAGGATAAAACACCCAATACTGTTATTAATAACATAATTATTTTGTCCTAAAGGCATCACCTCTGCACTCTTTCTCCCAACCACTTCGGATGAAGGGAAACACGAGCGCCATCAACATGGCTAACAAAGTATCCCAGACTCCCAAACATCGCTTAGTGCTTGAGCCGATCATAGCATTCAATGCATTTCATTTATATATACGATCAAGTGTCATCAAAGACAAATAGCACACTGTTGGCGCCCCAATCCAAATCTGCTCATCATAGCTCAACCGTGGCTTGGATTTGCGGTGTTGTTTCTACTTCCAATCACCATTCCAGATTTTAACAAGACCCTCAGACAAGATCCTCGATCTCATCTTCCAGTTCCGCCACAATATCCTTCTTCACCTTTGGAGCTGGTGCCTTCTTCTTTGTCACGCGTCCAGAAATGACTCCTTGGCCGGAGGCTAAGCGTTGTCAGCAGGTGTTCTCAGGATACCTGGAGATGGCATAGACCTACGAGATGTGATGCTCTTGGTGGTAGTGGCCTTCTTCCGAGGAGCTGCAGACTTAGGGGCCGGTCCAGCGTCTTTTGCGGCAGCAATCATTTTGCGGGCTTCAGGTCGGAATTTGCGGAGATGACCCTCGAGGGCATCATAAGACAGACCACTGCCGTACATCCGTGCGATCTCCTTCATGTTGATCTAAAGTACTATTAATATGCTGTATAGATGATCACGAAACTGTGGCATACCTTGTCGTTCGCTGCCGCGATGATTGCTGACACGAGTCTATCCTGGACTGCCTTATCGTTCCAGTTAATCGGCATAATGGCCTGTGAAATATCAGTATAGCTGATACTATACGAGTAGCTGAGAGTAGCTATGTTGTGCGGGGTTAGGATAATGTAAAGCAAGAAAGATACAAGAGGGATAATAGGAAGGTTAAAGAGGGGAGGCGGTAGGCGCTGAATACGCCTGTAATAGACAGTAGTAGGATATGCTATAGGACACTCTGTGGCAGGAACTCTCTCTCTCTCTACGCAGGCTGGAACTTACAGTTGGCTTTCTTGAGCAGTAATGCTTATGATAAGGGGTGTTGCAGTACTGTGGATCAGGACAGTAGAGGTCAAGTTCGCAGTAAAACGTCTGTCGTGAGTGTGGTGTAGAAGAGACGGTGTTAGGCAGGCAGGAGGGGTTTATATAGTAGACTGCGGCAGAGCGTGGGCGGCAGAGCGCGGGGCAGAGAGGTGAAGTGAAGGTGAGGGCTCACCGCATAGCTGCTCACGTGCGTGCCTAAATCCCTTCCTTACCTTTACCTATAGCTCTCTTGCTTCCTAATAACTCTAGGAGATAATTCTTGCTATGCATAATTCATACTAAGGCTACATTCTAGGCCTAATATTCCTGTGAGTACTTGACATGTAGTTATTACAGGTATTTTTTGAGTTTGTGACTTCACATGTAGCCATCATAGGTAGTTCGTAAGGTTGTGATCATGCATACTCTTGATTTGGGTACTCTCAACTATATAAACATACGTTATGCTTTAAGCTTCCCTTTACCTTTTGCGTTGTCCCACTCCCGTTTGCCTTTGGCGTCTGCCTTGTGCCTTTTGGCTTCCTCTAATGGGTCAATGACGAGTAGCTCCTCTTCGTTCTTCCGCTTCCATTCCAGATCCTTGCCTAATCTATCCTTTGCAAAGCTCAGTGAATGCGACAACCAACCAGCGTCATCGTCTGACTCTTCTTCGTCCTGTTTATCCCAAGCTGTACATGACTGGCATCCAACGATAAAATGTAGATCGCAAGCCACTGCTTCGTCGTCGTCTATCTCATCCTTCAAAGTACTAGTCGTTTTTGGAGCCTCTTCTGCAACGTCAGGCGACTTGGTCTTTGTTGCTGGTTCGGCTGACTCTAGCTTTGCCTTGAACTTTGACAACATAGTCAGAGTAGCCTGTTCTTGCGCAGAGTTTGTTGCGCCTGCGCCTCGTTTCCGGCCTCGTGTGGTGGATGTTGGTACCATGGACTCTAACAGAGACTTTTTCTTCCTGGTTTCTGTTTCCTGTGTGGGAATGTTACGCTTCATCGACTCCTTCAACTGCGCTATTTGAGCATTGACACGGTCTAATCGGGCCCGCTTCTCCGACTCAGGTGACAGCTCGCGTGGAGGTGGACTGCGCACTTTCTCTCGTGGCGGTGACTTGGGTGCAGGTTTTTGAACGGGTTTAGGAGATGGCGACCTTGATGGAGACTTTCGTGTGGGTTTTCGAATGGGTATTGACCTCTCTTGTTGTGGTGCTTCAGGCACAGGTCTGTCTGCCTTGTTCGATGGTATACCCTCCCCAGCACTGACTAATTTCGTGTTGTACTTTGCCTTCTTTGCAACAGGCGCAGAGTCAGCATCGTCCCCATCACCACCGAAGCTGAGAACGTTTTTCCCGGCTTTCCTCTTAGGTTTCTTGAGCTTCTTCGATTCTGGTTCTGTTCGCGCTGCCACTTGCACCCTCTTAACCATATCTTCGAACGGATTAATGATAATCTCTGCACCAGTTATTTTCGTGGGATACATGGGCTGATCATCGGTTCCTTCTCGAATCTCCGCTTCTGCCATCTTCATCAAGTTGTAGATAGTATCTCCCGCCACTCGTCCAAACATGGTATTCTTTCCCTGCAATTCTGGTGTGGCCGCCAATGTAAAGAAGAACTGGCTGCCATTGTCGTCCTTTTTGCCAGTATTTGCCATGCCCAACAAGCCTCGTCTAGTATATTTCAAGCGACTATGAAACTCATCCGCAAATGGTTCGCCATCGTAGCTGCTCTCACCACCTTGGCCGGTGCCAGTAGGATCGCCTCCTTGGAGAATGAATCCCTTAACCAGCCGATGAAACACAGTATTGTCGTAGTAACCGTCGAGACATAACTGGAGGAAGTTGCGCGACGCGACAGGTGTCTGTTTGGCGAATAGTTCGAGTTCGAGATCGCCCGTGGTTGTGTGTAGCAGCACTTTTGCTGTGGGATTGGGCTCGAGATTGTACGTGGCGCTCATCCTTGCGGTTTCTCTTCAATCCGCCGCGTGAATGGTCTTACTGTCTCGTGGATTGTCGCGTGTTGCTTCTGTTCCCAAAATCTGCCAGTGAGAGGTGAGCTTCGCGACACGGACCCTTCTCAGCTTAGCTCTTACCCCTGCTAGCGCCAAAATTTGCCGAGCTGCTCAACGACGTCACATGTTGTGACTTCGCCAAACCTGCAAACACTCAGATACGTTTCCTTACACTTAGACAAGTCTCTCTGGCACTTCCGTCCAAAAGCTGGACCATGAAAGCTACAGCGATATAAGCTGATATACTGGCTATTACTAACTCTGCGGCGTCGCTGTGTGTCCCACATAGACCTGTCAAGCATTAGCGGTGGCTGTTCAAAATGTTGCCTTTTATCAATGCTCGTATGTCTAATAAACATGATTCAACGTTTCCAGGCTCTAACAACCTTGTAAAGCTTTCGAGTATGTTGGAGGTGCTCTTGGAACTTCCGCCGATGAATGTGAGTGTTTGTAGTCGCTCATTTGACCCTGAAGCTAATGCTGTCAGTGAAACTTGTTTTCACATTCTACATATCTTTCCCATTAGCAGCTGTTCTCAAGCGTATACCAGACAACAAACCATGGCAGAAAAATCTCTTTATAATCAGCATCTCTATGTTCTACCTGGTCGGTCTGTTTGACCTATGGAGCGGGATAGCTACGATTCTCATCAGTTCCCTTGGTGCTTATTTCATAGCAGCTCGCATTAATTCGCCCTTTATGCCATGGATCGGATTTGTCTTCCTTATGGGTCACATGTCTGTGAGCCACATTATTCGTCAAAATGTCAACAATCCTTCGAGCGTGGATATCACTGGAGCACAAATGGTGCTTGTGATGAAGCTTACCGCCTTTTGCTGGAACGTACAGGACGGCCGCCTACCAGAAGCCGAACTTTCGGATTTTCAGAAGGAGCACGCCGTCAGAACCATGCCCAGTCTATTTGATTATGCTGGTTATGTTTTCTTCTTTCCTGCACTCATGGCAGGTCCAGCATTTGACTACTGCGACTACAATGACTACATCACCACATCCATGTTTACTCTTCCCCCGGGCACTGATCCATCAAAAGCACCACCGACCCGTAAGAAGCGCAAGGTTCCCCGCAGTGGTTGGCCAGCAACTATCAAAGGGGCTATTGGTACTCTTTGGATTGTCGCATTCCTAAAATTCTCAGCATACTACCCGACTTCATTCTTTTTAGGACCGGACTACATGAAATATGGCTTCTTGCGTAGAGTCTGGCAGCTTTACATGTTTGGCCTAAGCACTCGCATGAAGTATTATGGTGTCTGGAGTTTATCTGAGGGTGCTTGCATTCTGTGTGGCATCGGATATAATGGTATCGACGCTGCGACTGGCCGTGCGAAATGGGATCGCCTCACCAATATTAAACCTTGGGAGATTGAGACGGCACAAAACGCACGTGCATACCTGGGTTTCTGGAACATCAACACTAATCTCTGGCTGAGGAATTACATGTACCTCCGAGTGACACCTAAGGGCAAGAAGCCTGGTTTCAGAGCTACACTGGCAACATTTGTTACCAGTGCCTTTTGGCACGGGTTTTATCCTGGCTATTATCTGAGCTTCGTACTGGCTTCTTTTGTTCAGACAGCTGCGAAGAGTAAGGCTTCCAAACTACCGTGTCTTCTCGAGACTGGCTAACATAACTCTAGACGGTCGCCGCTTGATACGGCCTCTCTTCCTTACCCCAGATGGCAAGAAAGACCTACCCACCAAGCGATATTATGATATTTTTACAACGGTCCTGACCCAAGTTGTATTTTCATACGTCGTCGCACCTTTCGTCATCCTGGGCTTTTCCGATACGCTCAAAGTCTGGGCACGCGTATACTTTTACACAATCATAGGTCTTGTCGGCTCCTTTGCCCTCTTTTCACGTTCTCTGCCGTTCCGCAAAGAGCTTGTTAAGCGCCAGGCTGCGCGTGTGGCTGCTGTCCCGATAGACGAAGTCGCCATCGAGAAAGCGGCAAGAGAAGAAATTAAATTGGACAAGCTCAAAAGGACGGAGTCTCAGAATAGTGTGGCCAGCAAGAACCAACCCATACTGGGTATTGCAGATGATCCTGAAGCAGAGATTGACGAAATTGTGAAAGAAGTGAAGGCGGAATTCTATGAAAGAAGGCGAAGGGGAAGCTTGATGCAAGGGTTCGACATCAAAAAGGCTGTGCAAGAGAAGTTGAAGGACTTCAAGAAGGCGTAATATGGTAGCATGAGATTCAAAGCGAGTCTAACAGTAGCATTAGAGCGACGGCAAGTGAGCATGGAGGAAATAGTTATAAGTTCTTGGTATGATGATATTATATATAATGAAGGCAGACTCTCCATTACACACTCGCAAATACGTGACACCCATGCGTTATTATAGGGAATGCTGTTTTCTGGTCAACTATTCGGCAGATCACTTGAAACTACTGTGAGGACTGGTGGATGCAGCCATGCGGCGCAGCTCCAACATGCATGAGAGCCTTAGCACCCGGCTTATCATCGGATGGCCTACTGCGAGCGCCTGAATCGCCATGTTCAGTCCCATTTTTGCATGTCTCAGCCCTAAAAGTCCCGGAAGAGTGGCAGCAAATCAAGCAGCCCGCTATCGATCCAGTGGGCTAAAAACGCACAAGATAACTCATCCAGATTGACCATTCTTCCATCATCTGCGATGCTAATTTATAGTCAAAAATGTTGAAAACTCCTGAAATCAAGATACGATACGATTTCAAATGGCTCCGGTAGTGCTTCGGTGACAAGCATCTCCCGCAAGGCTAAGCTTGCGCAACCAAACTCTATTTCTTTTCCCTCCACAATTCCTAGCGCAAGGGCTAGCGAGATCTGATCGGATCCATTGAGACGAAACACTGCGCCGATGCAATGGGACGACATGTGTCTGGGCGAACACTGCATAGCAGAGGAAATTTCTTACATCTGTAGGCTAAGATTCATGTCGAAAAATTGTGAGTACTTGTCGTGGGCGCATCCAGATTCTCGGTCGATGGCATCGACATCCATTCGGACCGACTTGGCATCGCGACTTCCGTCCAGGCCTCGTGGCGATCCACAAGGGCCCCTTGCCTCCCACATGGCAATCCTCCACAAATAACATGTGCACGAGCGCCACCGATTGCGCACGGCACTGCTTCGGAGACGACTTTTCAACCTGAGGCACAATCGAACCAAAGGCAGCTTGGTACCCGTTAGTGCGTCAAGGTGTGGCTGAACTTGAGTTTGGCTATCCTCTCTGTCAGCAACTGAAGGAGTTCACAAAGCGTTAGATCGCCGAACGAAGTACGCACGAAAAAAAGTGTAACCATCATGGTGTGTTGCACCGAGCTGAGTGGCTGTTACGAAGAACGGCTGTGCAACTGCAATCTATACCGTGTGGCGAATCAGAAGTGCATGTTGGCGTCGCACTCTTCATGCCGTGCATCTGCTGAACCACCCATCTGATTAGCAAGGATACCCGTCAAACGTGCCACATTGGGCGTCAGATGCCGAGTCAAGCATTCTTCTGCAAGCCCTGGATCCCAGACGTTACCGTCGTTGGGCTATCGGATCCCGCCTCGAGGCACGAGCATGCCGTCTATTAAGGATCCGATGTATCCACCCCTGCGTCGCTCTTGTGGAGGATCGTTTTCTGATCCTTCCTGCGCAAAACATCGACCTTTCCCTTGGGATTTGGATTGCCCTCACTATCCCATGCTATTGAACGATTGTCGTTGATAGAGCCGTGCTCTCGAAGATCATGGGCGTACCTGATAACGGTCCGCTTTTAGTCGGTGTGACGTGGGGGTTGACGTTCTTTTGTGCTGGCTTTTTGGCACTGAGATTGTATGCTAAGTTGAGTCGTCGGCAAGGACTTTGGTGGGATGATCATATTTTGATATTCTCCTGGGTATGATAAACCTTCCAAACAACACTTCAAGTATGCATAACTTACTTGCTTCGCAGTTTCTGCTCCTTGTGCAAGCGGTACTCACACAAGTCGGCCAATCTTTTGGCTTCGGAAAACATGCTCGAGATATACCCGTTCAGAATATGCCGGTGATTGCAGTGGGTATGTCGGTGGGCGCATCAATATCATGCTTCTCTTCAACGTTTTCGAAAATCTCATTTGGCGTCACTCTACTACGGCTCACTTCTGGAAAAGTTCGCGGCTTCGTATGGTTCTGCATTATCACTCTATTCCTCGTCATGATTCCCTCGGCACTCAACACATGGATTGAATGCCAACCAATGCAGAAAGTATGGGACAACTCTCTTCCAGGAAAATGCTGGCCAGCATCTGTCACCGTCAACTATGGTATCTTCAACGCAGCTTGGTGCGCTGTCGCCGACTTCGCTCTGGCTTTATTGCCATGGTACTTGATTTGGGACCTACAATTGAACCGCCGCGAGAAACTTGGTGTTGGAATCGCAATGAGCATTGGTGTCCTGTAAGCTGGTGCCTTCAACCTGTTTCCTCTACACTCACTAACACCACCAGTTCCGGTGTATGCGCCATAGTCAAGGGTGTTTACGTAGTCCAACTCCGCCAACAAGATTTCTTCTACAACGGCAAAGACGTCACAGTTTGGACCGTCGTCGAAATCGCCACTGCTATAATCGCGGCATCCATCCCCGTTCTCCGCGTCTTCTTCAAAGAAAAAGTCACATCATACTCCCGTTCTCATGGGCGCTCAAACGGCACCAAAACAGTTCCCTTATCCCGACTTACGCGAAGTAACCATTCCAACCACACTACTACCGTTTCCGTGATGGGCAAGGAGGGCGCATGGACGAGTCTAGATCCAGTGGAGGATAGTGCGGAAGACGATGCGAGTCAAAGAAGGATGTTGAGAGACGAAGAAGGTAGACCGAGAAGATCTAGCAAGGCTACGAGTACGAGTGCAGTACAACATGACGGGATTTTGACGACAAATACTGTCACAGTGACGGTTGCGGAGGAGGCTAAATCGCCCACGAATGATATGACATGGCTTAGACTTGATAAATAATTAATGTATTTCGTTTCGTTCACGCTGCGATGAATATTTATATACGACCAACGCGCAAATCATGCTGATAACGAACAACTTTCCGAACCCAAATTTCCTCACTGAGAAGCTAGGTGCGTTTATCACAACATCAACCACCCAACAACCCCAGCCAACACCGCAACCCCCATACTTCCCGCCAACCCTTCAACCCTCACGGCAGCACCAGTCGCCTGAGGCGCCCCACTACTCACCGACGGACTCGGATTCGGCTTCGTCCCATTCGCCCCCGTCCCATTCCCCAGCAACCCAGGAAACAAAAAGCTCGTATTAGCATCCACAACAATCCAATTCCGCACCAGCGCAGAGCCATTCACAACGCTCTCCCACTGCTCGCTCGTACACTGATCGCGATCAAGCACATAGCACTGCGACCCCGGAAGCGTAACCGGCTCATTCGTAATATTATACACATCTTTCGGCCCCGTCGTCGCATAATCCTTCTTCTCCACCGTTGAAATCTTCCCCGTTGCGATATCCCTATTGAACAGCGCACGTTGGAAGATCTTGAACGCTGTCTCGGGCTGGTAAGCGGGGACTTCGTGGCCTGCTTGGTAGACGCGGGTGAACGACAGATTGCCATATTGGCGCACTTGCCCGCCGACATAGGTGTCGTTGACGACGACATCTGCGTACCCCGCGTTTGCGAAGGATGTAGCGTTGGCGTAGGGGATTGCTAGGGAGAGCAGTTCGCCGCCGTACCAGTTGCAGGCGTAGTCGCGGTCGCCGTAGACGAGGGTGACTTTGATGCCTGATTCGAGGAGGTAAGCTAGGTCTTCTTTCCAGCCGGGGCGCGGGTAGTCGCCGATGCTGCGGAAGGATCGGGAGACGGCTGAGTTGGATTGTGTCCAGTTGAGGGGGACGCCGAGGGCTTCTTGGACGTGGGGTTGGTTGAGCCAGCCTGCGTACCAGGGTGGTGGGAAGGATGCTGCGCCGGGGGCGGAGATGTCGTAGTAGTTCAAGTCCTTGTCGAAGTAGGGGTCGCGGATGTTGGTCACGCAGAATGTCTCGGCGGCTTCACAGACTTTGTTTACTGATGCGTTGAAGCCTTGGTTGGTGGGATCGTATGCGCTACTGAGATTGCGGCACTCCTCGATTTGATCGAGGCAGCCTCCTTTGCGGTAGAGGTTGTCCATGACTTCGTCATATCGCGACTCATTGATGGCTTTGATCCCGTATGTGTTGTTGTACATCATCTTGGGGTAGCCGGGCCACTGAACATAGCGGTCAATGCAGCCATTGATGATGAGCAGAGTATCAAGATGAAGAAGATGAGTCTGGCCTTTTTCTTTCCATGTACCATTCAAGATACGTTCATTCTGTTCCTGAAAGTACGCTGCGAAGGCTGGACCATATCGACCACCGTAAGATTCAGTAGCTATGGATATTCTATCGTCATTGGGCTTATGTTGTGGGAATTCTTGAAACCAGACTTGGGCAAAATGCCAAAGAGCTCGTGCTGAGTTCTCGGTGCCACGCGTGGTAAGATTGTAATTCTGACTGGGATATGTACCAACGTAAAACGTATTGTTTTGTTCTGGAACACCATTCGTGAAGTTGGCGATTTCAATCTTGCCAGTGTCGAGATTGGAGGTGATGTTGGTTAGTTTGTCGTAACTCAAGCCAACTTGTACTGGCTGGTCTAGGTATAGCATGTTTACTACACTTGATCAGTAGGGACGAAGATCTCATGAAAAACAAAAAATTCACCTTCATTATTCCAAGCCCATTCGCTAATGACTGTCGAGTTCGAATCAGGATTGATATAGCAAGGGCCATTCTCGCGTAGAAGGCCTAGCATAGAGCTACTCCCTGGACCTCCATTCATCCAGATTGACAGTGGCGCGTTGGCAGGATCTTTTCTTGATTCGAAGAACCAAAAGAATGTGTTGATCTCATATGTCTGATTCTGGACACCCAGATCCGCGAGGGCTTCAGCTGGAAGACGAACATAACCAGAGTAGCTTCGTACGCCCGGCGTAGTTTCGCAAAGATCATTCTAGTCAAAATTTAGAAAGAATTGAGTCCCTCATTTCTGCCACTATAACTTACTTCTTTGTAAGATAATTGGATGCCGTCTTCGATTTGCGACTCAAGAACAGTCACACCCACAGGCTTAGGAGGAAATTGGGCATGAGCCAGTCCAGACAAAGCGACCAGTGCGCCGAATGATAGAGACTGCTTTAATAGCATCTTGAATAATGATGCACACTGAACCTCTTCACCACACCAAATAACACAACAGAAAGCGCGAACATGTTGGCTTTCTTACCTATATGTATGCTCTCGGATATATTTGCAGGTACTTTGTTCATCATCGGCATGATTGGGTTACTGACAGCAGTCCGATATCGAGCTTCCTAGTTTGGCCATAGCGCACGCAACTGCAGAGGAACACTGGTGAGGCAACCAGTCAATAACGTCAATTTCGCAGAACATTGCTGACGCGGGCGGGGAAAAAATGCAAAGCCAAGAGTGCCAAGTAAGTCTTGCCCTGTCTTGATGTGCTGTTGGGTGGGAAACTAATCCTTTCGTGGTGCGGGATGAGTGTTCGCGGGGTACTAAGGAAAGCAGAACGGGAAGGTTACTGGTGGTGATAAGGCACAACAAGGTCGGGGGGAGGGGATTTGACTGCAATGAACTTTCTTTTGGAAAGCTTTTATGAACTCTTGGCATTTTTTTATGTAGTATGTAGAAATCTCGTTTTTTTTCCGTTAGGCTTAGGATGTCGAATTTACGTTGGTGGTACGAACAAAGTATTAGTCTAAAGTCGCTACACACACGCATACATTATCCCAGCAGCGAACGATATAGTCAAACAACTTCTTAAAATATATAATTATTTACAGCCGCTAAACTGAGTACATATAAAGAGTTGCGAGCCCAAGACCGACAGTCACGATCCGTAGTCAAAGACTTATTTAACATAACCTTCTAAAAGGCACGTCCGATATAAAGAAGATATACACTACCACAATCTCCGCCACTGCCTCGTATCACGACTTGTAAATGCATTTATTTACCTCACAACTAAAAACAAAGACTTGCCAACATATATCTTCTATTCTATCATCTACAGCAACCACTAGAACCAATACAGCCAGCAAAAACCAAAACTACTCACAGTCAGATCAATCACACCCATTTCTCACAGTCTCACTGTTCACTATGAACAAGCCGCTCCCACCAGCAAAAAGCACCTCACCTCTCTCGCGGCTCGTTTAATTTGTTCCATTTCAAGGCGACCTAAACCATACCTAAGTACTAATTTTCGGTTCAATCGACAACCTATTGCGATACTTTGATGTAAAGTCAAGGCCTTCGCTAATTCCGACTCACTATGCGGCACCGCCATTACTGGTGTGTTCGAGTAGAAGGGTTGGGGGGTTGGGGATATATTTGGGTAGGATGGGTTTGGCTGTGTGATGGTTGTTTGTTGTGAAGGCGCGGATGGGGAAGGCACGAGCTGGCGACGTCATGGGGGATGGGTTGTTGCCTGAAATGAAAAAGGCGAGGTATTGGAAATATGGCTTGGGGTACAGGCTGGCGAGTCTGATTTGAATAGTCTATGTGAGCTTCAAGATACAGTTTCGCTCTCTCCATACTATCGAGTTCGCGAAGCCATTGTTAACTTGAGTACTTCTTACGACGTCCTACTTTCCTAGGTGATGTCAGGCTTGCGAAGTCTGAGGAGCAATGGCAGGGTGATCTATCAACAACAGTGTTGGGGGTTGGATCTGGGTTACTTGCAAACGTTCACAATGGCATTGAGGTGTTCTAGTAAGGTAGTGAAGTCTAATCAAGTCAAGGATGGTATTGAAGTGGAAATACACATTAGATTGAAAAAATTGATTGTTTGGAACGCATCATCGCGCACATGCTACATAGATCACCAATTGGGCGATTACCAAGAACCAGACTACCACCATACCAGAAGTCGTTGCGCCATAGAACGCCAAACACGGTGATACCGTTCCAGAAGCACGACTCCAATACGTAAACAACGTATGCTCGTGAGCCAATAATACCAAGAACACCAATCGCACACAAAGCTCCAGCCCATGCTCCCTAGATTCGCGGTCGAATCGAAATGTGGGTATCACTCAACAAAACGTCTGCCTCTCCATGCTCAGACTGGTCGGCCCCAAGCCGCGCGCAATCTTCGAGCTAGTTGTATGTCTTTAGGTTGGATGGTGACGCGTTTTGCGTGGATGGCGCACAGATTTGCGTCAGTGAAGAGGGATACAAGGAAAGCTTCAGTGGCTTCCTGGAGAGCCATGATGGCCTGGCTTTGCCATCGATTGGGACCGTCTTCGTGTGTGAGTGTCTGCGCAATTTCTCGTACCTGTGTATTGTTAATATGCTTGTATTGATTCTTGGGCGCGATGTATGCTTACAAGTCTTTGGAAAGGGAGTTTCTGGACAAGTAGGTCTGTGGTTTTTTGGTATTTGCGGATTTCGCGCAATGCGACAGTACCTGGCTTGTACCGATGGCCGCGACGATCAGGCGCAGGGCCTGGTTCTCCAACTGTTTCTGATGTCAGCCAACCTGCGCGACTCAATTGATTATTGTATATGCGTACGTCTTCTTTTCGGTTCCTTTCTCGCCGATCCTGTGGAAACTCTGCCCCCGCGCGATGGACGCGCTTTGTTGCGCCTGGTAGGAGTACCCTTGGGAGGCATCTTGGTGGTATGTTTAGTTCTTGCGGGCCGAAGGTCTCAGATTTTGGCGGCGACCGTGGTGGAGCGCAAATGACCCCAGCGCGTTCAGTTCACGTCAAGTCGCGACGCGTAAACAATGAACCGAGAAGCTCGATACAATGCGATACAGCGGCCAGAGCTAATTTTGAAAAATATAATGTCGAGAGTGAGTGAGTCTGATGGAATTGCGCGTGCATACGGGCACCATGCTTCTGATAATATCGGGGCTGGTCTGGTTGTTCCTCAATTGGAGGGGTGGTTGGGGAATGAACGTGTGGCTGGTAGGGAAGGAGCTTGGGCCATGCGAATCGATGGCGGAGCTGCACAACGATTAGATAACGCCTTGGCAGGGTACCAGACATGTTACGTAGCCAGAAGAGGGCAACGCTACCCCATTCCCATTCCCTCACTTTCAGCCTGGGTGTACATTGGCCCTCCCATTTTACACCTGTCCATTCACTGCATACGGCCGCCTATCGTGCTAGCTTCGAATTTGTTTTTTTCACCATCGTTATCGTATAAGCCGACAGCCACGGCGAAGGTCAACTCAACATGGCAAACGTACTGGGAGGCGGAGATGGGATGATGGGAGGCTTCCCGCTGGAACAGTGGTTTTACGAGATGCCCGTATGCACAAGATGGTGGATGACAGCGGCGCTAAGTGCCAGTGTGCTGGTCCAATGCCACATTATCTCTCCATTTCAGCTGTTCTACAGCGTGAGGACAGTCTTCTTCAAAAGCCAGGTACGCTGATCGCCTAAACATCAGGGTACTCTATACTAAGTATTTATAGTATTGGCGGCTCATAACAACCTTCTTCTACTTTGGGCCCCTCAGTCTCGACTTACTTTACCACATCTTCTTCCTCCAGCGCTACTCCCGCCTTCTCGAAGAGTCATCTGGGCGCTCACCGGCTCACTTCTCATGGCTTCTTACCTTCGCCGCCTCTCTTCTTCTCTGCATAGCGCCCATGTTCTCCATGGCTTTCCTCGGATCGGCTCTTAGTAGTACGCTCATCTACATTTGGAGTAGGAAGAACCCAGACACAATGCTCAGCTTTTTGGGCTTGTTAGTCTTCAAGGCGCCTTACCTACCTTGGGTGTTACTGGCCTTCAGCCTGATCATGCATTCTACAATACCCAAAGATGAGATGTGTGGGATAGTCGTCGGTCATAGTATGTTGTCACACCGCCACATGTCAAGCCGAGGCTAACAACCCGTAGTTTGGTATTACTTTAACGACATTTACCCCCCACTACACAACGGCCATAGCCCTCTTGACCCACCGTCGTGGTGGATACATCTGATCGAAGGACCACCCGCGCCTGTCGAAGAGGCCGAAGAAGAGACGGAGACGGAGCATGAGGTGATTGACAACAATGTTATCGTGGAAGATGCGCCGGCACGGTGATTGGCTTTTGAGGTGTTTAAGGAGTTCGGCGGATGCACATGGTTTGAGATACCCAGGTCTGTAAGTTGACGGACCTCATTGCATTGACAAAGTTTGTTCATGAAATACGAAGTTGTACGAGTTACCATCGTCGCATGTGCTTCTTCGTTGATGTCTTGGCCAACCATAGAACACACTTTCTCCACGGGTTCGCTCAAGCTAAACAGGGTGATACAGCGCCCTGGCTGTTTACAGTATGTGGTGAGGGTGGCAGATGAGAGTTACCCCATCTGTGTCCTGTCTCCGGACCACGGAATTGGTCCCAAATTTCCAGGCGCTGGGTTCGGCCAATCATTGCCTCATGATACATTCCCGTGGTAGACCACGTGATATTTTGCCTTCCTAATCAAGTTAGAACCACCTCGGACACCTGCATATCATCAACTCAAGCTTTTATCAAGCTTTGTGGCAGCACGACGGACTTGGCCGATGTCTTTGATAGCCACATTTGCTGATGGCGAATAGTGAAGATCGCCCCTTGGTTCTGTATATAAAGGCCTTGGCTTACTGTGTTCCATATCGCTACCTTCACAGTTACTTCGACACCAAGAACCAGCTGGTATTCCAAAAGCCTTTATAATGGCAACTTCGAAGACTCTCTTGCCTCTTCTCGCGGCTCTCCCATCCGCCTATTGCTGGGGTGGTCTGGGCCATACCGCAGTCGCTTATATCGCCCAGAACTTTGTGGCTGATAGCACTGCTCAATTCGCCCAAAACTTGCTGGGCGACTCTTCATCCGACTACCTTGCCAATGTGGCAACCTGGGCTGATGAATACCGCTACACCTCAGAAGGTAGATTCTCAGCACCATATCACTTCCTTGATGCCATGGACAACCCGCCTTCAAGCTGCAACGTCGACTACGAGCGAGACTGCCCTGATGAAGGATGCATTGTGTCCGCCATCGCAAACTACTCCAGCCGCGCATTCGATACCACCATCAGCCAAGACGAGCAAATAAAAGCCTTCAAATGGATCGTCCATTTCGTCGGCGACATCCACCAACCGCTGCACGTCGAGAACCTCGACATCGGCGGCAACACCATCAAAACCACCTTCAACGGCGTCGACACCAACCTCCACGCCACCTGGGACACCCAGATCCCCCAACAAGCCGAAGGCTCCAACACCCACGCCCACGCCTCCGCCTGGGCCAACCAACTCACCACCGCAATCCAATCCGGCGCTTACCAAAGCGAAGCCTCCTCCTGGCTCCAAAACATCAACGCCTCCGCCCCCGTCAACACCGCCATGATCTGGGCCGCTGACTCCAACCAATTCGTCTGCTCCACCGTCATGCCCAACGGCCCCGACGCCCTCGCTGGCCAGGACCTCTCTGGTGATTATGCCAGTGGCGTGCTCCCCGTTGTGCAGAAGCAGATTGCCAAGGCGGGATATAGGCTTGCGGCGTGGTTGGATGCGATTGTTGCGCAGGCGCAGAGTGGCCAGAGGGTTAGGTTTGTGAGGGAGAAGAGGGGCGATGTTAAGCTTGAGCCGTGGATGGTGGAGGCGAGGGCGAGGAGAAGGGCGGCGGATGGGTGTGGGTGTGAGGGGCTTGCGCATGCGCATTGAGGTGGGCGAGGGCGAGGCTATGATAGTGACGATGAGATGAGATGATGAATTGAATGATGTTTGGGTGCTTGGGATGGTTAGCGAGAGCGTTGGGCGTTGGGTTGTAGTGTGGAATAAAAGTATGTGTTGCGATGAGAGTTTCTGTGAAGTACATTTGTTTTGTCATCCTTTGTATTAAGAGCGTGAAACCTATGAGTAGTAACCGATGTAGCTCCTGTGACCTACGTATAAGCCAGCTGACATATCAATACAAGTGGACAATTGCAACCCCAACCAGGTGGCTGGCGCGGTCATGCGACTCAAAGTCATGACATCATGTTGGTTCAATCTATTGTTGAATTGATGAAGCCCAGCTCACATTAAATATACACGAGTAGGGCTGTTAAACAAACTACTTGGTGCCCGTGACTTTTGTACTGCAAGATTGACGCTCATTTCCCAACACTGTCCACGCATCATGAGCATCCACCAATCATCTTCTAGTGAAGTTGACATTGTGTTAAAAGCTTTTTCAGCTTTTATCCCCAAGCCGCGCACAGTGATCTCTCTATAAATTGCCTCGATCTGTGCTACAAAAGCTGGTATATTGTCGACATAGAGAAAAGCGCGCTCCGTCGAGATTTCATCAGCCAGGACTTGCCCCACCCTCCCATCATTCCTTGATTTCCCACTGTTTACATTGCCTTCAGCCTCCTTGAGCGAGCCTGCGTTTACCGCGATGTGTGCGGAGATGAGCTTTCTGTAGAAGGTGAGGTCGCCGACCTTGCGCCACCGGTCCATGAAATATCGATCTGTGTGATCAAGAAACCTCTTGAAGAATTCCAGCTGCCTTATTGTATCCAACTCCATATTACTCACTTTGTAGTTGGAGCTAAATCGGTTCGGAAACGTCGTTTCCCATGCGTCATAGAAATTTAACACATATGCCTGACCAGATGAGAGTCCACGCTCCCACTTGCGCTGCTGCAGTAACCATCGGAAGACAACACGGAATTCGCTTGATCCGCCCTGACTAAATATTCGACGATTGAAAGGGTTGGCTACTATATTTCGCGGCAGTTGTGCTCGAGGTATCCAGTTGCAAGAAAACCCAGGTAAATCGCCGAACGCAGGCAGATGGTGTGCGGCATCGCTATGATTCAAGCTTTGCAATATCGTATCTATCACCGGAGTCCTCAATTCCAGTCGTGTCAAAGCCTGTGAAACGAGGTCTGGGTCCACATCATGTTCCTGAGATCTTAGGGGAATGTCGGGGGTATTCAGAGCATAACTTCCTGGAATGATTCCACATGCTAGCTTGATATTGGTTAGTGTAGTATTGTGTTACTCTCCCTGGATTCGTGTAGCTGTCTTACCTTATCTGAGTCAATAGAAGGTACGAATAGGTTGGTAGCAACTGATTCGGAGTAAAACGATTGGCTTTCGTTATATTCTACAACCAAGCCCATACCACGCATCAATGTTGCTGAAAAGCTTTGGCCATGTCCTTCAGCGTGCAGTTGCCCAGAGCGTAACGATAAGTCAGTCCAAACCATGCCGAGGCGATGTGCCATACTGATGAGGACACCGAGGGTAGTGCTGGCCATCGGGCGGACTACATCGGGAGGCATCAAGTCCCATGATCGAATCCTAGGCTTTACACAAATAATGGCAATGCCTTGATCCATCTTTTGGAACTGGGCGGGATTCATCGAGACTGGATCAAATTTATTATTCAGCTGTTCTTGTTGAAATGAATGAAGAGTGTCGAGGAGGAAATGCCAAGAAACTAAGTCCTCATTTCCTTCATCCATATTTGGTCCAGAAGAGTCATGCTTGAAACTCAACGTACGACGCCTAGAGCCATTGGATCCAGTGATAGCCACAGCCTGCGCCTTGGACAGGTCTTTACTAGCCGCTGAACCTTTTCCAAAGTCAAAAAGGGCCTGAGGCTGAAGGGACATTCTGTGTGCGTGCTCAAGTTCGCAAATTTCAAAATGAGGAGTAGTGACCTTCACTTCTAAGCGAAAGGACGTCCTGCATCAAGATGAGCTTCAGTCCACCATTTGCAGCGCATAGCTTACCATCGAAAATGCAGCTTGACTAGTTTCGACCAATCCCCAATCACAGAGCTCTGACATCTGCGGTAACCTTCAGCGGTGCTGAACAACTGCTGTATGAGTTGGCCTAATGCAATGATCAAGGCAACAGCAGCAATAGCGAGGGCAGCGCTTGCGACAGTCGCCTCATCTGCAGCCATATTGATAATATAAAGTAGCCGTCTATGAATTACGGAATGGTACGGCAGTCAGCTTTTCATCAACAAGCGGGGTAAGCGTGAGGATCAGGCTGATCAATCGAGTATCAATCACGTGATCGTTCTATAATTGGATCACATCTCGGTATCTTCCTGGCAATAGAGTTCGTTTCCGATAACAAGCAAGAAGCACGCAAAAGCGCGCTGAAGAAGACGATACATAACGATACATAACAAGTGAAAAACAAATTCAAATATCTCTGTAGACTTTAGCTCACTATATATATTCATACAGTACCTAAGTAGATAATAGTATCATAGCGTTTTAGACTTTGATAGATTCTCTTGGAGTCATAATGCTTGAACATAGGCTTCTGCGCAAATAGTGGTTTGGCATTTCTATAGACCCGGCAAAGTAGAGGAGGGCCCACTCAAAAATTGGAAAGATATACAATACTTCGTCGCGTTGGCGAATTGTGCTTTTCAGTGCATTCATTCTTGAGGTATATCAACAAAACCCTGCGAAAGTAATTTCAACCTATGATACGCCATGTCTACCAAAATATCAACGCAATAGTCACCAACTCATGCTTCTTTTGCTTAACCCACGCTAAAATGCACCTAATCCTTTTTCAATGGTCTGACAGTCTCAACATGGTAATCTACTGATTCCCCCTCTGACTCCTCAGAAAGCTTTTGCGATCTCAAGTCAAGCTACGAGCACGAGTTAGCTATACGGAACACGACTGAGGATCAGATGTGCTTACCCATCGCACTGCACCGGTGGCTCCAAAGAATGCGAAAACAACTACAATCATCGCAATGTACCCCTTCTTCCAATATGGCGCATCTGTGGCTGGGTATAGCGTGATACCCCAGAAAGTATACAAAATCGACTGTGTCATGCTCATCGTATACAAAATGACTGATCGAGATGCATCGTCACCACCGCGGCGGGTAATAACGCTTGCCCAACCATACAAAATCGGGTTAACAATATACGATGTGCCAGAAAGGTAGAAAGCAAAGAACACTCCAGGTGTTGGAAGGGAGGGTATCAGTAGTAAAACAGCAACCAAAAGCTGAAGAAGTCCAGCCAAAAGAACCATGGGGATGCGGCGATCAGTCATGTCGATGACATAGCCAGCGCCAATGTTTGAAACGATCGAAACAGCTTGGATACCCAAGGGATAAGTCGTTATCGCGAACTTTGAAAATTGACCAATGTGGGCTTTCATCCAGAGGAGGAAGAGGCCTTGTAAGACGATTGCTTCTAAAGCACAGCCAATGGCAGAGTAGAGAGCCAAAATGTAGAGATCAGGAGTTGCTAAAAGTCGTCTTGCTAGCGATTTGACATTGATGTCGTTGGCCCAGCTTTTCTTAGGTGGGAGGCGGTCCAGTGCTAATTGGATTTCTTCCTTGCTGAGGTATGGAACATTTGTCGACTCCGGGAGGTTGGGAAAGAACATTAGTCCAAATATGCCAAAGGGTAGACCCATGGCGCCATCTTTGATTAATTAGTAGTGTGTTTACACAAGGGGAGAATGTCATACTGATGATAAACACCCACTGCCATCCTTGCAGGGATGTTTGCCCATGCAAGCCTTCGTTCATGGCAGTCATCATAACACCAGCAAACATGCTGCCAATCTGGCCAATAGCTGTGAAGATGGCGGTCCTTTTCGCGATTTCGAGTGGCTTGCTGAACTTATACTTAGCCGATATTGGCGCAGCCAGGAGCGGTATAGAACGACTTACTACCATGATCCAAGTATGTAGATAGTCCCGCTATACAAACTGGATTCGAAGAACCCTTGGAAAAATCGAACTACGCATAGTTGTTGGTATGTCTTACATGCGGCTGAGCACATGGTCAAGCCTGACCAAACAATGAGGGTGAAAGGTAGCCAGAAACGAGGGGCGACTTTTTGGATGATGAGAGCATGGGGAATTTGGCCAACGCAGGCTCTGCGTCGTGTACGGTTAGAAGATTGTAGAGGTCGAACTGAATGGTCCATGTTACCCTGCGGTGAACATCGCAATCAAGATGCTGTACTCATTGCCCTTCAAATTCAGCGACTCTTTCAATCCGGAAACCTGGATTGAAGATTAGTATCATCGTCGCTTAGGACCCAAGGCCAGGCATCGCGACGAACATAGGCATTGGAAAAAGCGGAGCGATCTAGTATATGATGAGTACCGTCTTCAACAATCTAGCTGCCTTGACTAGAACTAACCAAGATAGTTGAAGAAATATGCCGCGCAACAATACACCTTCCGCTGCGTCAATAATGGTCGTCGAAACGGCTGGTTTTCATACTAGTATAAAGCAATCTTGATTTTCGTTAGCGTATCCTCTACCACTGGCTTAAATCTGGCCATACCAAGTTTGCGCACAAGGCGCTTTTCGAGATTTGACATTGTGTCTAAACGCGTATAACCAGCGCGATCTGAACGAAAACATATCATGACGACAGCGGACGGATAGAAGGGACCGGCCTATGCGACCCTGAAACCAAGCAGTGGAGAAGATGAATGTATGGCACCTTGATGTCCTCAAGCGCAGCCAATCAGAACCCCGGCTTTCGTCAGCAACAGGCAGGCCAAGAATATTGGAAGCATTTCTTATCTCTAGTTCACCAGTGACATATCAGTATTATTGAAGCGTAGAACCGAGTATGTGCCGACCAAACTGATTTAAATTAGGGTCGGGCTGCATACGGAACGGCACGCAGCTGGAGGGGGAGATCTTTCGGGCGATGCGGCATGATTATCGCTTCCAGCATGGAAGAATGTTACAAGCTAATTAAAAGAACGGAAAATCGGTACATACAGTGATTGCCTTCTCCTGATGCCGCGCAAAGCAGTCAGGTAACATCAATATTCTCAGGGAGTAAATTTTGCAATATGTCTTCGTGCCCTTCGCTCTCTTCTTTTATCTTTCGCGACGGTTCCTTTCCTTTCACATCGAAGAACAAACCTATGTTGTTTGTACTGCAGACTAATTGAGCCACTGCGTTCGGTTTTTGATATGCAGACTTTGTGCGCATTTGCAGTTCGTGGCTACGTTGACCAAAAATGAGAGCTCCATGTTGCTCATCAAGGTCGCCCAATATCTCGGCCGACGTAGCATTGCCTTGTCGCATACTCTGGACCCGAATACATCCACATTGAAAACTTTCGTCATGAAGGTGATTGCAAGTTGGATATAGAGAATCGGTTCCTGTAATACTGAGTGCTTGAGTCTTCACCAATTTCCTCACCAATCTTGTTTCAGCAGCAAGATAACTTCTGTAGTATGGCACTCTACGATACGATCGACAAATTTCGTTCCCATCCCGTGGCTGTAGGATCTCTTGAAAGTTTTTCGCAAACAGCACAGTAGCGCAAAGCTGGCTGTGCGCAAATTTTGTCCATTCACCGGAAGAGCTGTTGAGAGTGGTCGCTAAAGGTTTGGCGATCTCTGGTGCTCTTATCAGGTCAATATATTCGAAGCCAATTACTTTGCGGCGAGATCCTACACCCTGGCTTATCCTCCTAAATTCTATTTGCGCTGCTAGCGCAAGTTGAACCAGCTTTTCTCTAATCTTTCTCACTTCGAGCGCAAAGAAAACATCCTTTTCCTCCATGCTGCTAAGGTCGGTGTCTGTTCTTATTTTCTTCATACGGTTGGCCATCATCACCGTGCGAACTTGGCAATCGGGTGTTACGACATCAAGGGGGGCGTCCTTGTCGTATACTTCGTCCTGCTGGCGATGGAGGATGATCTGAAGTGCTACACGCTCTGCATCGAGAAGCCAACCACGATGAGTGTTTGTGTCATAAAGAACAACACTTCTTTCAGCCAGGTCTCGAAGGTTTTCCCCATAAAGCTCGAGCTTTTGTACCTGTGGGGCAAACTGTGTTGGCGCAATGGCGAAAGGTATCGATACGCCAACTATCTTACTGATGCTGAATTGAAATCCAGTAGGAGTTAAGGAGCGTTCAGAGACTTGGCGTAATTCTGATGGCGTGGTCATCTCCAACCTGAGTTCGTTCGTTCCTACAGAAATCTCAGCAAGTAATGGTTATTATGGAATGAAAAAGCTTGCCTGAGTTGTTCACAGCATATTTTGTCCAACCAAGACAAGCCACAGTGTTTGCGAGGTCTTCTACAGGAAGCTCTTCTAAATCCAATCTTGTAGGATGCTCCCCATCGATATAAGCCATCGTGCTTCGGGCACTATCAACAAGGTGCCATTGTACATATTCGCCAGAACGATCTACCGGGAAAAAGTCAAACGAGCCGGTGTCGCCTTTCAGCACAATTCCAGAGTCAAGATGCTCCACCAGAAGGACCTTTCCGAGTTCAGCCATGAGCTCTAATGGAATCTGGAGTCCCTTTACTGCCTCTGGCCTAGGGGGGATGGGGAAGCCTTGCACAATGACCATGTCTCCGATCAATCGGTGCCAACATAGCTGAATCTCATCGCCCAAGGGAGTCAGGTCATATTTGAAGCCTGTAACTGGCGAGTTCTGTAATTTCGAAAGGGGGGATGTCGAGGATACATTGCAGTAGCTAAGACCATCGCGTGGAGATGTGCACACTGCACCAAGCCAAGCAAGTTGTTGGCATATGACACAGATGGATGTTTGAGGGCCATACATCTTTAACTGCAAACTCTTGACCTCCTGATCAACCGAAATTGTGTATTCTGTGCGGGGTGTTGTGGCTTGTTATTATTAGTCTAGCAGTTGGAATTCAGCTTGACATACTTACCATTACGATATGTAAAATGTTGAGAACCTTCTTCAAAACCAGATTGTTGTGCCAAAAAAGCATTGAAAGCATCGAGAAGCTCATCAGGGCTCGAGTGCCATGTTTGGGAAAAGTATTGTCCAACTGTAGTGAGCTGAGCATTCTGTGCGTCTCCAGTAATCGCTATCATATGCCTTAGATCTTTTAGTGTTTCGCCATACTGCTGTCGAATGTATCCTTTAATATCGCACTCTATGGTAAAATTAAAGGGGCCTAGAACATATGGATTTGAAGTCACGTGGCGGACCGATCTTTGAATGGTTTCCATGATATCTCCAGGCACCTCCATCATCAGTATCGGTTTGCCTTCTCCAGATATGAGAAAGGTATCGATAGAGCCGAAATTAAAGCGGCCCAATGCCGCTGACAGATATGGCGCTGATTGGGCTCCGGACGCGCCACAAGACGACTTAGGCTGGAAGCGTTCACTCAATGACCTAGGGTAGGTCGTTGGATCCATCGGCGACAGCCATTCTTCATTCACACGCGTCTCGTTGCTTTTCTGTGGCCCTTTCCCTTTCAAGCCCCTGTAAGCAGCATCGTAAAAACCCGTCCCTGAGTATAGTTCTTCCCGATACATAGGCCCCGATGGTTGTCCTGCTTTGTATCTTTTTTTGTCCAATGCTAGTTCTGATGCGAACTCTGTCGATACACACAAATCGCCTTCTGCTCTCAATTTACGTTTTTTAGGTTCTGAGTCCCACGACTCCCATCCTGAAATTTGACTTTTGGATCGATTTGATACGCTTGCCACCCTCTCCAACTTCAAATGTTTTTCACGGACCCATGCTCCATTTTTGAAGAGCGATTTGGCCAAAGCCTCTTCAAGCTGATACTCGAAACAGCCATTTGCAGTGTTGAACTGTATTCCGCGTATCTGTAGTGTTTGCTTGGCTCGCCGGCCGTTTGCAACTGTCGAAACGTGCACAATATCTCCTTTGGAGAACTTTGCTTTCAGCTGCATGGTTTAGACATTTTCTGCACGTTGGAAGGCTTCAACTTACGGCGGCCGAATCCGGATCGATTCTAAGCTGAAACATCCTGATTGTTTTCCTCACAGATATGATCGTGCGCACTCAACCTTGTTCAGAACAGGTTGAAACGGGCGTACCAGAGAAAATTATAATCGGGCTGAGTAACTTCATGTAAAAGGCATCAAGGAAAACATCCGGATCAACCAGTAGTTATGACTTAAAAAGCTGCGGGTGTGGCAAGTCAAGGCAATCACGTTCTGGGTAGATTTAAGAGTTGAGTGTAAGGACGCTGTAGGAGATATTTAAGAACATGTCTCACACGGTATGCTTATGAGATACGCAAGAGGTGATGGGGCCAAAGCTTTTAGCTCGATCCAGTGACCTATGGGGCTATGTAGCGTTTCACACTTGACCGGTCAGCACGTATAGCCTGACGTGAAAGTTCTCTCAGGTGAAGAGAAGATGTATATACATATATATATGTACGACAGTAAGCGTATGAGATGGGGCGACGGCCCCATGATATTTATAACTACGATGATCAATGTATGTATTGACTTGAATCTAGGTAGGCAGGCATGGTAAGTAGGTAGGTCGTGATATACTACATGCTGGTTGTATCCATCAGCATCGGCACTTTTAGTCTGATGCCCATTTCAATGCATTTAAATACTTCATTTTGAAGAAAATGTATAACTTCTGCACGCAGCTACAATTGGGATAATACTGGACGTCATCAGCATGGGGCGGATACACTAAAACTCCTCAGTGCCAAGGCTACTCCTTATATGATTCACATTCGAACAGTATACCATGAGACAAGACGACAATCTTATTCAATGAATGGACTAACATTATTTGAAGAGGGGGTACCTACTTTTCGAGCTAATCTTTCGTTCACTTGTATCAAGGCTTGTAATCATGATAAGTACGCAAGTAATATTTAACTTAACATGATTGGCCAGATAGCCGCAGCAATGGTATTGACTTTGGTGCACTCAGGTTGAAAACAACTAGCATGCGGTGTAATCCAGGATGTCCTTCGACACCCGAGTCAATAGTAACAAAGCCACAGATCAGATAACACAAATTTGATAATGAATGCGTGAGTGTAGATCGAGGCTAGGGATCAACTAGGACAAATCCCGTTTAGTCCGATCTGACGTGGCGGGCCATGCCCGCGATTGGTCTCGGTGAAGCATTCCACCAACAACACACAGCTGGCCAATGCGCTTGCATTTGTTGACCGGGAAGATCTGGCCAAGCCATACCCCCTGCATTAATATGATTAGTTCCAAGGAGATAGTAATCAAGAAGCAACTGTGTGACGCTAGTAGTTAACGTGGAACGATGCGAAGAAAGAAAACTGAACACGCTAATAGACGTGGCTACGTCAACCATTCACGATGCCTCGGTTGCGATGCCCCACTACAAACTCTATCCTCACGTTTACATCAGCAGCATACAATTTCCCTATTGAGTATTTCACACTGCCAATGGCTGCGCCAGAGTAGCGTAAGTTTCTGGGCGTTCATCGTAGGAACCTGTGTCCTGGGACGGATTCGAAAATTTATCGGCCACTGCTTTTCCGGCGTCGTGGCGTATACTAATCATTCTAGCTTCGATTTCATTGTTTTGTAATCATATAACCTGAGAACCCCCAAATCACTTACATCACTTCCCACAAGACCATGGGGCCCCGCATACTATATGGGCCATTTGGCAGCTATTATGAAGTTTGAAGGTTTCTCACTTTGTCACCTCCGCCATGATCGCTTCAAAGGTAGGCCAATCACTTAGCAGCTTCGCAGCTTTACCCTTCGGATACTCAAGACTTGTAATACTTACCTTACATAGAATCGATACGTTGCGACCGCGCAGAATGATATCTGCCGTCGAATGCCGGCGACGTTCCGTGGCACTATTCCTTCCGAGCGTTTCCCGGCGCAGGCAGGCCGATACGTTCTTTATGTAAATTACGTCTGCCCATGGGCTCATCGCACGGTGATTGCGCGTGCACTGAAAGGGCTGGAGAGTATTGTAGAAGTAGTCGAGGTGGATGCGCGAGACACCACTCATGGGTGGTATTTCTCAGGCACCAGAGGGCCCAGCAGGGATCCTATATACGGTGTACAATGGTTGAAAGAGCTCTATTTAAAAGCAGACCCCTATTACAATGGAAGAATTACTATCCCGCTGCTTTGGGATAAGCAAGAATGTATGCGCTCCAATTCCATATGTCGAACTCCAATTGACAAGATATAGGCACGGCCGTCAACAACGAGAGTGCTGATGTCGTTCGAATCATGCTAGAGGGCTTTGATAGCCTCTTACCATACGAACGACGTGAATCATACAAGGGAGCTAATGCATTCATACCTCCTCAATTTCGAACTGAGATTGAATGCATGAATTCCTGGGTTTTCGACACCGTCAATAACGGCGTGTACAAGGTTGGCTTTGCCACCTCGCAAGCCGCATACAACGAGCATGTGACGAAATTATTTCGCTCATTAGACCGGCTTGAATATCATCTCTCGCAGCCCTCACACCAACCCTATCTGTTTGGATCACACATCACCGAAGCTGATATCCGCTTGTACCCAACCATCATCCGCTTCGATGTCGCATATCACACACTTTTCAAATGCAACATGAAAATGATCCGAATCGATTACCCGTACCTGCATAACTGGCTTCGAAGACTATACTGGAGTGAAGGCCCAGAGACAGCAGGTGGCGCCTTCAAAAACACCACACATTTCGACGTGGTATGTAACTTCTAGCACTGAACCTGGACTCTGCTAATTCAATCAGATCAAGCGAGGTTATGCCTCTGTCACAGTTGGAAATGGAGTTGTTCCCGCAGGACCAACACCAGCAATCATGCCCTTATGAACTCAATATCTCGATCACGAATTTTCTAGTGTTTTGATATCCTTACACATCATTTCATCCTCGGAATCTCTTTTGCATTTCAAACATTCGGATTCGGTTTGGGCATTTACGTAGGGCTGGGCATTATTCTGCACATCTTCATTTTCATCATATTCCGAAATCGGAAACTTGGCCATCAAATTTCACAAGCATCTGCGTGTTGGTGTTGGTGCCAGTCAGGGGCGTCAGACGTGTAAAGCGCGATAACGTAAACTAAGACCCGATACAGGGGGGTCATACATACGAACTGCATGATTACAAAATCCATTAATTCATTCGTACGAAGATCATTCGACTCGGCTCGAGCTTCCCTTCCTGTGCGGGCACCTACAATGCGGCACGGCAACGCATCCTCACGGCGCGGTGTCATCCTACGCACCATGATTGGAGCCCACCGCAACGAAACCCGAGCTTCACTTGCATATCACACGTTGTTGGAGGCACTCCTGTATTGAGAAAACTTCAATCTGATATTATATTACTATACACCGCCTCTACCCCGTGCCTTCTATGAGTAATCCCATCCCATCTAGTGCATGACCACAGCAACATGGTCATCCATGTACTTGGAAATATCGCCCAAGAAGCACGCTGCCAAGATACTCACGCCACCAAATGCGATGCTCACGTAGTACACGTACTTGTAGGCTTCGGCGTAGGCGAGTTGGCCGGCATAAACTACCAGTTCGTACGCGCCGGGGACGCCTTTGATGCCGGGGAGTTCTTGCAGGTGGGGGAGGAGCGAGGAGCCGGTGATTACGATGGCTTCGCCGATGATCTTGGGGTTGGTGATGTTGAGCTTGGTGACCATTGCGCCGCCGATGTAGTGGGTTGCTGCGGGGACGAATTTGTCTGGAGTGTGTTAGGAATACGACTTTGCATTATTGTCTGGTGCAGATCTTACTGATGAAGACATTGTAGTAAACACAATAGCCGATCGAGCCGCCGATGACACGGATGGCCAGCGTAAGTGCGGCAACAGTTGCGATGAGGTCGTCTGGGCAAATGATAGTGGCTTGTGAAGTCAGCAATTGCATAATGGTTATTATTATATCAGGTGACTCACAAATGATGGACGCTGGGACGACGATACCGCCAATACCAAGGCCAGCCAGAATGAGAAGACCCCAGAGCGTGCTCAGATTGTCTACTCTTCCGACCGCAAGCGAACCACAACCTGCCGTCATGAGGACTGAAGATGCGATAAGAAGTTCCTTGTTGTGGCCACGAAGCAAAGACAATAGCCACAGGACGATACAAGCTCCAGCCAAGATTGAGAAGCCTACTGGAATACCACGGATACCAACACCAATTGGGTCGTGTCCATAAACGTTGAATGCTTGAGTTGGCCAGAACATAAGAATGGAGAAAAAGTTGGCACCGGAGATGAAAGTGATGACAAGCGTCAATCCAAGGATGCGAGGTTCCTGTCGAAGCCTCTTGGGAAACATGGGGTGCTTTGCGTAACCTTGCCAGACGATAAAAGCAATGATGAGGACTGCGCCCAAGATCAAAGGTGCAAGGACATGAGCACTGCTCCAAGGGTATTGGTAACCGCCCCACTGCATGCCCATCATGAACAAAAGCATACCAGAGATTGAGAGGAATCCTCCAATGTAGTCAATCTCAGCCAGAATTTGCTTTCGGCTCATGCCTTGGCTGTTGACTCGAGGAGGTGGGTGGTAGAACACCGCCGTCAGAGCAAGACCAATGAAAGCCCAGAGGCCACACCAGAGACCGATCCATCGCCAGCTAGAATGAGACGCAATCAATTGGGCCCATAGGACAGAGGGGCAGAATGGGATGATGGTGAAGACCAGAATGGCGACGTATTTGCCACGCTGAGCAGTAGGGGCCAATTCCGAGGTGACAGCAAGCGCCGTCAATTCGTTGATGCCTGCGCCAATACCCGAAAAGACCATACCGCAGATAAAGATATTCATGGTTTGCGCAGTGGAGCAGACGATCATGCCTAAGATGAGGAAACAGGCGCCGATCATGGCAACCCATCGTCGACCAACGATGTCAGAAATCGATCCGACGAAGGGACAGACTGCGGCCAAGGATAAAAGGTTCGCGAGAACGAACCAGATCCATCTGTCGGTACCGCCAATGTCGCCATAAATGTATGGTGGAACGCCGCCAAAGAGGTAAACTGGAATTTGACTGCCGGTCCATACTATATGCTCGTTAGCCTAATTCAAGACACTCTGGTCGATACATGGAAAAGCGAAACTTACAAAAGGCCATGGCAACCAAACTCATAATCCTCTTAAAGGTCATTGGAGGCTCGGCATTGTGGTTTTCACCGTCGCCTTCTGTCCTCAAACCATTCTTTTCATAGTAGTTGGTGTGGCCAGGGACGCGCTCGTTCGTGTGAACATGCTCGACCTGCTCCACAGTATTAGGCTTAGCAGAGGGTGAGTGCTCCGAAGCACCTAGAAGAAGGTGGCGTTAGCAAGTGAACGTGTTGGTATCGACACAATGGAAGTGGAACTCACTGGAGCTGCCAGTATCCGCCATCCTTCCCAAGGTTAGGCAATTGTTTAAACAGTGAAGAGAAGATAAGTATTGAGGGAATGGCAATAATTCCTGGGGACAGCCTTAGGAGGATTAACGAGTCTTTATGCACTGACGCGAATCATCTTGACTCGAGCGAAACCCAACCTCGACCTGGTCTTTATCGCTACCCCACCATTCAAAACCCCATGGGGCATTGCCCACCCCGGCTATAAGTGGGATGTTGAGGGGTACACGTGGTAGTCTGGAGGAATAGTTTACTGCAACGATTCAAGTTCGCGGAGACCGCGACGAATACGTTCTGGACTGCTATGGTGGCTGCAATTACGCAGCCCTCATTGGCCACTGCGCGCTTCGTTCGAACAAAGCCTCGCGAGCCACTGTAGCGAGAAGCGGTCATGCATACCGTACTACCGCAGGTTCCGGTTCGATGCTTTCGTCTGGATACGAGAGGTAGGTATGCAGGTCTTCAGACAGGACGTAGCTATTGTGCTGAGCAACGCATTGCAGCATCGTACTTGAATTTTTCCACGATGCAGCTAAACGCCCACTTATTTCAACGGTGATCAACACGATACACATCTGAAAGTTCGTGATGCTGATCCCATCCCCACGATGCTGCCACCCAGACAATGGCTTGCTACTAGCGCGACACTACCCCGCATATCCATTGCTTGAATGGCAAAAGCACCTCGGCAGGCGACAGCAAGCTTCTCGGCTGCTCGTCGATGCGTAGATGCCAACACGGTTTGGGGATAATTTCCGTACATGTCCGTGCAGCTTGTGGACCGAATGCGTGGTCTGGGGATGACCGATAGTTTGGATCATTCCACTTCGCTGGGTCTGTCACTTTGCTGGAACCACTTCATTTGCTGTATACACGCCTTGTTGAACTCGGTTATAAGCGCAAGCGGTTGGGTGATCAGCTTAGACGCCGATGAGATCCTGGCATAGGCTATGCAATGGTTTCTTACTATCCCTAGCCTCCCTCCTTACGTATCACTACGAAGTTTAACCAGCTTCTTTGATGTAAGATCTGCAGAAAGGTAGTGAGTCTTGAGGCTCGATCTTATATGGCCTTTCACGAAACTAGGCATAGGACGAAAGAGCGTTTTTGGGAGTGGGGATAATCATTGAGTTAGAGACAGAAGAATTTCATTTGACAATGTGGTTCTCATCGCAAGTGCATGGTTCAATCATCTCGACCTTTGTTTTGCTGGCGTGGCCTCATGGCCACCCAACAGTGCATAGCCAGTTACCTAAAAAACAGATGCAATAGTGCTGTAAGCCAGAAACACCTCACTATCGCTGAAATCGCGACTGGAGCTGAAGGCTTTTATGATACTCCGGTAAAGCCCATTTCTTCATCCAGGCAGTATCCAGTACTTCTTTAATGGTAGGCCGCTCCTCAGGTTTCCATGCTAACATCCACTGTAGCATCTCAAAAAATGCGGCTTTCTCCTCTTCATCGATGGTTCCGAGTCCTTTCTTTTCTCTGGGAGCTTGTATCCATTCTTTGAATCTTTTTTCCCACGTCCACATATCACGTCCTCTAATCCAGTTTCCTGCTTCGTCAAACCATTCAGAGCGCGCCTCCCATTTGGCCCACCATTCGGGCGGCATCATACCTTGCAGCTCGACATACTGCGATATAACATCATCTTCGACTGCGACGTTCGCATCAATGAGATGCCTGTGAGCAAGCAGCTCGAAGATCACACAGCCAAGGCTCCATATGTCTGACGGGAATGAAAGAGGAGTCGTTGGCTCAAACATTGCTTCAGGCGGCCGCATGATAATCGGCGTATATGATGCATAGCGGTCTTCTTCGCCTGGGCAGAAAGCGACGCCAAAGTCGACGAGCAACAAATCTACCTCTTCAAGCGTAAATTCCTCAACTTCTTTGCCAAGCCACACTGGCGGGACGGCGTGCGAAGGAATCCCAGAATGCGGACGGACTGGCTTTCCATCGATACGAACGACGGGCTCCGGTTCGGGTTCCCCAAACTCTTCATAAAACTCGTCTATCGAGAGAGTATTGAGAGTAGATGGCAGTTTGAGAAGCATATTGCCAAGATGAAGGTCTGCAAGCCAAATTATTGAGACTGATAAAGGAAGGGAAATGCAAACAAGTCTTACATACCTGCATGAACGATTCCTTGTGAGTGTACGTGAGAGATTGTCATGGCAAGCTGGGCAGCTAAAGACTGGGCAACATTGAGTTGGAATTGACATTTGCCGGGTGGCTCTTTGAGATCTCTGAGACTACACATGGCCGGGGCAGTCACAAAACAGGGGTGAGATCCGTTAGGGCCAGCAAGATCGAAGTGATCGATGACGACAGGAATGCCGAGTGTCTTGTCGGTGGTGGAGCGGGAGCCCTTCGTCGCAAGTCGAGAGAGGATGTCCGCCTCGCGCTTGTCAGTAGGACCTGCAATACCGACCTTGACGGCAACATATTTCGATGTCTGTTCATCCAAGGCTAGCCATGCTGTAGAATAGCCACCATGTCCCAACTTGTGTACTATGCGGTATCGGTCATGCAGACGGTCACTAATCTGTATGGGGTGATAACCGCCGGGTCTGTACTTTTCCAGTCTCTCTACATCTTCGATGAAATGATATCTGGGAAGTGGCCTGGTGGGCCTGATGGGCGAAGAGGCAGTGGAGGCAGTGAGCCCTGTTGAGGCTGTTGACGTCGACATGTAAGAGAGAATAGAAGTCGTCCGTGAGTGTCGAGCTCTTGAAAGAAAAGGCGGTCGTGTAAAACTCCACAGTGTAGCTCGCGACAGCCAACAGGTCATAGGTGGTTGGGGAATGGGTGCAGCAAAGAAGAAGGGTAGCTGGGAGGTGAGTGGCAATTGTATCCTGGCTGGCCAATTTGCACAGTTGCACACACGTCAGGTGCTTTGTCAAGGCAACCGCCTCATGCCAAGGCCCTCCCGAAATGAATGGGGCAACTAGCGGTAAAAGGGCGCTACTTCACTCTGTGTACTACCATTCACAAAACCACAATCTCTGCATAGCAATTGGAAGTCCAGGATTTCCCGATCAAGATGCCGAAAGGGCGCTCCTCCTGTGACTGAGAACAATGGGTCCTACAAACACAATGCATGCACTGCACCCAAGCATCAGTTCGAATTACGTTGCTTCACAAATACTAACATGACTGCTTCGACTAGAATCCATTCTTTACTTCACTCATGGAGGCAAATTGAATTCAAGAAGCTTTTGACAAACGGCTGAGCAGCTATGATTGACCCGTGGAGTGTCCTCCTGACCTTGACAACTCAATTCACAGAATATGTCTCTATTTAATAGTAGTTGTCCAGCACACACGACACATATCTTTGCTGTCAAGCTCTATTGCATCTTCTCTAGCCATCTGGATTTCTAAACTACATGGAAACCTCCGAAGCACACTCCGACATTCAAGGGAACATACCCGATGCTGATCTGATAAGATACTACTATCACAGCGAGAATGTCCCTGGAAATCCAGATTACCTCCGCAAAGTTATCACTCTGGGATACGATACCGCAATGGCCGCTGGAATCTGTCCTAAGGAAGTGCTTATCCGGTACGTTTGGAAACATGGCGCGCAAGTTCATGGATGTATTTACCATAATCGAATCTTTTAGGGGTGGTATTCACGATTCCACCACGCATGGTGGCGAATACGTGAAAGATCCTCTTGGAGAACATTTCACTTTTAGTTTCAAAACTAAGGAACAGTTTGATAGCAAAACTCACGTGACCTGTCATGGTTATGTAGAGAATAAGCAGAGTCTCGCATTCAGGCACGCGACTGATTCAGCTGAAAAATCCGATGCCACAAAGAAAAAACATAAATCCGGAAAGAAAAAGAAAAATAAATCCGGAAATGTGGTCTGGCCCCCATACGAAGATTTGACAGAGGTTACGGATCCGAGGTACGGGCAGATGCCCAAAAACACTTGATTTCAGGTAAGCCGGGCGCTTACAGACACCTCACCATGATTGCTAATGATAATACTCTTGGTATTGTAGACTCCAGAGACTACATGGTTGTTTTACAAGAAGATGTAGAGCTTGGCTGATCATGGCTCAATACGGATGGTTTATCAGGATAAATCTGGGTTTCCTCATTAACTATTTCATTCGGAATTGTCAATTCGAAATTGGCTTTATGTTTGGGCTTGGCATGGATATTTTCAAATCTGTTCATACGAGTATTTGGTCTAATGTGGTTCCAACAACTTCACCATGGCCTCTTACTCGTACATCTTGGGTTTCATACAGTTAGGTTTCTCGTTTTCATGTCCGAAAGAACGGAGTGAATTAGCATAATGAGAGTTCATTATCATCAATCTCAAGTCATTGTAGTCTTCCTCTAAATCAATGATCATGTCAAATCATAACCTTTACAGTAGTCTTATGCACAAGCTTGAGTCCTACGCCCACATTCTACAGAACTAACATGCAACGATACAACTCCTCGAATACTTCTGAACGCGCCATCGCAACGCCCACCTGCCAGGGTATACTTACTTGTAGCCTTCACACCTCATCTCTCTTGAACTCCTCGATTTGAAATATGTCCCTCGCAACCTTGATCATATCGACCACCAAGCTCAACTACAGGCCTTCTCCTATCGATATATGAAGCTCCATGCTCCTCTGACATGGTTTCTAAGGCCTCTAAGGACACCAAACAATCCAAAATGGCAAACCACACTGGTCCAATAAAGGGCCTTGTTCTACTTTTATCATCACGGGTAATTGGTTGTTGCATACCGTAAAGTAACAGAAGATCCGAAGGAGCTTCTTCCTGATAAGTAAAACCCTGAACTTTAGTAGCAACTAGTTGAAAAAAATAACAGTGGTCATACAAGCTACTTCTCACACAATAAACTAGCAACCTGAAGTCTACAACGTGTTACAAATCTATCAGCGTCATGCCACATCACTCTTTGTCGTTTTCTGCAGCTCATTTCACAGAGTTTTGCTTAATCAAATATCCAACAGTCCCTCTCTACTTCAAACATCACCACTTCAACCCCCCCAGCACACCCCCCAACCTCCCCATCGCCTCCTCCACCCACCCCCTCTCTAACGTAAACACCATCCGAAACCACCCCTCCACCACCCCATGCTCCTCCCCAGGATGCAAAAACACACCCCCCTCCAATATCCTCTGCGCCAACGCACACTCCCTCTCAAACCTGTTCCTCTCCTCAGCAGGAGGCAACCACCGCCTCAAATCCACCCACAAAAAGAACCCCGCGTTTCCACCCTCCAGGAACGGAATTCCAAGCTCCTTCAACCTCCCCGTCGCAAATAAATACGCCTCGCCAATCCTCTCCCGCGACATCGCAATGAACTCTCGACACCACGCGCGATCACTCAACATCGCAGTCCCAATCGCCACCGACGGCCCACTCACGCCGTGGAACCTCAGCACCGAGCGAACTGCCTTCCTAAGCTCTTCATTGCGGGTAATCAGCGCGCCGACTTTCAAGCCCGCGGCGCCGAAGTCCTTGGACAGGCCGTAGGTCACGTGCACGAGGTTGGGGTCGATGATGCCGGTGGTGTCGATGGAGAGGATGGAAGTGAAGGGTGTGGCATCTGGGAAGTCGGGGTTGTGGAAAGTGGAGAGGGCGTAGATTTCGTCGGAGATGAGGTGCAGGTTGTGGGCGGAGCAGAAGTGTAGGAGGGAGAGGAGGGTTGGGAGGGGGTAGCATCGTCCTAAGGTACATTAGTTGCCTTTTTCTGACTTGTTTTTCTATTCCGTTTTTCTTTTCCGTTTTGATTCTTCTTGCTTTTGTTTTGATAACTCTTCTCCTCCTCCTTGATTCACCCTCCATCTCTCTCCAACTCCCCATCTCAAAACCAAAAACTTGAAAAATAAAACTCACCTAAAGGATTATTCGGATTGACCAACCAAACCGCTCTAATCCTCTCACTCCCCTCCCCCCTCATAACCCCCTCCAACACCTCCCTCACCCTCTCCCCATCCCCCTCCCCCTCTCCAAACCCCCCTTCCCCCCCAACATCAACCCCCCTAACCCCCACCCCACTCCGATTCCCAAAATCCAACTCCAACCGCCCATAAAACGGCCTCAAAACCACCACCTCCTCCCCCTCACCACACAAACTCCACGCCAAAACATCATGCAAACTCGTCGCCGCAGCACTCACACAAACCTCTTCCCCACCCTCACTCAACGGCTGGTGCGGATTGAACCACTCATTCACATGCCGCGCAAACGCAGCGGGAAGCGAGGAGCCGGTGGGTGAGCAGTAGGCGTAGCGGAATGCGGGGGCGGGGATGGGGACTTTCTGGGCGAAGGATTGGAGGGTGGATGTGACGAGGGCGTTTTCTGCGGTGGCGAGGGAGATGAGGCCTGTGGGGTTGAGGGTGGGGTGGTAGGTTGAGGGAGGGGCGAAGCGGAAGGGGAGGGAGAGTTGGGAGGAGGTTTTGCGGGCGCGGGGGGAGAGCATTTTTTTGGTGAATTTGTGATGGTGACAGGGAGTGGGGTATATGGACTGTGTACTATGTAGGGGAGCTCACGTGAAGTTCGCGAGGCTGGAGGTGATATGGGATGGGCATGTTAGTGAGGGCATGGGGTGGGGTAGACGCTTATTAATATGCTCAAGAAGCCATTTTGGTACTCGACATGGACTTCACTTCAAGAAAAGCGGAGCGAATGTGAAATTGGATCTTGTTCGATTCTGTAAATAACATCTCATCACATGCTCTAACCCGAGTGGGTGTGACTATGAGTCACCTCTTCTAAACAGAATAAACAAGAAGCGAACAAGACAAGTCGACAAACAGAACAAAGTGATAATCCCTCAGAAACAGACAAGGAGTTGGCCACCCATAACGGATATAAAGAGGTAAAAGGAGGCTCCGAGGAGGCCCGTAAGAGGGAAGTAAAAGGCAAGTTGCCGTCAAGAAACAAAACACGGCGCACAAACATGGTCGCATATACAAAATTAAGAGGTATTAACAGGACATTCCCGTTGGTCCAGCCGCTTTTTAGTGGGTCGTAACATCGGAGACGTCGTAGCGCGTAAAAACTGCGGCTCAAAGTGTGATGCAAAGGTCGAAGTCAAAGTTCATGACCAAACGACAGAGAAGTGGATCGACTAGAAGTTCCGGTAACTCAGTTAACCCGTTGAGACAAAGTTACGGGACCTTGAGAAAGATGTGACTTCAAATGTTGTTGCATCTTTGTCGCAAAGCTGGCATCAATGCCATCTTCAAAAAGGCCAATGCCGCTATCATCGTGATTTGGCTCTTGTTGAGAAGTTTTCATGTCCATGTCATAGCTGAAGCTCATGTCATATTGTGATTGTTGAGCAAAGCTTCGAGCGTTGACTGATCATCTTAAGTTAGTTAACTACTATAACAGACGATTGTGTTATTCTGGTAACTCACCATCTGGCACTGTATTGGCATCACCCAGTGCGTTGCTGGCAGTAGACATGAAGGACTGGTTAGGGTCGAAATCGGCATCAATACTGCTGTACCGGCTTTCTTGGTTACTTCCGCTGCCGTTATTCATGCCAGCATGCATTGAATTGTCTAATGCTGGAGAGAGAGTGGGCGACTTCCAATCCGGAGCAGAGTGTCCGAGGAAGCCGCCTAATGATGCCAGCCATTGGGCCATCTCATCAACGAAAACTTTAGTCAACCACCATCCTTGGAAGCTGATGCCGTTTTCTACGGTGATTTCACGTCCTGCTGCAGCACCTAACGCGCTGACACAATGCAAGATCGTTCGAGCAGAGGCGTTGGGAAAGCGTGAGGGTAGTCGTGTGAGGAATGCGGCGATGCGATCAATGACTGATTCAGTGGGGTCTGCCGGGGGATCAGGTTGAGACGCGCGGTAAACAACGCCAGAAGAGAGCTGAACATCCTGAGGGAGAGGGCCTAGCATGACCCGAATTTCGGACGTCAAAATGTTGTACACCTCTTCATGGGCACATGAGCCTGGTAGTTCATTTGCAATGATGCGCTTCAGATTGACATGCTCGAGCCAATCAACATACATCTGGATGCGGTGGTTATCTGTTGTAAGTAATACAGCCGCTGCGTGGGCTGTTGAATTGACGCGCAGCATTTGCCTTAGGAGATGCGCGAACAAGGTGGCAGGCTCCAACTTTGCTTCCAAGACGTGAATGGGGAGCTGGGCGAATTTAGCGTTGATATGTCCATGTAAAGTCTTTGCGACATTATCCAAGAAACGTAGTACAGGTGGCGGTGCAACTTGCAGCGTAAGTTGTGAAACGTTGCGAATCATCTTCTGGTACATGAGCCAGTCGCATTCTTTGATCCAAGGAGCCAATTCAGGCGTCGCAAAAAGCTTCTGCACGGGGACAGTCAATGTGCCGTGGAAGGTACCAAAAAGTCGGAAGAATTGTTTTTCCTTGCAGTATCGAACTGCATCGACAAGAGATGTGACATGTGAGCGGTACATGGCAACAAGATTTTGGGCCGAATCGGGATCTGTTCGCGCTGGCAAGTAGGGAGAGATATCTGGCAGCTCAATCTCGAGACCATCGGGTGCTTCCAGTACGTCTGGAGTAGGAAATTTAAGCTCATGCTCATAAGACATCTTGGTGCGCGCGTTTGTGGGTTGATATTGTGGCGAATAGATGTCAGTGTAAAGTAGGCCTCGTGATGCTGTTGGCTCGTAACGATTGTTATGCGACTCGATGGTAGTATCGCGTGGTGGGAACTGCGCACTGTCTGCAGGTAGTCGGGGCATGGTGCTGGTGATGGTTAGTAAGCGATACCCAATCAAAGTTTCTCACCGAGCTTACTTGAAATCGAGCTTTGGCCCGGTTGACGGCTGTCGTTTCAGGGAGTGATGTACAATGGCGCCGCTGGCACTGGTACTTGGGCGGCGAGCGTCCTCTCCGTCGTCGCTATCGTTGATAAGGGCGAGGTCAACGTAGTGATACTTGGACTCTCCACGCACACCAAGGCGTCGGGTCTGGATGCCGGGGAAGATGACGCGCACAAGTTTGCCGAAAGATGCAGGATTCAGAGGAATAACTCGATCGGTACCGCAACGTTCCGCGTACTTGGAGTAGACACGATTGCGTGGTACAGAAGTTTTTGCGGTACGGCAAACAGACTTCAACCTGCAGATTGTTAGCTCGAGTACAATAGTGTGATTGTTGGACACCTACCAAAGCATAGCAAACAGCTGTTTTGACTTCTCTGCCTTGCTTGTCCTGTCATTTTGGATCACTTCGGCCGCAACATCTTTCAGGTTGCGGTTCTCATTCTGCGCCAACAACTGCCGTAATTCCTTGTCGTTGGTCGCGCTGCCAGATGTCGAACCCTTCTTTTTCCTTTCTTCGCCTTCCAAGGGAGCCGCCATGAAATGAGATTGTGGTTGGGGAGGCATTGAGCCGTGGAAGCTGTGAGCATCCATGTGTTGCTGCGCCATGCCATTGAGCTGCGAGGGCTGGGGAGTAGACTCGGCAGGATAACCCAAGTACTGCTGAACACTCTCTAATGACATGCTTCCGAGGGTATCTTGAGCGCTGACATGTTGGGCAGCTTGTAGCAGTGCGGGTTGAAGAGGTTCACTGGTGAAAGAAGTGCTGTACTGTGGCTGCTGTGAAAATTGCGATGGTCGCGGTTGTTGCTGCTGTGGTTGGAATTGCTCAAAGGAGTGAACGCTGGTAGTAGAAGCGCGCGAAAGCGGCCGGTTGCTTCTAGTAGACATTGAGGTGTTGGAGCGCGATCGGCGGATGTCGGTGGCCATCTAGTGGTGAACAGGGCTGTTTGTTTACACCAAAACAAAGCGATGGCAACGGGGCTGCAACAGCGGCAGAACAGCTACCAGCCAGTTGCAGACGACGAATCAAGTGCTGGCTACCGCTTTGAGAGTGCGAATAGCGTGTTGACAAGAGTTGTGCAAGCTGGAGCCAGGTTGCAGAGCTTGCGTTGCTTGTTGTTTGGAGATTACCGCGTCGGCCAAGGGTCAAAGGGAGGGGGGTCCAAAAAAGCACAGGCGCACCAGATAGGATACTGGTAGGAATATATACTGGACCAAGGGGTGCGACGGGCGCGGCAGAGCAGCCTTTGGGGGTTGGTGTCGTGGTGAAGGAAGACCAAAGGCTCGAGTGTTGTGACCATAACATTCGTCTGAGCAACGCCGGGAGATCGGGGGCGGGCCGTGCGCCAGGTCACGTGCGCTCTTCACAAGCGAGGCCCAGAATGGACGCAGACAGCACAGCGCAGGGATTCTCTCAGGGCTGCGGGTCCAATGCCAATTTGCAGCGCACAGCACTTGCTCGTCTACAGGTTTTTGTAAGATAATTGGGAGTGACGGCAGATAAAGTAACTGTTTGCATCCATGTGCGGTGCAGCAACGGCTTCTTTGACTGATGTAATGCGCTATCGTCAAATCGGCGACTGCCACTGGTGCCGCCTGCCTGGCTTGTGAAAGCGCACGTCATCGCTAACTTGATACGTCGACTGCCATCCCACAATCGCCCTGCCCTTTCTTTCTCCACCCCATCCGACAACTCTCCCAATTCACCACCCCCGTGCAATACCAGCCACAGGCCCTTTTACCAAAATTATACCTATCGCAAATTCATAGCCTCACCTTCTCCCACGTCTCACCATGTCTGCCCAGGAAAGAGCTCAGCAAACGCTGTCCCAGCTGGACAAGGAGGTAATTTGGCACCCTATCCTCTGCGCATGGCATGACAGCCTCGTGGACGTGTCTTTGTACTGTGTGCAACAACATGTCTTGGAGCTTGTCATGTCTACCAACTTGACTCTGTATGCTGACCATGCTTCTTATCTGTAGTTGTCCAAATACCCCGCCCTCAACAACTTCGAGAAGCAGACCTCTGTGCCCAAGGTCTACGCTGTCCTCGGTCTCGCCGGTCTATACTTCTTCCTCATCTTCTTCAACATTGCTGGCGAGTTCCTCGTTAACATTGCTGGCTTCATCATCCCCAGCTACTACTCGCTCAATGCCTTGTTCACTGCCAGCAAGGTTGATGATACTCAGGTTTGTTTAGCTTTGAGCGCTTCTTTGGAACACGAGCTAATTTTTGATAGTGGCTCACAGTATGCAATAATCACAACAATTTTACAACGAACGAATTCGGCTAACAATTTTTTAGTACTGGGTAGTTTATGCTTTCTTGACCGTCTTCGAGAGCGCCGTCAGCGCTGTCTACTGGTTCCGTGAGTAACATCCAACAAAAACTCTTTTTTTCCAATTACTGACTTGTCCAGCCTTTTACTACACCTTCAAGTTCATCCTCGTCCTCTGGATGGCTCTTCCCCAGACTGCGTACGTACAATTCCACTCTACATTATATCAATCAATTAACCCTGCGCAGTGGTGCCCAAATTATCTTCCGCTCCTTTATCCAGCCAGTCTTCTCCCGCTACTTCTCCGAATCCGGCTCCACCGCTGCCAACCTTCGCGCCAAGGCCGACGCTGCTGGCAAGCCCCATGCTTCTTAAAGCTGGCGCCATGACAAGTTGATTCTGACAGCCGCATCATTAGACTGGTGCGTGACAATACAAAACCACCTCCCGCGCAATTTCAAGGGAGCATCCAGCGCGACTGGTTCAAGGGACGCGGCTGTTGTGGCATGGAAACGAAACACGAATGGAATTTCACGACTATCGGATTGTGGATGCAATGCTAATGACAATGATGGGCGGGACCGAAAGATATCCCTTCGTATGATTGTGCGATACTCTCGAGCCTGAGGCTTGGGAATGTTAGGATTTGAGAGTTGGTTTGTAGATAGCGTGTAGGACTGATATTTCTCCTTGATATGTCATGACTTGCGAATTGTGGAGAATGAGTATGATTCGATGATTAGTTGTTTTGATTGATTTGTGATGCTGGTGTTTGCACAAGTTTTCGACCATGCCAAGCCCTCTGACACGTATCTGCACTGATTTGGTTATTTTTATTCTTGCTGTTCACATTCATTGGATAGTTGCCATCGCGCATGATTATTTATGTGAATGCGACGTATCAATTAAGAGTGTGTGGTGTGGTACAATTTATTTTATGTTTGTAATATTCACATTCACATAATTTTCATAATCACATCATTAAGAAATGTCAAGCGTCCTGAAAACGGACAATTCAGCAGCTTGGAATTCCAAAATTCGTGTTACTTCAAAGTAACAATTTTAACATGAGGTTCAAGATGCCAAAAGATTCTAGACTCAACAGTTCTCGAGCTGCTCGTATCAAGATTCAAGCCTTCCCCATAACGCCAAGCATTTCGACGTCCAAGACTAAAAAACCCAGATGCCCAAACAAACAAAACCAAACCGTCCCACTAGTCGATCCCCTTACACGCTCTATACGAGTACGCAAACAAGCCTCCTATCCACACCGCGCTTAATCATCCCCTTCTTACACACCGACTTCGGCATTTCTCCGAACACCTACCTACACGCGCACACGACACACGACACCTCATCAGCTGCCCCCTTTCCCCCAGCGCACACAACGTAATAGCCCATTCGCAACACGAACCAGCCTTCATCAATTGCAGCATAGCTCCTCAGCGGCACCTCCCCTTTTCCGCGTAGACTGCGCTTTTCCGCACCGTCCGCAAGTCACGATGGTACTTTGAAATTGCTGCTAGATCTCAGGTCTAGAACGCGCTAAACTACTTTGAGACAGTATGGTCCGGGGAGATTCGCCTGATTGGTGGGGCAAGACGTGGACCCTCGATGAACTAATACAGAGCTAGTAGAGAGACGGTGCGTTTAGTACGCGATTCCAGGGTTGAGGCTGAAAGGTTTTTCAAGAGGGCGGGAGATTAGGGATATGTGGTGTGTATATGGGGAGATGGGGCGCCGGTGGATGGGAAAGCTTCAAGTCTTGACAAGTGTATGTGTGTATTTGTGATGTTGAATTGTTTTTTGATTTCTTGAAGAAAGTACTACTACTCTTTTTTTTTGTCTGTTCATTATTCTGGGCTTTGACATCGCAACTTTGCCGAGGTCATTTGACCATTATTCAGGAACTGGCCGCACAGTCTAGTTATATAATCCAGGCTGAGAAAAAATATGCTGGGTATAAGAAGTTCGACAAGTTTGACTTTGAATATGTCTGAAGAACCAATTGCTCCTACTCTACCTGTTGATCAATCAGTACGTCTTCCCTTTCATATTTTCATTCATTTTATAGAGACTAATCATACCACTCAGACACCCACCACCACCATGCCCCAACCCTTCCGCTTCCTAGACCTCCCCCTGGAACTCCGCTACATAATCTACGAATTCACCTACGCCCAAGCCCACCAACCCATCTTCCTCCCCACCGACGCCCCCAACTCCCCAACCATCATCCTGAAATCCGCCCTCCCCCGGACCCCCCTCCACCTAGTCTGCCGCAAAATGCACCACGAATCCCTACGGATCTTAAAACTCACCTTCCACCCTTACTCCCTGGACGCTTCGTGCTTCGCCCCGAAAATCGAAATCCACGCCCTCTCCTTCACCACCCTGGACCCCGTCTTCGCAGCCCTCGACCTCGTGCTCGAAATCATCCTCTCAGAACGCTGCGTCGAACGCGCTCGCACTCCCACCTCCATCAACCCTCCCTCCCCCATCCCGGACCAGGACACCAACTCTGCCTCCCCCCCATTCAAACCCCCCCACCTCCAAACCTTATCTACATTCGCCCGCCACTGTGCCACCTTCCTCTCCCACCCCCACCCCTCAGGCTCCTCCTCCATCTTCATCGACCGCCTGTCCAACTCGCACTCTGCCGCCGATGTAGCAGCGCGCAAGGAGCTTGCGCGCGACTTGGGAAATCTTTGGACGACGAAGTTGGCGAGGTATATTCCGTTTGGGAAGGGTGGGGGGAAGGGCGGGGAGATGAGTTATTTGTATTGGAGTGTGGGGGGTGGGAGTGGGAGTGGGAAAGAAGGAGATGGAAGTGGAAGTGGAAGTGGGAAGGAAGAGGGAGTGAGGGAGAGGGCGAGGGTGGTGGAGGGGAGGGTTTGTACGACGCCGGAGAGGGAGGTGGAGAGGAGGGTTGAGTAATAGGGGGTTTTGGGGTTGAGTATGAGAGGGGGTGGAGAGATGGCGGAGGGAGGAGGGAGGTGAGGAAGAGAGGGAAGAGGAGGGAGGGAGGAGGGGAGATTAAGGGAAGAGAGTGGGAAGATTATAAAGAAGTGAAAGATGAGAAGAGAGGGATTAGGAATTGAGAATGGAGAGGCGGAAGAAAGATAATTGTAATTTAATATGTAATATTGTAATATTTGGGAATACTTAGAGGTTAGGTTGGGATGGGATGGTTATATTGGATTCAGCGTTATGTACGAAGTAGATTGCTCTTTTCTCGCATATAAGAGGAAGCGCGGATTTATTTTTAAACTTTATGTCAACTTCACATCAATACATTAAGTTTTGGATGTTAGAACTCTCTAATTTTGATAGAGGCTGGAGGTTCGCGCCAGGTTATACTTATATGCAGTCGAGCTTTTGGAAAATGTTGTAGCACGTAGGCCTTATCAAGCATGAGTATAGCGACGCAAGCTGAAATGAATGTAGCTATGGGTGGTGTGGGGCCTGGAAAGATCACTGCGATGCGAGCTGCTAACTAGTCTGAGGTCGGCAAGTGTGTGCTTAGATCATGATGCTCTAATACACGAGTTAGTGCAGATGCTTTGACTTGCCAATAATGCGCCAGCCCCCTATTTGCATAATTCGAAGGCTTTTACTGTCTGTTGGCTACATGTCATGATGTCTTTTGAGAAGTCTATGTTGATAAGATAGTGTATATGTCGAGGTGACATATCGCTAGTCCTTTGAAAGTTGCACAATCAGTTGTAAGATACCAGCGCGCATATGGTACGCTCTCTTACTATCACCAAGGCGCAACGTCTCCTGTAAACACTTTATGGGGTAAGTCCTTTTGTTGTAATAGTCCTGAGTCGTTGAGCTCCCATGTAGTGGAATCGATTTGATCAATGGCCCTTTTTCCGTGTTTATCTTCTGCTCTCACATCTGCATTTCGCTCTATCAGAAAGTTGATGAGGTCTATGTTTGGTGTGCTTGACCATGTGTTCGCAAAAGAGAGTGCGATAAATAAAGGCGTGGCTCCATTGTTGTCTTTGGCGTTAGCGTCTGCACCAGAGTCGACCAAGCGTTTGACAATAGTTGTGGCCTGAGCATGGCTAGACGGATATTGAGAAGAGCAAGCTGCGTGCAGAACAGTTTCTCCATTTGTAGTAGTAGCTCGTACGTCTGCACCGCCAGTGATGAGTTGCTCGACTGAGAGGATTTTAACAGCGCGCGCCGCGCGATGCAGTGGTGTCAGCCCGTCCACAGCGGCAGCACAAGGATTTGCACCCTTATCAAGTAGTAGTTTTACCAGTTCTTCACGGCTGCCCCAAGTCTCTCCACCACTCGGATACTGTTCACCTGATGCAAACATCAACGGCGTCCATCGTCGATCTGTCGTGTCGTGAACGCTGGCACCCTGCTCTATCAATAATTCTGCAACCCCGGGGAGTTTTTGATCGCAGGCTGTGTGCAATGGTGTCTTGCCTTGTGAATTCTTTGCGTAAACATCGGCCCCATGCTCGATAAGCAACTTTGCGAACGAACGATGCGTTGCGAAATGCAGAGGCGTGTTCAAATCAGAGTCAGTGTCTGACACATTCGCTCCTGCTTCAATGAAGGCCTTAATAAGACTCGGGTCGTCTTCTGTGTCTCTTATTATTCCGAAAAGCAGCGATAGCTCCTCAGGAGGCACATTGACTCGCAAACCGTGATCGATAAGAAACTGGACGACTTCTCGCGGGATCGTAGACATGTGCAAGCAAGTCCAAAATGCACCAGAGTTGATATCGGCACCAGCGGCGATAAGGTCACTAAGGACTTTGACGAGGTTTTCCCCGGGCGGCCCAAATATGGCAGGCGACCTGCATCTATCATCGCAGTCGTAATGACTGAGCGCACTTATAAGCGCAATCCCAAGTTCCTTTTTACCTATCGGAGCACAATCCAGAAGGAATGCTACTGATTCCGCATGCCAACACAGCGCTGCTTTATCCAGAGCAGCCTTGACGACATCTTCTTTAGAAGCATCTGAAAATTCTGCTGGTCCCATCTTCTCAATAAAAACCCGCAAACACTTAACATGGTTCAGTGAAGCAGATAAACAAAATGCATCTTTATCTACAGATATGCCGTGATCGACCAAGACAGCCAAGGAATCATGTGCTCCAACTTGGGCGGCGAGATGCAAAGCATCATATGAAGGCCAATAAGCCAAATCAAGTTCATCTTCTAGGCTGGCATTTGCACCAGCTGCGAGGAGCATACGTACAGCTTTGGGGCAGTCGGTGCGAATTGCAAGGTGAAGCGGAGTACTTCCACAGTGGCTTCTGCTATTGATGTCACCTGTTGACTTTATCAATTCTTCAGTGACTTCTCCTTTGTATGCTGCCTTGTGTATGGGTTCGTCATCATCGTAGAGGGGATACTGTTCGATCAGGTGTCCGGCTGGCAATGGTCCGGGAGCTTCGTCCCAAGAAGACCAGGACTGAACGTTGTGCATGGAGGGGAGTGTGTGTTGCTAGAAGTAAACAAAAGATATGGTGCTAAGGAAAAGTAAAGTTAAGGTTGGGTCGGTAATATGTCGATTTAAGCGAAGTTTTGAATTTAATAACCGATTCATATTAGCGTATTGACTTGTGATCATTGTACCTCTCGATTTCTGAGTGGGTCTACGTCCGTATCAGGTGGTGGAAAGCAGTCGACTGCTCCAAAGAAATGTTAGCGCCATCGCAATCAAAGAACGTCACTATGTCAACACACTCGAACGTTGATATAAACAAGGCGCCCTCTCACCTTGAAAAGCTGCACTCATGCCCAAAAGGCGCGTCATACAGCCCAAACTCAACGAGGCTGAAGTTCGCGCGACCAATCAAGATTGCCTGTAAAGCTAGGCGAAGCCTGCAAGCTTTATACTCAAGTCCTCCAAACCACCACGTGCCTGAATCTACCGAATTCGCTATATGTAAGCTTTAGCGAGTTTTAATTCGACCAATGGCATCTCTTCCCATACTGCGCCTTTACACCGATGAAGCGAGGCCTCGTATTACGGCGTCTGGGAATGGGTACCGGCATCACCCCTGTCATACTCGAATCGGACTCCGAAGGAAGTCACGGATGCTTTCTGATGCCTGAGACTGCGCCTCATTTTCGTCCGTTCAGATGGTAGCTTTCAAGGAACTGAGATGCCTCTCTTATATAGTTTCTCTGGTACGATCTTAACAGAATGAGGTTGATTTCAACCAAACTTCAAGGATTTGAATTTGTTATCATGAGATAGTAACGAGTAAGTCATTCTCCTAGTAAATGCCATGAAAAGTAGAAAGCATGATCCAAAAGTCATTACGTCAAGTAAGCTCGAAGAATAATTGGAATACTGACTTTACATACTTACATCAGGGTACATTTATTGTTCAGTCTCTCCAAAAGCACGATTCAAATCATCAGGTAGCCATATTGCAGGGCTCTGAAACAGCTCACATATCGATATGCAGCCCATCAAACGTAGCAAGCCCACAAGTGATGAAAGCCCACCATGGGCAGGTATGAAATTCACTCAGCCTGTCGATTCGGATGAACTCGCAGAGTATCTGAAGAAGATATACCCTCAATGTGCTACTCTACGCGAAAGGAAACATATGGCTGCTATTGACTTTCTCAGAAGAGAATTGGAGATGATGCAGTGTAGAAATATACATATCAATCCCTCCAGTCCACAGCTATCCCTCATCTCGAGTGATATCGACGAAGAAAATAGTAGCCAGGGAAGTCGAAGCCCATCCACAGCTTTGTCCAGCCTCGTTGAAAGACCCGAGATAGCCGAAAGTAGCACGTATAAGCTTGAATCTCACGCTCCATACATATCGAACTCGACGACGAAGCACCCTACCAGTAACACGACGCAAGAATTTGTTTTTAGCGCGTTTGATGGTCGGACATTGCAGCCAAAAAAGAAGAGGAAAATGACGGAGGAAGAAAAGAAGGATTACAAGAGGACAAGGGAAAGGGGTGCTTGTGCAAAATGCAAACGGCAAAAGGAAAAGGTACTTTAATAAAAGGCTTGGGTAGTAGTCTAAGAGGAGCTTGTCCGCTTATTGCTAATAGTGCACCCACGTTGCGGGAACGACAGATCATAATAGTACTGATAAGAAGTCGGAAACACCTCAAATGTACGTTAATGATTCCATGTCCTCCAATCGCTCATGAGAAACCCAGCAATACCGTACACGACGCAAATCCTGTGCCTTCAGTCGATCGCTCAACTCCTCCTACGATTATCAAGCTGGACCAATACACCCTCGACCATCGTCCCTTATCTCAAAGAATCGGTCCTATATCCAGCAGTATACAGCGAGACTCAGTCGAAGTGAAGGATGTACACATGGAGACAACTGGGTACGTACACGCAACACCAACAACTTTCGACGCACGCTCTTCCACCCAAGAGCTCCATCAGCCATGGATGAACGCCCCTTCATTCAGCCAATGGGACCATGAATGTATCCATCCGGACCAGCTTCTGCCGGACCCGCCAAACCCCGTAGGCCTGTCTTTCGATTCCGAGAATTCTTCGTATTTCCACACGCCGTGGGAGGATGGCCAGGATTACGCCTATGGACCCGCGGATCCTGGTTGATAACCATATCAACCTTACTAATAGACCTATAAGCAGCCTTCGACAAAGTCCACTGGAAGCCGAGTTTACTTTCCATGCTATATTGAACCCGGGGTCTATAGCAGTCACAACGCCACCATCGACATATCCCCACGCCTCATATCATCCCCCACAACGCGGTTGCATCACCAAAAGTCCAAAAGCAGGAAGGTATGTATCGCGCATCAATATCCCTATTCCATATGGTCGGTTTTTGGTCCATTTACGGTTGAAGAGAGCATCTGGTCAGACCGTCATATACCGCGTTTTGGATTTAGTGGCTGGCCTACACTTCATCGGCCGTCTTCGTGTGCATGAGTCCTGATGCATTCGAGGATTGGTCGCATTTCATTTGACAGAGAAGAGGTGAATGTTTGACTACATTCACATCCAATTTTTCCCTCTGTTCTTACGTTTTAATATTGTTATCATGTCCTCAAGTACTTTTGTATGCACTGATATCTTTGTCATCATCGAACGATGATACTTTCCTTCCTTCTCGATGAACAGTTCTTTGTCCATACTCAATCTTGTACAATCTCAAATTCCATGTTTCGTATTTCACATCGTACTTCACACCACGTAAACGCCGGTATATCCTCCCCTTTCTTTCTTTCTGCATAGCTAGGGTATTCCAGCCTAGCTTGGCTCGACTGGAGTGATTAATCCACTTGGGTTCCTTTTGTTCAAACTATATGTGCCTGGTTTCTAAGTCTTGTGCGAAGTTGAGTTACTGACGATAGTTGCATAGTGCGGTGCGATCGATTACATCGGAGACGAGAACGATCAGAGATGAGGGGTGTGGAGTGGTGAAGGAAGAGTGAAGAGTGGAGACGGAGAGGCTAAGTTATTAAGAGGAGATGAGGAGTTTATGATGCACGACTTTATGAGATTAACGATCATGATTTATTGCGTTTTGTATTTTCGGTCAGATCGGAAGAGGAGAGAATTTATGCGAGGAATGCCAGCTTTCGGTAGTAAGATGTCTTTCATTTTCCTGATACCTACATACTTTTAAGTTTTCCATCAATGCTTCAAGCTCTCATGCCTCCATAACACTCCACGCCCCCCTCCCAACCCCCCTCTCCCTAACAACAGGCCCATGCCCCTTCTCACCCAACGCTTTCCTTCCAACCCCCTCCTTCACCTCCTTCTTCCCACTCCACTTCTCCGCCCAGTTCTGCACCCCACCACCAATAGCCCTCAAATCCTCACTCTCGCCCTCCCCTTCTTTCCCAACAACATACCTCCCCACCGTCGCCACCAACTCGTCCTCTCCAGCTTCTTTCCTCTTCTCAACCCACTTCTCATAACAATCCCACCACCACCCATGCGTAACTCCATCTTTCCCAAGATACCCAGCTTTCCCATCTGCCCCGACACGCGCAGCCCACGGCTTATCGACGATATAATGCAGCACGGCAACCTCGTCATCCCGCCACACATTCGGATGCCAATACCGCCACGTCTTCAACGCATTCACCCGCCACGAGAGCGCCTTCCAGCGCCCCGCAAACGCAAGGTTGAGAAAGTCTTGATCCGGAAACGCCATTTTCCGCAGCACTGACGGGGGCGTAGCTAGAAAAGTTTCGCGAACGAACGAGGAGAGCGTAGGATTGGGTTTGAACAAAAAGGTGCCAGAGTTGAAATTTGCAAACGTGGAATCTCCGGTGACGGGCGCGATGGCGGAGGGCGAGGAGAGGTGTGTGATGGCGCAGTTTGGGGGCGTCCAGGTGGAGGGCGCCCAGGGGTCGTGGTCGAGGTTGCAGACGCAGGTGTGGACGGCCATTAATCGAGGGAGTTCTCTTCCTTCATCTTTTCGTCCATTTGCACTTCCGTTTACTTCTCCATTTCCATGTCCATTCTCCTCCCCAGTTCCAGCTTTTGGGCAAGCTCCAGTCCCACTTCTTGTAGAATCCGTATCCAACCCACCCAAAAACTCCAAATTCCCCCTCCCAAACACGCCCTCACTAGGATCTTTAAAGACCAACATATCCGCATCCAACCAGCACAAATACTCAATCCCGGGTTCTAAAATGTCAAAAACTCGGAGCTTCGTCCATGTATCTGCGAATCTTTCTGCTACCATTCCTTCCTCCTCCTCTCCTTCTTCCCCGTTTTCACCACTTTTAACTCCCCCTCGCCCATTCTCCCGCTCGTTCCGTTCCGGTATCCTCAAATGCTGCACCTCCCTCAGCAGCACATTCGACCACTTTGCCTCTCTTTCCAGCGCACGCACACACGCATCAGGCAGCGTGTCGCGCGTATATGCGATGATGAGCGGTGTGGAGGGTGAGTGGAGTTGCAGAGAGTGCGCGAGGAGGATTGCGCCGGCGAGGTAGCTGGGGCGGGTGAGGAGGGTGATGTATGCGTATGTCATGGTCTTTTCCTTTCTGGGAGGGGTTGTTTGGTGGAGTTGGAAGGGTTGAGGGGATGCTTGTATTTTGGGGCACGGGGTCTGGAAGTTGAGGGTGTTGTTGGAGCTGGATGGTGTTTGAGTGGAGCTTAAGTGAGTGATAAGTGGTGAACGATGACTGGACGTGTAGGAGGTAAGTGAGTGAGGACGAGGGATGAATCTAGTCAAGTGTATAATTACTTGTAAAGTTCCTGTTCAAATGTTCCCTTCTTATCAGACTAGTTAGCTCTCCACCCGCCGTCCTGACGTCACGACTCTAGCTTGTCAGTTGTTGGCCCGCGTTGGTTTGAGCACGAGCGTGAGCTTTGGTGTTTTGGTGTAACCTAACACTGTGAGATACCTGTTAGTCATAAACTGCTTAGAACTCTCAGTTGCTTGTTAGTCAGAAATAAGAGCGTATGGTACGACAGTGCAGAAGCTCGGGTCCAAATTAAAGGTTACAAATTTCAGGGTATCTGTTATGAATTGCTATGCGCTTTCACCAAACCTTCTGCTCCCGTCTCATCTCGCCAGTATCGTAGTAATCGTACATGTGCATCTACAAAAGTTAAGTAAGTTTGCCATCTTCCTTGGCCAAAGCTTTATCCCATGCGCTTTCGAAGGAAGCTTCAGCAGTAGCCAGTGTGGGGTTCGCGGGTGGGACTGTTGTCTCGACGGTTGCGGCGACCTCTGGTTGTTTTGCAGCGCCAATTTCAGGGCTCTCATACTCGAAATTACTCGAGTATACAACTGCGGCGAAAGCTTCGAGGTCTCTGACTTGCTCAATGGCTGCTAGGTATTCGTTGTTTGCTCCACTGCCAATGCTGTGTGCTTGTCTGCAAAAGACAGCCAGACTGTTTGCGACCTTTGCCTTGATGTCTGTGCCGACGATTTCCTGCACGCGGGCATTGCTTTCTGAAATTGGAGGAATCTTATAGGAGAGATGTGAAATCTTGGTGTCGACAAGATGTGAGAAGGCAGCGTCGAGGAGGAGCGTAAGAACATGTGTGAAGGAAGGCGAGTCGATAATATCGGAGGTTTCGTCGATGAGGCGGCGAAGGGATGTAGCTGTAGTGGGGGAAGTTGATTCGGAGGTAGCGGTCATGCCAGATTCGTGAAGGACGTAGTCTTCTTTATCTTGGGATGGGAGGAGATATGATAGCCATTGGCAAGTTCTATGAGAATGTAAGCAGTTGTAAAAAGTCAAGTAATGAAAGAGGAACATACCTCCTCTCCTCCTCAGTAGCACCCTCAACCCTCTTTCGCACTTCGAGCGTCAATTCAGACAGTTTCTCCAGCGTGATTTCTTCACGTGGGTTCAACATGCCAAAGACATCCTTGACTGCAACGCGCACTTTCTCCATCAGGTCAATGCATCCCTTGTGTAGCAGCCACCAGCTCAGACTGAGATACCGCCGGTTAGTCTCAAAGTCATTGCCATATGCCTGCTCAAAGTTGTCATCGTCGTTGTTTTCGAGCTTGATGCGTGAGCCCTCAGTTGATGGCTGGGGTGCAGCGAGTGAAACGACTGAAGCGAGGTAGTTGCGTCGACCCAAGAGGTTCAGCTGGATGCGAGTCAGGAGAGTGAGGAGGGAGAGGGTGTAGATGAGAGTAAAGGCTCGTGTTATCGCTGGTCTTGTCAGTAGTATTTCATGTGTCACCGAGATGTTACTCACAGCCAATCTTCATCTCGTTCCATAGTTGTGCCTTGCTCTTTGCGTTGCTGGTCTTCTCCTCTTTCGTCTGAGGAGCTGCTACAGGGACAGTTGGTGCAGCAGCCTCAGCAGGCTCACTTGTGGGGGCAGCTGTAGTCTCAGTTGAAGGTGCAGTGGCATTCTCGCCTTCATTGCCCTCAGCGACGACCTGGCTGGCATGTACATAGCCTTCTGTATGCACGCTTACACTCTGGCTATCATCCTCTGTGGTATCTGCCACACTCGGTGCATCTGCTACACTTGGAGGCGCCGACGTGCCTATTTCGCTAGGTCCCACACTGCGAGCTAATCGCTGAGCCTTTTGGCGCTGCAGCTCTTCCAGTACTTGTTCAACAGGTATCGCCTCGAGTATATTTTCCGTAGCTGTAGGCAGAATCGCGAGCACAGTGAACGTGCAATCTTCCTGATTCTGTTCGAATCTCCGTCGTAAACTAAAGCCACAATTAGATGCCGATGTCGTGCTGCAGTTGGGGTGGTCCTGCATACTTCTCCTTTGCGATGCGCTCGTCACTCATACGCTGCCTCGCCTCTGAGATCTTGCCCAGCGCATACTGCCCCGCCAAATAGCCGGCGCCCAGGACGCCAGCGCCAATGGCAAAGTTTGTGCGATTCCGTCGGAACCACCGTCGCGTGGCCTGTATCATTCTGTTGGTGGAGCGACCCGATATAGGGCTGGGGCGTGGTCGAGGTGAAGGTACAGTCGCGTGTTACGATCGGCCTGTAACTCTAGCTCGCGGTAGCGTGGCGGAACAACGTGGTACGTCACTGTTGGGTCGTCAATGGAGCTGTTATCGTTCACCCCGTGTCGTAATTAAAGATGCTATCAAGATCGCTATCAGAGAGGGAAATGCTTGTAAATTTGGGTATCCCTCAATCGCTATGTATGGGTTCAGCATTCATTGCCCCAATTCGGGGAGGCTGGTGTGGTGATAGCCCTGGCCCGAGGTAATTGCCCCTTTCGGACCGTTGACCCAGAAGATTGAACCATGCACATGCCAAACCATCCAATCCGTGATCAACTCCTTTTCCCTTTGTGCTTTTAGGTATGACTTTTAAAGAACATCTCTCCATCAATCCTATACCATGTTCAAGAAAAGTCGATCAAGTTGTCGATATCACCCCGCTGACTGACGCCATTTGTCTTGGCGGCTGCTCGTGATGGAGGTGCACATCCATTCGCCAACACATACTGCCCATGATGCATGCTCTGTCCACCTCGAAGCTCGCTCGCAAAGCTAGGCTTTGCTGGTGTAACTCTCCGGACTTGTTAATATTTGTTTGCAGCAAAATCACCATATGCTTCACTTACTTGCGAACCGGCTCCTCTGGCATGGCCATCTTGACCTCTGACCTGGACGCTTGCATCGTGATACCTCCTGATACACCCAAACCACCCATCTGACGACCGCAATTGATGAGGTTGTGTGGGTGCGTAGCGTCGTAAAGAAAATCCAACTCTGGGCTATCATGTGCAATACGACCAGCTCGCATTTCCATAAGCGTAGCTTGCGTCTTGTGGCATGTGGCATATCCTTCGAAGAATCCTTTTTGATAAGCTTCTTCACTGCCTAGCTTGCGACCTGCTTCCTTCCCAGCTCCGAATCCGCGATTGTATTCCAAGTCTGCGTTTTCAGCGAGCTTAGATTGCATTTCGAGTTCAATCTTCTCGCGAAGCTCGGCTTCTAACTCGCTGCGAGTGAGGGCTTTGTAGTGCTGCTCTCGCATCTTCTGACCGGCTTCTTTCTGCTCAAGTGCTTCGAAACGTAGGAGGACTTGGTTCTCGAGGGTCATCATATGCGTTCTAGCTTGAAGTTCCAGGTTTGCTTTGATGTCGGCTTCGAGGCACGGAATTGCTTCTTCTTCGTACTTGCTGTGAAGAATCTTTTGTCCTCCACTGAGGTACACTTCCAACTGCTGGATGCGTTGTTCGCGGTGTTTCAAGTCTACCTCTTTAGTTTGATATTTGCTCTTCTGAGCGAGAGTTTGAGCTTGCTTGTGAAGCAGATCGACCACCATGCTAGACAGTGCAGCATCCATCTCTTGTTGTTTTTCCAGAGTGATAGACTTGTGCATGCTCTTGTACTTCTGGCGTTCAGTCTCCAGCTCTTCACGAGTCTTCATGAGCTGTGCTTTCATGCGTGCTAACTCTGGAGGATCTCCGGGTCGATGCATGCTGTAGCTGTATGCCAGGCGTGGGCTACGAGGCATGTCCGTGTTTCGCTGATTGCTAAAGTGTTTCCAAGTTGAAGGAAGGGAACGCAAGTGTGACGCCAGATTGTGCGTGGGTTTGACCTCATTCGATTCTTCCACAACTGGGTTTTCGTCGTCTGTGGGAGCCATTCCACCGTCTCCGTTATGGATGTTATGCTCAGGAGCAATCGAATCTTGAACATCTTCTGTGACTGGGAGACGGCCATTTCCATCGCCGGTAATGTCCTTAGAAAACACATCATCTGTCTCCAACTTGAGATTGGGAGTTTCCAAAGCTGCAATTGGCTCTCCAGAGCTGTTTTCATCTTCCACATCTTTCTCATTCACAACTTCTACGGCTTTATCGGTAGCATATTCACCGTCGTCTGATTCAATACCGCCATTAGTTCAGAGCTTGGAAATCCGGTTTTCAAGTCGACTCACCCAGCTGAGTCTCAGAGCTTGCCTCGCTATCGTCATTCTTCTCATCGTTGGTTTTCACCTCCACGAAGCCTGTGTCATTTGACATAGCTGCTGCCGCCTTGAGAGGTTCGACCGAACACCCGTGAAATGTAGGCTCTTCGTGAGATGAATCACTCACCGCCAGTTCTTCAAAAGTCGAGGAAGAATGGCTTGAAGAATCAGACATTGGCTCGCCTGATGCGCTGGATATATCACTGTCCAATGGAATACCACCAGCGTTGGTGGAACTGATTGAATCCATGATTAGACCATCAGTGATGTTTTGCTGGGATTCGGGAGCCTCCACGGCGTATTCTTGGAATGGAAGAGCTTTCAAGGTGTCTTCAGGATCTAGTGTCGTCGCCATATCTCACTGATGTTAGCAGCCACGTCTGCAATGTCAATTAGAGCTCATGACTTACCTTCTTGGTGTGGTGTGAGCAGAGCCTCAATGTGGTCGAATGAAGTTGCTATGTACGGAGTTGGGCTGGTAAAGCTTGAGGTAAGCTTTGAACTTCCCCCAAGAGAAAGGCGGGAGGAAGAGAAGTGGAACGAAAGAAGGTAAAGAATAGAGAGAGAGGAAGACAAGAAGAGGTAAAGCCTGGTGGTTATAATGTAGCAAACACGAGAGCAACGCCTCTCAGCTATTATCACTGATGCATGCTCGAGTCCATGCTGTAGTAACGCTGAAGTGATATATGTGCGTATCCTATAATTCAGTATGGTGAGAGCACAGTAACTTTACTGTAAGTCACGCGTGTAATTTTGAATAACATCTTGCACCGTAGATTGCAGTAAAGTGCTGCCATTGCTGCAAAGGCCCCGCCTTTATTCTCGCTCTGTATTGTGAGAAAAGTATATTGACTATTAATCCCTGAATAAAATTGCATGCTCCATCGGGTGAAATGCAACTACTAACAGGCTTGAACGGTTCAGTATTATTCAAAATAAGATTTTATCTGTCCGAGTGTTGGACAGATTTACATGACAAGAAGATCAAATTAAAGGTCATTGGGTGTCTCCCACAACCTCGAATTTTACGTTCGCCGATGCGAAAGCGCTAGTCAATTCGGGGCATGCTACATGGACGTCATGATATACAATTGTAAATTCCTCCAGGTCCGCCAACCTTCCTTTACAATTCTCGACTAGGTCCCTCGCGTTGAATAGCTTGTCAAATTGCAAATCGTCGTTACTGCTATCCGCGGTATCGCAAAGCAATGTGAACTTTTGTAGATTCTTTGGCAATGCTTGCGGAAGTACAGAATCCAAGTGTTCAACATGGCCGATTGGGCTTTCGAGAAGAGAAGTATCGGATACCGTGAACGACTTCAGTGCAATAAAAGGCTGCCAGAAGTTCAATTCAAATGAGTAGATTCCTTCGGAGAACAAGAATTGCCGCATGTCAAGGTGGAGTGTTTCCAGGGTTGGAGCATGCTCCAGAAATGATGTGTGGAACTGCTCTGGAGGTTTCCAATCGAGCTCTGAGTGTGCCCACTGGCAGGATAGATGCCGTAGTTGCTTACACAGAGGAAGTACCTTGGATAACACATAAAGTCGGAACCTACATTTGTGAAGCTCTAATCGTTGAATATTTTGGAAGAAAGTGACAGGCCATGATGCATAACCAGATGAAAGACCTGTAGTACGCAAATCGGTAATGTTTGTTGCTGAAACTAGAAGTTTGCAAATCTCAGGAAGTGCACTGAATTTGGGACCAGGAGTCATGGTATTGACTTGAATGCAAAGAGTTGTAAGGCTGCTGAAGGTTGATGCCCAAGAGTTCCCAGGATTCTGGAAGTGCTCCCAAAATGACACATCAAATGTTTCCAGGCTGACTACAGAAAGGTGCTCAAGCTTCGGCGACCGCCTGACAATGTCTGACAGCAGTTGGTAATACTCTACAAGCATTTCGGAAGCGCCAGATACAGACGTATCTTCATGCAGACTGTTTCCTCGCCAGTCCGCTAGACGGTTCTCCACGTACTGTACGTATTCGGATAAAGGGGTATGGAGACTTCCCGGTTTTTGGACTTGAGAAATGGCGCGGTGGAAAAGGCGCAGAGGCTCCAATCCTGCAAATGTTGTGCAGCCCATGAAGGATGCATATAACATTGGTGTGGCGATTCTCCCTAGGCGATGAGACGCCAAACAAATAGAATTTAACGTCCGCTGTCGCGTTCGATTCTCATATTGTCTGGTAGCTTCTTCTCGTTTTCTATCAAAAGCTGTTGCCTGCGTCTCAAAAGATCGGATAGTGTCATAGTTCTTGATGACTTCGAGTATTATTTCATCTGGGAAGTCTGAAAACGTGGTTACCGGTGCCATTTGCGCATTGGTTGGGCAATACAGTGCAGTACAGTATCAGGATACTGTGACTGTCCTGGAGGTGTTGTGGCAAAGAGAGGCACGGTTGCAGGAGTGCGGGACTAGTTAGATGCGGATTTGGCTATTCCTGATTGGGCAATACACAAAGTGACAAGCCCAAACCAGCAACTAGGCCACGCTTCACACGACATTTCGCGCAATCTTAGAATGTATTATGTACTCCGTAAATATATGAGACATTAAGAGATGCTCCCTTACACTAAACGACCCGCCTGGCTTTCCCTGTCTCAACTTCGTAAACCCAACCAGTGAATCTTATTCCCACTTCGACAGCCTTGCTCTGTAGCCATTCCACATCCTTTTTCACTTCGGCCTCAAGATCCGAAAATGTGAGAAAGTCGATGTCTTCCACCTCTTTCGCAGCTACGTCACCTTTGTTCTTCTTCACCAGACCCTTGGCGGTAGCGTTGTCAAAAATCAACATGCCACATCCAGTATGCTTGACTACAAGGACTTCAGTAGTACCCAGCAGCTGCTGAGAAATGACAATCGAGCGAAATGCATCACGTGCAGATGCTCCAGCATTACGGATGACATGAGCAGCGCCAAGTGGGATTCCAAATGCGGCTGCAGGGTCGATGCGAGCGTCCATACAGGTTACTAGGATATCTGGTCAGTTCATCGCCTCATGTTGAGCAACTGGGTAAACTACTAACAGACTGTGTAGTTCTGGCTAGGTGGTAGTGCTAGGTGGCCTTGTGTAAACGATGCCGCATACTCCTTGTTGCCATTCTCAAGGTTCTTCTCTCCATTGGTCGACATGATGTTTCAAGATTTCCTAATATTGACAGGATTGGATTAGAGAGCTGCATATTTCAGTACCTTGTTGGCCCTATATATACCTGTCCAAAGCCTCGTGTACTCATCTTTTACGCCAAGTTGCTCATACACACTTGTGTGGTGGAATAGCGGGGTTGTATGGCGCAATGAACTCAAAGCGTAGTCCTTGATAATAAGGCAACTTCAGATTCGCTCTGAGCTGTCGCAGATCGGATGCTTTGCATATCACTTAGACCTTTTTCGTGGTCATGATTGTAATGCGAGCCATGATCAGACGCGTAGTGTTCGTGATGCAGGTCAGTGCTGATCACGGGTACCTGTGATTGGCCAATAGGTGCTACAGAAAAGGAGTACCAAGAGCGGGCGTTCGCTCATTCAAACTTCACACGCTTGTTCTCTTCCTGCTAGATCGTAGTTGATATCCCGCCGCTTTACCGCAATCGAGCAACTATACGACGTCTTACCCCACCATGAGTGCTACCAACAATGCCTGCCCATATTCTATCGAAATGCCCGATGAGTTGCTCTTGGCCATTTTCTCGCAAATCGAGATCCGTCGAGGTTTCTTGGGCCCAGAGCACCTAGAACAACAGCGCAAGGACGACAATCAGATCACCGTCCACACTTTACATGCCGTAACCTTGACTTGTCGCAGGTTTGCGGCTATTGCTACGCCATTACTCTACACGTGTGTGATACACAATGTACATCTTACGGAAAAGCATACATTAAGCGTATTACTACTCCTCCGGACCTTTTCCGAAAACCCCATCTTGAGGCGTCATATTCAATACCTCGAAATTGAAATGGGTTGGAACAGCGATCTTCTGCCAGCCGGTGAAGAAATCCGCTCAATTTCAAAGATCATTAGCCTCAACGACTTGTTCAACAGTGTAAGGACATTGCACTTTCACCCACAGTTTGGTTCTGTTTATAAGACTCTCAACATTCGCAACGATGAGGACCGCTTACGCGTCAGAGAATATGAACTTTCCCAATATACTAGATCTGGGAACACTCTTGAAAAAGCAATCTTCACTCTTTTAATGACTTCGGAGAACCTTTCTGAAGTTGCATTCGACAAACCAGCAACGCATCTAGAGTTTTATCTCGCGACTAAAAAATACGCTAAACGAGGTTTGCAGGCGATATGGTGCAAAGAGTGGGGCAGTAATGTCAGGATATACACCTTGAAGGCGATGCGAGAGCGGAGCAGTTCACTCCAACTTTATGCAGCATCGAACATCTTTGCTTTGGAAACACAAGCTTTCCAACTAGGGGAACTGGTACTAGACTACCCTAAATGTGAATTTGTTTATTACATGGTTCAATTGCGACGGTGTTCCACTCTTCGGAACTTCACTTGTCGTTGGTACGATGATACAACTCCCATTTGGAAGGAATTCGACTTCAAACAAATAAAGGACACGTTGGAACTTGTCCGAACGTCCCTAGAAACACTGACTCTTGACGTTAGCGCTCTAAACTTTGAGCTCTGCCCCGAAGACACACCAGCGACAAGGCTTGGGAGCCTTAAAGCTCTCATGTCTCTAAAACGACTCAGTGTCTGTAGATTCTTCCTTTGTGCGAATGAAGGAACTGCAGATCTAAACTTTTGCGATATCCTCCCAGAGTCTTTGGAGTCACTAGAAATCCGATCTCCTTGGGATCCAGACCTCGAACAGGCGTTCGGCCGTCTGATTTCTGATTCCAAATTCATGCTACCTCATCTCAAGAGAGTTGAATGCTCCTCACGGCCTGGAAATATTGAAGAGTGGATTGAGTCATTTCAAGGAATAGGTGTGGAGTTGGTACTTGCTGCGTAGCGCATTCGAGCTGCCAGTCTTCCTCGTTCTGTACGTATCAAGACTTAAAGAGCTCTTCGTCAGGCTACAAGTCCCACCAATCAATATTAGGGCCTGGTTGATCCAATGAATCTCGCATGGTCGACCACGAAGAACTATTAGCGAATCACCAGTGTGAGACATGTACAAATAAAAGGATTGGTATTGAAGTCTCTCGTGTATTTGAGAAGGGAAGCTCAATGGATTAGAAGGTAGCTCAGAGGAAGCGGAAAAGTGAAATTGCCATCACTGATCAGATGGAAAGCTCTTCATTGCCCCATGCGCGGACAAAGTGGCAAAGACTTTGCATGTAAAGTACGAGATACTCATCATCGGAGACAGTTCAAATTAATATTGTGAAGGAAAATCCAAATTCGTAGAAAGGATGTTTTGGACTTTATTAGCAGGCGCCAAGTGGTTGTATTTCCTTATTACACCAGAATCCATACTCCGTAACGATCCAGATCTTCAAATCTTACCATATCCTCGTTATGCAATGAATCCTTTTTGGAACGTACTGTGATTCATGCTGGCGCTGCCAAGTCGGCAAACAATACCTCTTTTTCGCTTCCCCGGAATGCCAAGCTTAGAGCAAGAGGTATATGCTATTCAAACACCTCATGTAATGCATTGGTTAAGCATTCAGTATTCGGTAAGTGAGGTATGAGAGGTTCAGAAGAATGGTTGTATTCAGAAGGAGGCTAGAGCTATAGGCTTTTCTATATAATTAAAGTTTATACGAGCTATGCCGAACAACGAGTTACACAGTACTTCCACCAGTATCGACAACTTGGGAGTTATCGTATCATCGTTCTTCACTTATCACTCGTCACCAGTTAGCATACCCAGAGATACAGGCGGAAAAGCGGCATTACTCTTACACACCAAGCTGCGGTCGATGTGGAGACTACCCATATGGTAGGATCAATGAACTGGACTGGTGAGGCTTTATTGTTGATGTAGGATTGCATGCCCTCAAGCGCGCATCTGAGCTTTGCTACATGGTAGATTTAGTTTTAAGCTTCGGGCCTTCTATGGAAATACCATATCGAATATTCCACAAATGAAAGCAACTCAATGCTTGGTTCAAATCCGAGATGTTGCCTTTTTTACTTCAAGCCTCAGTCGGATTTCAACATTCGTGCTCGATTTTGCCTTTTAATAGAACATACGCAAAACGCAATAGCCCACGCCCGCCAATCACAGCGGCCATTGTGCTCATGATCAAGTAGACGTTCTCATTGAATCGCACTCAGTTTATGTTCAGATTGGTACCATAGAAAAATGTAATCGAATCAAAGCAAAGCCCGCCTGTCAGATTCAGGATATCAAAAGATATGTGCATTGAAATTCTGGCAATCATTCAAGATCTGTTCCACGTCAACCTTCATGTTTCAGGACGCCGTGACAGCCGATTGGACGACCATGTCCTTCTAGATTGCTATCAAGTAAACCTAAACGTCTTGACACGCACTAGACAGGGTAAAGCACACTTCTAGCACCTGTCACAACAACATGATGAGACACTCGCATTCGAAAAATTGAGAACAACACCTGATCATGGAGGTTATAGAAGTTCTTTTAACGTCTACTACACTTGTATAAAGAAAGTCATCGCGCGCTACAGTCAGTGAATAATCATCAAACAAGAACACAACTTCCCCGACTATCACCCCAATTACAAAACCCGCGCCGGCGCACTACATTCAACCCTATCAATAATTTTAGAATGCGATCCTCTTTTTTCATCACCGCTTTTGCCCTGGTGGCCACTGTAGTCGCCTCCCCCATCAATCTTGAAGAACGCACTCCGCAGCGCAACCGCAATCAAGGCAGCATCGATCCTCCACCTGGCACACCAGCCGACCCGGGTATCGCAGTCCCCAAGGGCACTAGCTGCACTACTACATCTACCAAAGGCGTGCTAGGATGCAACACTGGTGATGGCGGCACTTTCAACATTGTTAATGGAAAGAGAGTGGGTTAAGTTGGGGATTTGGGTGGAGAAAATTGTCTTTGAGAAATGAATATGACAATTGCACTGCCAACTTATGACTTTTCTCGATATGACAGAGTGATATGATATTCTCCCTGCATTTAAAAATGTCTAGACGCCCACGAACGTCGCCGTTTCAAAGCCATCATGACGACTAACTAGTCATCCTTCATCACCTTTGAAATAAACCGTATTTCCATCTTAACACCAGCACCTCTAACCAACAACCCACCCTACGGCAGCTTAAAATCAAACCTCCCCGTAGCCTGCGGCCCACCAAGCACCCACAAAATCCCTTCTTCAACCGTATCATCCCAATCCTTCGACGCCTTCAACGCATTTCCAAACCTCCTATGCCCATGCGGCACGCCTCTAAACAGCCTGATTTCAGTTGGCACATTAGCTTCAGAAAGCAACTTCGCATACAGTAACGCCTCATCGCGCAGTGGGTCTAAGCCTGCGATACCGAAGACTGTAGGTGGTAGGCCTTTTACTTCATCCTCGGTTGCATTGACGATGTTGACTTTTGTATCTTTGATGTCAGGCGCGCCGACGTTCAAAAGGCCCATGAAGTAGTTAATCGTAGTCCTGGGGAGTATTGGTGCGAATTCATTTTCGGCATATGACGACACCTTGAGTTTCTTGCCTGGGCCTTGCTCGTAGGTCTCCGGGTGAGCAACGCAGGGGATGATGAGGATTTGGCCAGCGAGTTTGGGAAGGGTTTTCGTGACGTCGCTTTTGCCAAGGTGTTGTTCTAATGTAAGGGATGCTGCGAGTTGGCCTCCTGCAGAGACGCCGCCAACTAGAACTTTGGAGGGGTCACCGCCGACGGTGTCGATGTTCTTGTGCAGCCAGGCAAATGCATCTTCTGAATCGTGCCAGGCGGTGGGGAAGCGGTGTTCGGGTGTGTGGCGGTAGTTGACGTTGAGGACTATGACGCCGGTTTTGATTGCTGTTTGAGCACATGTGGCGTCTTCGCTGTTCAGTGAACCGAAGAGAAATCCTCCGCCGTGGAAGTAAATGTAAACTGGGAGTTTGGCGGATTGGTCGGCTTTTACAGATTTGTAGGTGCGAGCTTGTATTGATGAGCCATCTCGTGTTGGGATGGAGTAATCGGCAATGTGAACATGGGCGGATAGTTCTACCATTACAGCTGCAGTTCGGGCTTCTCGCTCAGTATTGACGGCATTCTTCAGAACATTTGGGTCCAATGATGTATCAAAGGTCAATGCCGGGAGAGTCTTCTGTACGGCCAGCCATTCTTCTGATGGTCCACCGTATTGGGAAAAGTCTAGAAGAGACATATTCGCGACCTTGATTTTTTGGGTTTTATGAATGTGAGTCTCAGAGAAATCAATGGATCATGTATGAAGGAGGTATCAAGGAAGGACTGTTACCAAGGCTAATGAAGTCCCATTATGGTAGCGAGTACCTTCACCCTGGCTGCCCCTCATTTAGCGCACCCGGCCTGCATATGCCGAGGTTCAAGGATAGACTGAACGACATGGTTCTATGGATCGGGGCAATTACAGAGCGCATGGCCTAGTCAATCACGCTCATTGAAGTCATTCTACTGGAGCGGAGGACTAGCTTGGTTACTCCGCACTGAAGCTGCGATGCAGCTCGGCTTTCCCAAAGCGGTTTACCGAACCTTAAATCGTTCATATACACGAAATCAGCTCATCATCTGCAAAACACATTTTACGTTCTAAAATATGGCGGAAATACCATCGGAGCCGCCTTCTCGAGGTCTCAAAGGAAAAGTGGCTATTGTTACTGGCGCAGGATGCGCTGGTGATGGCATAGGCAATGGCCGTGGAATATCGATCATGCTAGCGGATGAAGGGTGCAATGTGCTCTGCTTGGATTTAAATTTGGAATGGGCGAATAAAACAGCATCCATGGCATCTTCGAAAGCCGGTCGTGGAAAGGCAGTGGCTCTCAAATCCGATGTCACCAAAGCTGCTGATTGCGAAGCTGCTGTCGAGACAGCGCTGAAAGAGTTTGGAAGAGTGGATATCCTAGTAAACAACGTGGGGATTGGTGGCGCACCAGGAACAGCTGTGGACGTCGATATGGATGTATGGGCAAAGGGACTGGAGATCAATGTCAGTAGTATGGTGCAGATGGCCAAGTATGCCATCCCAGCAATGTTGAAAAATGAAGGCGAGACAAAAGGCAGCATTATCAATATGGGCTCTGTGGCAGGGCTCAAAGGCGGAACACCGCATCTCTTATACCCGACAAGCAAAGGAGCCGTGGTCAACATGACAAGAGCAATGGCAGCGCATCATGGAGCTGATGGTATTCGGGTGAATTGCGTTTGTCCGGGTGTAAGTATACCAGGTAGCTTTGGTATGATCTTTTTACTGACAAACACAGATGTTGTACACCCCAATGATGTATGCTGGTGGTATGAGCGAAGAAGCACGTGAAGCACGTCGAAAGCGAAGCCTTTTGGGTACTGAGGGCAATGCATGGGATGCCGCGGCTGCTGTCACATTCCTTGCGAGTGACCACGCACGATGGGTTACAGGTGCTGTCTTGCCAATCGATGCAGGTGCTACAGCAGCCGTGGGAATTGGATTACCAAAGGGCGCAAGTGTGAATGGGTAGAAGTTGGTAAATGGTTCAATGAACATAGTTCTAAAAATAAGGGCTTTCGATCACAAGCAGGATGAGCATTCTTGGACATGCGCACTGTTTGAAATTGGCCTTGATCAAGTGACGCTTCTCGGCCGTCACAACATCGAGCGTATCAATTTTCAACTTCGGAAGCTTTACTCTTATAGTGTACGGGTATCGATCGCCAACTTATCGCATTATGGTAGGAAGATAGGTCGGAGAATCTACCGATGCGGGGAAAGTCCGGGGAAAGTCACTTCTGCCACCAATGAAACGATCTTAAAAAGGTCCACTATCCACCGGACATCTTCCCACTATTTCTGACCTACACTTTTATTTCCTACTGAATGTTAGAAAGTGAAATAAGTGTCTTGGAAATGTCTTGTCTTTGCATTTTATTTGTTAGACAAGAGTTTGCCCAGCCTGTACAATCGACATCGTTTCTGGTGCGACTTCCACAATGATGTTGTATATAAAGAAGAATGAAAATGGCTGGTTTGGTCGTCAGGTGTTTGTTATTCATTGGAAATGTTTCTATCAAATCTGATTGCTACCGGCTTGTTAGCGCTTTCGGCTCTTGTCGATGCAGCGAACTACACCAATCCTCTTAAGGACTACAATGGATCTGATCCATATATAGTCTATACAGATGGCTATTACTATCTGATGACTACAACGTGGACTGATCTTCAGATCACTCGCGCTACGACGTTGGATGGTCTCAAGACCGGCGAGACGAAAACAGTGTGGACTGATGCAACCCCAAATCGATGCTGCAATTACTGGGCAGTAAGTACTCTTATGATATAATTGATCGCAAATTCTGACTGCGAAATAAAGCCCGAGCTGCATTCCTTCGATAACACGTGGTACATTTACTATAGTGCGGGTAGTGCGAACACCGGAGATGACCAGCGTCCACATGTCTTGAAAGGTAACGTCAACATATGAACAGACTTTTTGAGGATGCTAACATTGCTCACAGGAGGCGCTAACCCCTTTGATTCATACACGTACCATGCTCAGCTGACGACTACCTGGGGTATTGATGGGAGCATCGTGCGCTTTGCTGATTGGGGCAATTACTTCGTTTACTCGTGCTTCACCGACAATGGCAGGCTGCAGTCCTTATGCATTGCTCCTCTTCCCACAACCGGCAGTATTGGAGAGATTAAAATACTATCAGAGCCTACCGAGACTTGGGAGCAAAGTAATAGGCCTGTCATGGAAGGTCCTGTTGCCTTGTATCACGGTGGAAAGACTTACCTCACTTATGCAGCAAGCTACTGCTGGACTCCGGAATACAGTCTGGGCTTGCTGACTTGGGATGGATCTAGCGACCCCAGCCTAGAAAGCAGTTGGTCAAAGAGCGGGCCATTGCTGACCAGTGCAAATGGAAATTATGGAACAGGACATAATGGGTGAGTGAGCAATGAGTCGAGGCCATGCAGCACTGACCAGATTGCAGCTTTTTCGACAGTCCCGATGGCACAGAGATCTGGAATGTTTACCATGCAACAGCGAATCCTGGCGGTTCATGCGATGGGAATCGGTACACGATGGCGCAGAAGGTTGATTGGAATCCCGATGGTACACCAAACTTTGGCACGCCGGCAGCACTTGGTACGAACTTGGTAGGACCATCTGGTGAATGATTGTATGATATCATGATTTAATTCTAAAGGCCCGGAATTTCTTGTCGAGCCTGATCAGATTGTATCATCTTGATGAGTTCCGCATGATGTTCGTGAAAGCATGCAGGGGGTCACGAGGTGATGGTCCGGACGCCACTCGTTTCCGTGCCAACTAAACTTAATTCGTAATTAGTCAGGCACCCCAGATCTCCGCATCTAGGCATCGTCACCATCAGGCTTCCATCTCACATCATCTCCAATCCATCATATATCGGTGCTCAGCTGGCTGGCATCGCTCAAATCACATCTTTTGACTGAGGCGAAGCTGTCAAATCTCTTTCGAGATGTCTGAGAAGGAACAGCTTTTACCTGGCACCGTTGCCGATGCCAGGGTTCAGCGTGCCACGAAAGGGGATACCTCTAATCGAGGCGAGGCACTGGCAAAAGTATTCTTGGCAGTAGTCTTTCTATCTACAATCTTCTATGTGCATCACCAAGGTTCGTAGACACCCAGATGAATCTGATTTTCCAGGCGCTTACGAGACCGTGATAGCCAACAAGCCGGTTCCGGTTCCGGTTCCTGAGCATAAGGCGGACGTGTGTCTAACCCCAGCCTGTGTACATGCTGCATCTGAGCTCCTGTATAATCTTTCACCCAACTACAAGGAGCTTGATCCATGTGACAACTTTGAAGAGCTTGTTTGCGGTGGTTGGAGAGACCGTCATGATTTGCGTGCTGACCAAGGTGATGCCTTTACGGGAACCATTATGTCGGAGAACTCTGAGCTACTTCTCCGCCATATCTTGGAAGCACCCTACCCCAAGGACTCAAAGGTAGAACCAGTAGCCATATATTATTTGAATTTTACAACTGACATATTTTTTAGCATTCATACTTTTCACCCATGCAGCTCATGGCTGTTGAAAAGTCAGCTGATGAAGAGAATTTCGACAAAATGAAGTCTATCTATAATGCTTGCCTTGATGAAGACAAAATTAAAAGTGTTGGTGCTGAACCACTACATAAAGCACTCGAGGAATTGAAGCAGGCCTACCCTGTTGACAACATCGGAGACGACTCTCTGAAAGACGTCATTGCTTTACTCGCAAAATATGGGGTTTCCTCGCTTGTATCTGCTGGCACTGGTGCGGATGATACGGATCCAGATACTGTAGTTGTTTCTGTTTCAGCTCCATGGAGTTTCGGACTTCCCTCCAAGGAACGCTACGAAGATGAAAAGCTTGTCGAAAAGTATCGCAACGTTGCTGTCGAGGTCCTGAGTGCTCTTCGACCCGATCAGGCGAAGGAGACCTTTGAGAAAATTATCGATCTAGAGAAAAAGCTGGCAGCGGCATCTCCAAGCACCGAAGAACGTGAGGACGTGACGGTCAGTCTCAAGCACCAGTATTCTTTCGATGGTACTAAATCAATTGCAGTTTTACTATAACCCCATGCTCATCGATGAGGCTGCTGCAATTGCACCTGAGCTCAAATTGAAAGAGCTACTCTACAGTTTGGCGCCAGAAAACTCAAAGGTTGAACGAATTATTGTCATGACCCCCAAATACCTGAAGGAGCTTTCAACAATTCTGGCTGCAACTGAGAAAGAAGTTTTGCAGAATTACTTCTTCTGGAAGGCGGTCCAGTCGTATTCATCTTACGTCGAGGCGGAAGAGATCAAGCCATATAAACAATTCAGGAATGTTTTGGCTGGAAAGGTATGTATAGACAGTATGATTCTGGTAACCTTCTAACGTTCTCAGGATCCCAACTCCGCACCCGAGCGCTGGCGAACTTGCGTTGCCCATGTCGACGATGGACTGGGCTGGATTTTGAGCCGTTTCTTCGTCGAGAAAGCATTCTCAGCCAAGGCCAAGAAATTTGGTGACACCATCATCACAGACATCAAGACTGAGTTTACCAAGAAACTCAAAAATGCTAGCTGGATGGATTCAGACACCACGAAGAAAGCTATCGAAAAGGTTCACAACATCGTCCAGAAGATTGGCTACCCTACCAAGAGCCCGGATATTATGGATCCTGCCACCCTCAGCGACTACTACAAGACAGTCAATGTCTCATCGGATTCCTACTTCCTCAATGCTGCTCATATGAACCGCTTTGCTGTCAATCAGGAATGGTTGGCACTTGGAAAACCTGTCGATCGTGATCAATGGGGCATGACTGTTCCTACCGTCAACGCCTACTATAATCCTCCCGGAAATGAGATTGTATTCCCAGCAGGTATTATGCAATTCCCTGTCTTCGACGTCGATGTACCTGCCTACATGTCCTATGGTGCATTTGGTTCGGTTGCTGGACACGAGCTTAGCCATGCTTTCGACTCCACTGGACGTCACTACGATCAGAATGGCAATTACACAGATTGGTGGTCCGAGTCTACCATCAAGGCTTTCAAGGAGAAAACAGACTGCTTCGTTGACCAATACGCCAAATTCTCCGTCCCTGGACCAGACGATAAGCCTCTTCATGTAAACGGCCGTCTCACATTGGGCGAGAATATCGCCGATGCTGGTGGTCTTTCTGCGTCTTTCCAAGCATGGAAGCGCCGCTCACATGAGAAGCCCAACAAGAATTTGCCAGGATTGGATCACTTCACCCAAGACCAGCTCTTCTTCGTCACCTATTCGAACTGGTGGTGCGGTAAGTCTAGGAAGGATACGGCGATCAACCGCATCTATACAGACCCTCATGCACCGAAATGGGCACGCATCTTGGGCACCATGGCCAACAGTCGTGAATTCAGGGAGAGCTTCAAATGCAAGGCGAAGGAGCCGACTTGCCAGCTTTGGTAAATTGAAGTAACAGCGTGTGTTAACACATTCTTTAGCATTGTAATTGTTTAACTTTATTTTGGCATGTAACATTATCTAGTAAATTGATACCATACTACGGACATGTTGCTTCTCCCATCATCAACTAAAGTTGTAACTTCAAATCATATCGTCCAGGCTTGAGCCCTATCCTCTTCCCTCCCCTAACCTCTCCATCACCACCACTCCTCCTAACCTCAACCTCACAACTATCATCCGGCAACTCCAAATACCCCACCGTACTCGTCGGCACACTGACCTTCATACTAACCTCCTCCCCCTCCCTCCTATACTCAATCTCAATCTTCCCATACGGACACTCCACACTCCCCTTCACGCACCCAAACTCACTTCCCACCGGCGGCGCCACAACCCACGTCCTATACGCCTCCGTCTCCGCCCTCAACCCCAAAACACTCGCATAAAACCACTCATATATCGTACCCAGCATATCATGACACTTACTCCTACACGCATCCTGCCAAAACTCATTCAGCGTCGTTTCCCCCCGGCGAATAAACCGCATGTAACTCGGATGCTCTTCCTGGCGCGCCATCTCCAGCACGATATCGAAGCGCTTGAGGTCAGTGAGTGTGTTCCAGACGTACTTCAAGCCGATTTCGCCGGCTTCAATGCGGTTGCCAGAGTCGGCGCAGGTGGCGAGGAAGGCGCGCTGGATGTCGGGAATGTGTTCTGTGGGCACGAGGTTGAATTGTAGGGCAACGGCTTGGGCGACCATGTTGCGGTCTTGCTGGCCGGGGGTGTCGCGGGAGGTGTAGAAGGCGTAGGGGTGGAGAGAGTTGTCAGTGATGAGGAGGTGTTTGTTGTAGATGGTGAATATGCGATCAGCCCAGTTGCGGAATCTTTGCTCGGCGTCGGGTTTGTCGAGCTCGTGGGACATGCGTTGGATGTTGCGCAGGCAGCGGTAGTAGATTGCGGTTTCGATGTTGGCTTGGTTGTTGCCGAAGGCGATGTCGCGGCCCCAGTCGCCGAGGCCGTGTTCGATGAGGCCGCCGTCTCGTTCTTTGGTTTGGATGTATTCCATGTATCGCACGCATGGGTCGAAGAGCTTTTCGAAGACGTAGGTTGAGTCGTAGTAGAAGCGGAGGATCTCGGGGAGTAGAGCTACAGCACCACCCCAAGTGATGGTGTCATGTAGTGGACCGCACATGTAACGTATCTCGGGTGCCATTGTAGGGCAAAGACCATTTGGTTCTTGAGCGTCGACAATATCGTCGAGGATCTTGGAGTACAATGACTCCATGTCGCGGATGTATTGTGTTGCTGGAGCAAGAAGATGCGTGACTTCGAGCCACCCAAACTTCTCGATCTGGGGACAGTCGGTATGATAACTGAACAAATTGCTGACGAAAGACCAGTAGCACATGTTGATCATTTGGTTGACGTCTTCCTTGTCGGTTGTGATTGACCCCAGTCTTCGCGCAGCAGAAGATACATGTCGACTTACAATCGAGTGCACGACTGGCAAATTGCTATTTGGTTCGAGTGACACCCCCTCAACCTGAATGTAGCGGGCACTGGTAAAGCAAAAGTCTGGCTGCCATGTCTCGACACCCGTACCAGCGAGTGTGAATTTACAAAAGACGCCAGTCTCAAACTCCTTGAATAAAGGATCAGGCATGAGCACTTTGCCGTCTTCGCCTATCGTTTCGGAAAAGCGCACAATGATCTCAGATCCGGCCGGCCCACTGGCTTCAATCTTGATCATGGTAGTCATATTCTGCCCAAAATCGTAGCTCACAACACCAGGTTCGAGAGTCCGTGCTGACTTCGGCTCAAATGCCTCATGAAGCACGACTGGCGGCTGGTTTTGATACTTGAGCTTACCTCTCGGACCAGTGACGGGCGTTGCATTCTTCCATAGCTCATCTTCTACAAAGCCAGGAGCATCCCAACCTACCGGATAAGCTCGCAAATCTTTTGTTTCCGACGAATAAATGTTTGCTAATGAAGTTGCACTCTTGCGCACTTTCCAATCAGGCCCGGTAGTAATCGTCTCCCGAGTACCGTCTGCATAGAAGAGATGCAGTTCGGCAAAGAAACAAAGCTCGTTGCCATACCGAACATATGTGTTATCTTCGTAGCAGGGCCAGAAGAAGCGATCGTCGCCCTGGTCGCCAGCATAAAATCCATTTCCAACATGGGCGCCTAGAACATTTTCTCCCTCTGCAAGAATGTTGGACAAATCGTAGGCTACAAACTGGACAGTCCTGTGATAATTCGTCCACCCAGGTGCTAATACGTGCCCATTCGCAGCTGCAGGATCGCCATTGCAGACGAAATTGAAGTGACCGAGACCAGATGTGAACGCAATGGCGCGACTTGGTTTACGCTTTAGATCGAGTGACTTGCGCAGATAGATGGGTTTATCTCCATTGTCGCCAATCCAGACCCCCTTCCATCGATTTGGCTCGTCCTCGAACCATGTGCGAAAAATAAGGCTCGTATGCGGCATGTATGTCTGATTCATGCTGTACGGTGGTAAAAGACCACTCGAACGAGGATATGCTGTGAAGAATTCGTTGGGTTTACTATCTGTTGTGTTGCCATCTTGATCCCACACTGTGACTTTCCAGTAGTGGAACGACGCTGAATGAAATCCTCCTTCGGGTGCACACAATATGTTTCGTTTTCGATCGCTGTCTACTTTTCCAGAGTCCCAAATGAGGGCCTCGAACAACGGTGAAAGCGATACTTGAATGCGGTACGCAGTCTGGAGTGCATCTTGGTGATCCGAATGCAAGACCCAAAAGAATCGCACTTTGTCAGTATCAATCCCTAAAACCTCATGAAAGGCATGTATGCCGCAACGAGATATCTGAAACGCCATTTCCTGAGGATTAAAGTCGCAGTTGAGATGTTGATGAGAAGGCTTCACGTGTCATGGATAGCAGTTTGCATTAAGTTGCCAAGAAGTGGCGCTAAAGTTCGCCAGCGTGAATAGTGAAGGTTTAGTTATAACTTGGAGCAAAGCAACACCGAGACATGATCATGCTTCGGCAGTAACTACAGCGAGGTTACACTGGTGCGACATGGGCTGCATTGCAGGTTTTGCCATCATTACAGGTTTCAATGGGGAGCATCGGCGCTAATACTTGGCTAGTTGTCTGCCGAGATCAGATCCGTCGGGGAGACATCGGCAGTTGTACTAGATCCCGATAATTTTCTTCATTATGGAGACATACCATGGCTTGTATATCAGGAAGATCCCTGCCATGTCGGTGCATTGGAGTCCGCTGGCACCTGGGCATTCGCTTTTCGATTCCAGAACGCCCCCCACATCCCATCACACGTGCTGCAGGGATCGAATTCGGGATGAACAAGTCCGGGGAAGTTTGCCCCAGATTTTAGGGGTAATCAATTTGGTTTTTGGTACTTATTGATGAGGATTCCTCGATAGTGATCGGCATCCATTTCAGGGCGCAAAGATGGGTTTCTTGATTACGGTCATATCAGCGGTGTTTCTCGCCACTGGCGGATTCTTGTAAGTCTTACGAAAGCGCTGTACAGGATTCATACTAATTGTTTTCTTTCTTATAGATTTGGCTACGATTCTGGTATCATTACATCCACTATCGCTCTCCCATCATTCAAAGAATATTTCAACGATCCGTCAGACACGACTACTGGTGGCATTGTGTCTGCTTTTCAAGGCGGCGCAATTGCTGGCACCATCTTCAACATGCTTTTCGCAGACTATCTAGGTCGCCGTTGGACTATCTTCATAGGAGCTCTTGTATCAGTATTTGGAAGCTCTCTCCAAGCTGGCGCAGTGAACATGGGCATGTTGATTGCAGGCCGCTTCATTGGTGGCGTCGCTGTTGGCCAATTGACATCAACAATTCCCATGTACGCAGGAGAACTATCCGAAGCTAAACATCGCGGTATCCTTTCTGGGTTATTGCAGTGGATGTTGAGTTGGGGCTTCTTCGTTGCCCAATGGCTGGGCTACGGCTGCTCTTTTAACAGCACCCAGTTCTCATGTGAGTCTTCATCGAAAGTCATCAATACTATACTGATGAAAATCAGGGCGCTTCCCACTCGCATTCCAGAACGTCCCCGGACTCATTCTCATCGGTGGCATCTTCTTCCTCCAAGAGTCTCCACGTTGGCTCATGGAAAAGGATCGCCATGAGGAAGCCATGCAATCATTGAAGAAGCTTCGTAAGGGCCACGATGATGAAACCATCGACCTTGAATTCCGGGAAATTCGCGATGTCATCATTGCCGATCGTGCTCTTGGAAACATCAGCTGGATGTCCATCATCACAAAGCCCACATGGCGCAAACGTCTACTCTTGGGCTGTGGCGTACAAGCCTTCGGTCCACTATCAGGCATAAACGTAATCAACTACTACGGCCCTCGCATCTACAACATCCTAGGCATCTCCACACGCGAGTCTCTTCTAATCATCGGCATAAGCGGCGCACTATCCATCGTATGGTGCACAATCGGCCTCGCATTGCTAGACAAAGTCGGTCGCGTCAAACCCCTCCTTGTCTCCGCCGCTGGACTCGCTGCAGCACTACTCGTCAACGCAGTCCAAGGCCAACTCTTCAACCCCTCCAACAGCGCACAACTCCGCAGCATGGTCGCCATGAACTTCGCCTTCTCCTTCTTCTACACGCCCCTCGGCATCATCTCGTGGGTCTACCCCGCTGAGATTTTCCCTGTGGAAGTACGCGCTCTAGGCAACGCAATCACGACTTTCACTAATTGGGTTGTGAATCTCATATTCGCGCAGTTCTCACCTCAGGCGCTGAGTGCGATTGAGTTCCGATACTTCTACGTGTTCTTTGTGTTTAATGTTGTTGCGTTCCTTTGCTATTGGTTCTTTTACCCTGAGACGCGAGGTCGCACGCTTGAGCAGATGGATGAGCTGTTTGGGGATCAGCTGGTGCCGCATGCGCTTCAGGATCCTGCTGCTGCTGCGGCTGCTGTTGAGAAGGATGTTGCGGTTCGATCGGAGTCTGTTGTTTAGGTAGTCCTGTTGTATACATGGGTAGCATTGGTTGGAGTTTGATGTGCGTAGAGGGTTGGGTATGCTCCTTGGGGTCATATCAACCGTTTGATTATTGCTCTAGTATTACATTGTAGGCATTTCCAGACCCATATTAGTCAAGATATACTTGGCTTGTTGTTAGTTTTAAGGGCTTCAAGAGACCTAGTAATGGCAATCTAATACTATCACAAGGCAGGTTGAAGACCATCAAAGTTATACAAGAATAGTACATTACTTCTGTCGAAAGGGTCGAAGTGCACCAAGTAATCTACATCATAGAAATACAAACACCGCACAAAGAAGCGAAGGAAAACAACGAACAAGACAAAATGTCTTTATTCATTATTCGTCCTTCGCCTCTTTGTGCGATGTACATCGCAGGCGAACTCGAGGAGCTGCTCCCTTGGCAGCTTCCTCTTCTCCTCGTCCATCCTCTCCGTCAAGGCCCTCCTGGCCTGCTTCACGGAGTCCACCCTCACCAGCAGGGCGGCGCGCGTCTTGTGGTAGGAGTCCTTCAACTCCACGTACTTCGCCTTCTCGGCGCGAAACCGCTCCTGCTGGCGGGTCTTCTCCTGCCTCATCTCCTCCAACTGCCGAGCCTCCAGCTCCTTCAGCTGCTGTCGGTGCAGCAGTGGGATGTCAGTGTTGATGAGCTGACGCTTGGCGCTCTGCTCTACCTCCCATTCTGCGTCCAGCTTGTAGAGCTGGTTGTCAAGCTCTAGGTTCTGATCATGAAGCTCGTCGCTCTTGTCTAGCATTCCAAGGAAGTCGGAGACATCTTTCTGAGCTGGCTTGGAAATTTTTGCCGCTGCGGGCTGGACTGAAGTTGACCGAGAGAACGGGCTTGGAGAGAGCCTGAAGGCCAGTGGTGAGGAAGTAGTCAAGGGTTGATGTTCCAATTTCTGCGAAGGGGAGGATACGTTAGATTCCAAATTCTCTTCACAGCTTCCGCCTGCTGAACTGCTAGCTCCTTCTGAATATTTCAAACATACGACTAAGCTCTTGGGTCCTGGGACTGGAGGCTGGTGTCCATTCTCACGCTGTCGGATAGTTAGCTGTTGAAGATTTGGTGCCGGTCTGCTAGGTCGACTTGCAGGATTCACGGCGATGTTGTCCTGCGCATATGGGCTTGCGTTGACATCATCTTCATAGCCGGCATCTCCTGGTAAGAGTATAGTCTCGAGCTGGGAACGATGTGTTAATGCTCCGGTAGACAATCGTGTTCTCGGGCGATTAGCTGCTGATACCTTGAACTGCTGATCCTCTCGCCCATGTTGTTGGGTTTTACGGGCTGTGAGCCTTAATAGTGAGGGCGATGCATCGTCAAACCCAGGCTGGGAGAATGCTTGGTCATTGTCTGCCTCGCCCGAGTACTTGCGACAGGCGGCAGTGAGCTGTCTTAGAAAGCCTGGTGTGAAGTCCATTTGCCGAGGAAGCTGCCTAGCCTTGAGGACGAAGCATGCCTACGTGAGTTAGTGAATTTCCTTAAACAATATTGGTAACTAAACTTACTCTCAAGACAACAGATACCATCGCAGGCCTCTCTATGACCTCGAACTCTGGCCTTAATTTGCCGGCATAGAATATGTCATCAAAGACGACCTTCTCCCACTTGTTGGTTACGGGATGTTTGGTGAAGGCGTGTGTCTTTGTTGGCACGTCAAATCTCGTGGGCGAGGAAAGAAAGACCCAGATCTCTAGCTGAACTCCAGCATCATCAGGAACATGACCCATCAAAATCTTGAAGGGAATGAAGTTATCAAACTCCTTCATGTTTTGCGACGTCATATAGATGCTGTCGATTGGGAGAGCGTTCAGCAAGCCTGCGTCTCTACCCATATATCTATAGAGAAGATGTAGCTGAGGCGTTGACGGGCCAGGGGCACGTGATGAACTCATCCTGATAGAGAGTAGCAGTGCGTCGAGAGCTTGCGTTTGTGTGGTAGAGAATAAATCTCTCGCGTGAGGTAATAGACGCGTAATACGAACGGAAGGTGAGAGAGAAGTGTGAGTAGAGAGGTAAACAATGTAAAGAAGCTGCTAGAAGTAGTGAAGAGATAGAGAAGTGAAAGAAGATAGAGGTAGAGGAGTGGGTAGAGAATGGTACTTGTTGGCAGTGTGAGAGTATCTCGCACGCGGTAAAAGAGGATAACAAGATACCAAAGTTGAGGAGCGAAAGAGGTGAGAGGTAAACAAGAGTATATAAGCAGGTAGGATTGTTTTTATGTGTGGCGAACCAACTCGTGGGTGACGGCGCTAAACTGCTTTTGGGGCACAAGCAAACGCGTCCACCCGTGTCAGCACAAAAAAAGACGGAGTGAAATCTCTAAGGATCCCAGCGAAAGAGAGGTCTGACGCGCTGAATTAATAGTCTCTAGCAATTGACTAATGTCTACCATTCTAAGCGCCTGTTATAAAGTGCTTGAAAGAGCAGCGGTAAGGAAAATAATAGACATGCATGTTATATCTCACGTAGGATGTTAGATGTTTCAATATCACGTAGGATGTTAGATGTTTCACTATCACGTAGGATATTAGATAGAGACTACGTCTAGATATAACCGCAATACAGTTCATCCTCTAAGTATAGTCAAATCCTTTTTAAGAAGACATTCACACACAGGACATAATATATCATACTAGTTCAAGTAATTTACTTCCTACGTGTACCTGTCCAGACTGTTACACAACTGCCCTACGTTAGGAGACTACAGCCATATACATCACCAAAAGGACAAATCACAGACACATCTCAGCAGCATACGCCATCATGAAGAAAACAAAACATCTATATTACAAGCCATCGACCACTAACGCCCACCCACCTAATCATACACTCCACCACTTCTCACCACCCCCAGAAGCACACAACACCCTCATCTCACCCCTCAACGGGTGCTACACGCAAACCACTCCCTCTCCAACCTCTTCTCCTCCTCCCTCAGACACCGCCGCCTCGCCAACAGTCCATCCCGCTCATCCAGCGCGGCAATCACCTGGTCAAACGAGCCCTCGAGGCGCGCCCCGAGGGTCTCGATCTCACGAGCAATTGCCTGCCGCTGGGCCTGAATGACGCGAACCCGCGCCCACCTCTCCTGCTCGCTGAGGGCTTCACGCCCTGTAAGCTCCTCGGGGAGCTCTGGGGAGGGGGAGCGCGAGAGGGAGGGCAGGGAGGACCGAGCGGACACGGGCGACCCCCAGGCGGACCTGGTGTAGTCTTCGGCCCGCTGCGAGGGGAAGTTGTAAGTAGAGGCTGAGGATGCGGGGGAGGGTGGTCCTACGTCTTCTGCTGGGGTGGGTTGGCTTGCGTTTTGGACGGCCTGGCCAGGGCCGGAGGAGGGTTCTGCGGCGGGGGGTGGGGTCTGTTTTGGGGGTGAGGTTAGTGTTTTGTTTGTAGAGAGAGTGCGTGAAGGAGGGGGACTTACTTCGCGGCCGCTCGCGGAGGTGGGTTGCTCGAGGGGTTGGGTTGGGGTTTGAGAGGGCATTTTGATAGTGTTGTAGTTGTGTCTTGAGGTTATGTCTTGAGGTGTTATGAGTAGGAAGAGAAATCAAGAGGAGGCTTTTTATGTGGCAGATTCGCTTAAAGTCACTTTCACCTCTGAAGCAGATTATAAGTGGAGAGCGTCGTCGTCGTTTGCTGCTCAATGGAGGTTAGTCTGGCTTAGCAGGCACACCTTTCTCATTTATGAATACCAGGTAACGAGCTGTAAACGGAAACGAATAGCATTGCGCTTGGTTGATTCTGCTCCAGCTATGAACCTGTGAAATCATCGCAGTTGTCTATTATGTCTTGACTTCTAACCAAAATTATATCAACCTCTGCCGCTTTGGGCCATGGGCGCGCTGTACCTCCCTTCCCAGTTCGAAGGCCATGCTTGGTGTCATACCTGAGAACAATTCTTCCTTTTGCGAGGCCAACTGGTCACACAACTTGAGCTTAGCATCTCTTTTCGCTACCAAGACTGCCATCTCTTTGTCAATCTGGGCCAGTTCTTCTTTGATTGAGTCTTCTTGAGCATACAGCTCCGTTATAGTAGCAAGTGATTCTTTTGACGGAGTAGGCTGGGCAATGTCAGTCCGGTATGATGGCTCAAACAGGTAGATTAAATACACTGAGGGCTGCCGGGTATCCTCTGCCGGAGTTGCTTAGAGCTGAATAGCTCCTTTGGACTATATCAGTTGCCTAAAAGTCGTTAATCAGAGTAGTTGAAAGTTGGCTTTAGATGGCCTACAGCATCTTCTTGTCTGCGTGTAGGATGCTCTGCCGGCTTAGTGTCTTCTTCCCGTCTGGCTGTGTGCTCTTGCAAAGCCATTGCTGGGTGCTTCGACTTCCTGTCAAAGTCCTCTGGTACACTGCTCAATTCGCTTTCCTGACTTGTATCACTGATACGAGCAGCGCTAGAGATGATTGGATTGTGGGGACGTGTCCTCGCCTCTTGAAACTCCCGACATACAGTACGCAGGTCATCTTTGAAAGATTTCGAAATAAGCAGCCCGAACTTCAGCTTCTCGTCATCATGCTCATCTTGGAACTCAACCAGCTTTTCCAGAAAGTAGTATCTAGCAAGAGCCGTCAATTTGGAATGTGACCAGCGTCGATTTCCTATTTGAAATGCGGGAGCGATTGCCGACACATTCCTGCCAATAGTCTCCCCATAAAGCTTGACATTTGCTCCGTGGAGCTGGTCGTATGAATGGAACTGGATCTCAGGTCGATCGGCAGATGTTGTCGCAGGGTACAAATGTATGTACACGTTGTCTCTTTTGTTGGTCTTCTGATCACGGATACTGCCAAACAAGAGCTTGAAGGATATTGCGGCGGGGTCATCTTCGAGAGGCTTGATAACGAGATCGTGGAGCCTGGTATATTGTAGATTCTGCGCATACTCGCCCAGATCTGCCTTGAGCTGAGCTAGAATGCTAACAGCAACAAAATTGGTGTGCCTCCGCGAGGCCATGTCATTCGATAGTCGCGACTGCGAAATGGTAAAACTTAGAATCGATTGTGTGGCGGCGATCAAAACGTAATCTATTGAAGGTTGTTTGTATTTGTGTCAGGTAGACCCCAGTTCTTGGCGTTTGTTCCTAATTGATGCAGGGTCCCGTGAGAACAAGCATGGAGGCTCTAAGCAGTGGCGCAGATGTGTAATTTTGGCACCCTGGAAACTGTGTGCTTGTTGCGATAGGATCATGTAATACTCGCTTTTATCTTTCGATTGCTTTCCATGAGAAGCAACCTTGAGGCAGTAAGATGTTCGTGTAGGTAGTCGCTATGGGTGACCAGCGACATGAGCGCTCGGACCACTTGGCAAACCACCACATGCAAGGAATGGTCAGCGACAATCTACAGTTTGATGGCATTCAGAGCTTCAAGGACATCACAATCAATGGGTCATAAGAGGTGAAGTGAAATGTGGTATATTCATCAATCCATCATCTTGCTCACGCACCACGTGCTTTGATGAGCAATGTCATAGCATCATTCAATTCCAACCCAAAGCCCAGCTCTCTAGTCTGCATTGAAGTCAGTGGATGCCAGAGAACCCTTTGGATGGGCAGGCTTACTGAAGCTGAACTGGCCGTCGTTGTTGCCGAAGCGCTCAGCCAAGTTGATGTCACGGCCCTCAGTCTCGCCCTCGCTGTTGTAAAGTTCGGCACGGAGGATGGGCTGGTTGTCACCCTCAATGGAAAGCCAGATGTTCTGGGCAGAGTCGGAGAAGCCCTGGCCATCCCAGACGAAGTGGCCTGGTCAATAGTCAGTGGAAGAAATAAGTGAGGGGCAGTGAGCGACTACGGACCATCGACGTTGCCAATGACTTGGTTCAGGTCGAATTCAGCATCGACCCACTCTCCCTCGACGTTCTGAAGACGGGCACGGAGCATGTGGCCATCGTCAACGCGGACGTCTTCGGCAGTCTCGAGGAAAGTCATTGTGATAAAGTGGAGTGTGAAGAGATGAAGATGAAGTGATTGCAGGTGTGGATGATGGGAATGATCTGCTTGGAGGCGGGGGAGCTTGCAGATTTTATATGTATGGAGCTTGGGCGGTACGTGGCACGGACACATGAGCTCAATTCCAGAGAGAGTTTAACTTTCCAAACGGTCAAAAAGCCTCATGGATAGTTACTAGCCTCAGATAGCCGACGTCTCCCACATCCAGCCCCGGCGGGCCCCTGCTGTTCATCATTCAAGAGTGGCTGAGTTACCATCTGTAACGCCCAAAAATGCCGCAGTTCCGGCTTGGTCTAGCTTGTTGATGGGCATTTGACGAATAGGTAAAAGTAAACAACGGGCGGATAGTAGCACAGTGAGGGCGGAACAGCAAGTTGACGACTGCCAAGCACACGTTCTGCCGGCTCAGCCATGCACTCGCCCCGAGTATGCGCCGCGTGGCTGTGTCTGATGGGTTTGGGCGCCGTGGCGTGATTTCTGGATGCGTTATGAGTGGGCCGGAGTGCGTCGTTTATGCTTCTCGCCATGCACCAGTGTCAGATGCGGCTGTTTCCTGTGGAGCATCACAACGGCGCGTCGAAGCGGGGTTGTTTGATGCCCGCGGCGCGTAATGGCAGCACGCATTGCATTGGGCCCAGCATGTACTTGTTCATCGTGAAGAGAGACTTCATTTGATACCCAGGATGCCGGTTGTAGCAGCACAGTTTCACGAGATACACGGGGTTGTAGTGGTGGAGTAAGAGGGACGGTCCGAGGGGTTAGTGAGGGGCAGCCGACCCTTTCACGCTAACAACGCGCTACGATCCTGGTCCGCTTGCTTGGCCCCCACCTCTAACTGCATCTCGACCTCTCTGTTAACGTTGTTTTTCTCATGCCCAGAAGATTCTAAACCTGCCCATTCAGTATAGCCCTCGGCACTCTGACAAATTATTGGAGGGCGCCAGATGTTTCAGTTGTGGTGAGGTGTCCTTTTGCCGGGCGTTTACAGCACTGATATCTAAGCTTTTTGGCCCCTGGTTCCTGAAAACCAGTTCGCCTATAGGAGTACTCAGAAACAAGACTTCTTCCAGTCCATGGTACTGGTATAGGGAGGCTCTATCTTTGGGTCGATATAGCTTTCCCGTGATGAACAGACACTAACCAATACTTCCTCCATGGGTCACACCAAGATGACGTTACATGTCCCCATTATGGTGCTCAACCGTGCCAATGTCGTACATGTGGTGGGTGACTTGTGCGTCGGGGACTTTGAGATAATAGAGCTCTGGTCTGCAAGTAAGCGGCAAGGTCTTACCGGAAATGAGTGCGACCTGTCCCAGTCATGCTCTTCATAATGTAACTATTCAACAAGCCTACGTAATTCGTTTACTTTGCCAAACATCGCCACTTCATTTGCCAAGTCTTGTGTATGGTCATGTCTCTGGGCCGGTTGCGTGCTCAACTAAATTTCCGTCGACACGATGCAGGTGTCTTATCCTAAATGTTTGCATGCAATATTATACGACATTCTGGAAACGTCTAGGAAATTAAACCTCTCGGTATTGCCCTGTTAGATTGTGTATTCTGAACTCATATTCGTGACCAATAGTCTGCTTAGACTATGCAGTGCCACTTGCACCCATATCCTGTCAGAGCTGAGCTATGACCATTAATCGGTCCGTGCCACAATAGCTTCACGATATACAGAGGTGACAACATACCAAAAGGTTCCACCTGTGATCTGAGCACCTGTTGACGTTGAGTAGAATGAGTGGTGTTGTGACTTGTTGTTTTCGAAAGGCTGCAACCCAGTTTCTTTTGAGCAGTCGAGTTGGCTAAGACAAGAACATTTCTCAAATTCGAAGATAAATTGAAGTATCCTTCCGCCTAGTACACAATTAGATCGGAGAAACTGACCATGAGCTCGCTCTCTGCCTACTGTTCGAGTTACGATGCAGTGTTCCATAATCAAACATTTCGTCATCGGAACAGTCAGAGCCACGAGGTCAACACATGAACCAACAACCACTGTCATTGTGACTAGCAAAACACAACAACCTCAAGTCGACTCACTGAAATACCTTGGGGGTCATGTCTCTTTATGTATATAAAACTCTCGTTCATGTGCTTCTAATATCTTTCGCTGTCCAACCAAAGACAACATTTGCCTGCAAGTCCAACTATTGTCCAATCCTACCTGACAATTTTAAACAAATATTACGTTTCCACCGATCTAACAAGGAAACCCAATATTAAACATCTCAGCATGTCGTCTCCCGAGACTGTTCCTACTGAAAGCGAACAAAACAAGGAGATGGAAGCTATCAAAGAAATCGTGGAACCGTACTTCCAGATATTCAAACAAACTCAGAGAAATAAACCGACCTATCCTATCTCACATATACGAAAGTGCAAAGGCTCAATCGATAAATACGAAGCTATGATCTGGGTAGTATATGGAGCATCAGGGAGCATCCCGGTTTATACCATATCACATTTTGAGCACTGTGCTATATCTATGATCAATGAGTGTACGACTGCAGTCGCTTCATTTTTGGCGCCCATGGGTGAAGACCTTGCCAAGATCGAAGCTACAGTCCGGTGGCTCCGAGTCTCCCCCGTGATCCGAATTGCAATCAACTACATGGGGAATACACCGACCAGAAATCATGCAGTCTACCAGATAATTTCCAAGACGGGGGCCAAATACATCGCGGATTTCACGCGAGAGCAGTACGGATATTTTGATGAAAAATGGCTCATGACCCAACAAGATTTCGATGGACTTTGCGTCAAAAAAGGCCAGGAGAGCTATCTTGAGCCCCACGTTCTGACAGTAAAAGAGATTAAAGAAGCAGAGGTGAGAATTTTTACGTCTTCCATGCACCGCTTCATTAAGCGCCATCAGAGACTCCATGAATTGTATAGCGAGTACATGATGAAAGTTCATGAGATTACTCCGCTGACAGTGGAGCAACGAGTACAGCAGATCATCGAGAAGAACGAGGAAAATCTTCCGGGAGATCACCTGCCAGACTCGGATGATATTTTGTTCGACATGAATAGGCCTATGTGGAATGAAATGCATTCCCAAGTATCGTAGGAAGCTTATACAATACAACCAATGAAGCCTTCAACTCTACATCCATTCTTGATTGCCCAATCTTAAGATAGTCATATATTAATACCCATGGTTGATCCACGCACTGGAATTACCTGCACTGAAACCTCAAATTTCTTTTTCGAATCTTCTCTGCCCAATTTAATTTACTTGAATTACCTCTATGGAAATTATGCAGTGTTGTAGTTCACTCACATCGACGACAAATCAAGATCAATTTCCAAGCTGAGCGATACAAGTATTGCATAGGCTCATATTGATAACTCCTTAAAGACTGAGCTTCGACATCAGGTTCAATGTATCCGTAAATCTTGTCATTTGTCATTTGTTGTGTCGGAGTGTGAACAGTCAAACCCACGAGGCCAACACGACAACCAACAGCTATCGCCACTGTGACGCAATCACAATGACAATAACTTTTGATGGACTCACGGACTTGACTCTTAGCTGATTCACTGGGTCGAATCAAGAGTCATGGTAATGTCAAATCATGTCTATAAAGTCCTCGTCTCTCGACGAGTTTTTCCTTCTACTGTTTATTACAGAACTGAATATTGATTTTCAATTCTATATCAAATTCATATCTCAGTCTATCCAAGAACTCGATTTACCAATCTAATTCTCACTTATCAACCAACGAACCAACATAATCTTAACATGCCCTCCTCCAAGACTAGCGATGCCCCGGGCGGACAAGCCATCGAGGAAAGGATTGTTATGAAAATACAAAAGATTGTCCAACCATTCTACGCAATATTCGCAAGGACAATGGACAAACGAGAGCTGCTCTTTAGCACCCACTTCGATCGCGAAGAGGTCACATATGATGATGAAGATGTCATAATGTACAGCGTATATGCCCATAAAAAAGACGAACCTCATACAAGTAAAGCACAAGAGCATGTCAACAAAGCTCTATCCAAGAGACTTGAGTGCCGCACCGCCATGAGCGCGTTTTTGGAACCCATGCGGAAAGAACTGGCTAGTATCGAGGCCAAAGTTGATTGGTATCAACTTACTCCAAACAGAAGAATCTCGATTGACTACCATAATGCGGGGTTGCCGACACCGATAACACATTCAGTGTTCCTGATAACCCAAGGAAAAGAACAATTCATCGCGGATTTTACACGTGAGCAATTCGGATACATCGATGGAGTGTGGCTTTTGACGTTCGACGCTTTCCAGGAAAAGTACACCATTTACGAAGATTCGTTGCCAGAACCTCGTATCTTGACCCCGGAAGAGATAAAAGTGATAGAAGAGGGTTATGGCCCTGCTAAGAACCGGATTATCAGGCGGCTACAACAAACGTGTGAATTTTATAAATCCAAGTTCGAGACCTTGGGAGTAGCCGAACTAGAGGAAGTTAGAGTTAAGAGTCTTGTCGAGCAGGTTATTATGGAACATAAGGACGACCTTGAGAGCGACCTTCTTCCAACGGGGGATGAAAAGGCGGAGGAAGAAGCAGCATTAAGAGCTACGGCCAAAGCTGAGATGTTAAAGTAATGCTGAACCTGCCACTCTTTACTCCTTCTATAAGATTAGAAATCACAATACTTTCATTAAAGCTTGTATATTCACATTCGCTTGTGGCGCTTGGAAAGAAAACGATCTAGGCTACACCAAATTGATCGTTGTACAGACCATCGAATCATACAGCCTTGAAGCAACTCTATCATCCTATTTTTGCTTCTTGACACCATATCACGGATGCAAGATACTTTATCAGTTGACACAGAATATATCCAGACCGCAGACTCAAAATGCGCTCGCTATATCCAAAAGCAACAAACTCCATGCTAATGTATATAGATCCGCAGTACCATTGTGCAATTCGACAAACAAGCACTCAACAAACAGCAAGAAACGATACGAAAGAAGAAATGCGTGACTCAATCCCATGACATTGAATGTCATCATTTCCAAAAACAAATCAATCCCACTCAGCATATACTCTTATTGTATTCCATCATTCACATTTGCATTTTCATCAACGTCAAACTAGCCAATCCCCACAAAGCCATCATCCTTCCCACTTCCTACTCCCCAAACTCCACCCCAACAACCCACCCACCCTACCGCCACGTATCCTCCACACTATCCACACTCCCACACCCCGCCGGCGTACTAATCCTCCGATTCGGATCACTCTCCCAAACCACCTGGCCACCCGCCGTCTTGCGAATATACTTATACTCAAACGTCGTCTGGGCCGGGACATCAATCTCCGCGAACCAAAGCGGGTCTTGCGCCGTGTACTTGCTCGCACTAAGCGGCTTCGCACTGTCCGGCGCCCAATTACCCAACTGCGGGATCTGGCCGACGACGAAGATGTTGTCGCCGAAAGTGGTGGTGGCGCGGACGTTGAAGGTGAGGTTTGTGTTGCAGGCGGGGGTACCGGTGCATGTGGAGGGTGGGGTGTTGTTGGAGGGCTCGTTCCAAGAGGGAAGAGGGGTGTTGGCGCGGCGGGAGGCGGCGGTTAGGAAGGCGGCGTAGGACCAGGTGAGGTCTCGAGCGGAGAGGGGGGAGCCGGTGGATTTGTCGAATTGTTCGGAGAGGGCGCCTGTGGAGGGGGTGTATTTTTGGACGAGGGCGAAGTAGTCGTCGGCGTAGGTGTGGGTCGCGGAGATGATGGAAGTGAAGGTTGAGGAGTCTTTGGTGTAGGTGCCGGTGGAGATGGAGGGGAGGAGGTCGCGGAAAAAGGGGAGTGAGACGGTGTCGATGGTGATGGAGCCTTGGGTTGTCCATTGGGATGCGGCTGCGTAGAGTTGTTCGGCTGCAGCTAGAGTTGCGAGATACCAGGGGTTGCCGTTGTAATATATATCTTCAGAGTATCTTCCTACGGCGATAGCTCTGCCCTGAGCGATACCGTTATTGATGCCGTATACCGAACGGAATGAGTCGGTGACAGCTTTGTGATTGAGAAGCGCACGAGACGAACAAGGCTGGAAAGTAGCATCATTGCATTTGGCTGTCGGATCGAAGGTATGGATTGACGACAAGATGGAGTTGACATCTTTTCCGGTCCGGCCATCGTTGACATTAATATTGGAGTCAATGTAGCTTCCGGTCCAAAAACTCTGCACAAAACACAACACTTGCGGTGCTGAGCTAGCACAGCCATCGCATGTTTTGCCTAGCTTAATCGCGAGAGCAGCACCTTCGACCAAAGCGCGATGGGAAGCGGAGAGTGTGAAGAAAGAAGACCCATTCACTTCCTCCCATAGGTCAAACCCAGTTTGATTCCAGTAACGTACAGTGTATGCAAGATCCTTAGCGATGACCGGCCAGATGGTATTTGTTGCTTGGGTGGTACCGCCATTCTGGATCAACCAATTGGCGTAAAGAGCCAGAGCTGTAGCACGAAGAGGTGGCCCATCACGCTGAGGACGTCCCCAAGGTCCAGTAAACGCAGTTTTGTTGACATTGAATTTTGGTTCACCCAAGCCTCCAGAATCCGGACCACCAGATGGATTGGATACTTCTTGAAGCTGAGCTTGAGCTGAGACATAATCATCAATCGTCTGGCGAAGTGATGTATCACCCGCAATGAATCTTTCAATCAGCGCTTTATAAGTCAAAGCAGCATCTCTTGTCCAAGTGAAGTAATCTACATCAATTAGCTCATTATCCCCAAAAACTTTTGTTAACTCACAATCCGGATCCGACCGCGAAGGACTAGCAATCACAATGCCCGCCGGAACACCTGACCCCTGCGATCCACTCGGGCCAATATTCGCCAACACGCCTTTAATCGAAACCTCCTCTTGAGCCTTGACAAACCCATCGATCGAAGCCTGCCGCTTTTCTACCTCCAACGGCGTTCCCCAAGCACCACCAAGCAACAAACCCGCCTGTAGCGCAAATTGAAAAAGCATGATGAACACTCAATCAAGTAAAAAAATTACTCTTCCGAAGTTCTCGTGGCCCACCACTCAATATATACCCCATCCCCATCCCCTTCTCATCCAACCCTAGACCCACCCCATGACGACGCTCCAGCAACACAAGCAACCGGGCACTAGCCTAGCGCCATGCAACCCCAAATCCGGGGATACGTAGTACTGCCCATGTAGTATCCACGGACCGACGCTGAGCAAATCAACACCACAAAATGAGCGACTACAATTTACAGTGACTTTTAGCGGGAACATGCTCCGCGAATCATCGATTCGGGAGGGCGAGGAGTAATGGCGCATGGGAAGTCGGAGGGTGACGTTCAAATTAGATGTAGTGGTTGGGGCCAATCAGAGGGTGGGAGAGGGCGCCTTCCTTTTTGGGGTTAGTGCTGGGGAGGACGACGACGACGAAGGGACGGAGGGGTTTGTGTGGCGAGGGGGTGGGAGGATCTTGTGAGATGTGGGAGCTGTAGAGTGAGTGTTAGGCGAAGTGAGGAAGAGGAATGTTGAAGGAGATGGGAGGAGAGGTTGAACGGTCAGGCGTATGATGAGTTTGTTTTTGATATTGGATTTGGACATTGACTTCGCACGCAGATTGTATAATTTGGGGATACTTTCCTGTCATTCTACAAGTAAATTCCTACGACCCTTCATATTACCTTCATGTAAGAGGATGCGAATGTCCACATTCAAATTCAAATCTGTCCTACCACTCACCCCAAAATCCGCCCAATATCACGCACCTCAGCACTACACAACCCTACACTCTTCGTCCACCCATCTCCCTCAAACACTCACACCCCCTACCCTCCCCTTCTCCCCCTCTCCTCCCTCCCATCCTCCCAAACCCCCTTAAACACAACACACTCCCCAACCCCCCTCCCCCTCCACCCCTCCACAGCCCCCCTCACCGCCCTCCCAAACTCCCTCCTCAGCACATCCTTCTCATCACACAACTCCGCCTCCTCCTCCCACCTGATCCAAACCTGCGTCGCCACACTGCGCGCGCACACATGCGTGGCCGCCGTATAATGCGCAAAAAACCACGCCACCTCCGCCGGCGTCGTCTGCATCCAAAACCGGGGCAACGCCCCGCGCCTAAGAATCTTCATCCTGATGAAATCTCGCAGCCTGTAGCGGAAACGCGGCGGGATTGAAGGCCCCCAGTGCTCGATGGTGACGATTAGCTGGATGGGTGCGCGGATGGCGTACCATCTGCTGGCTTGGAGGATGAAGGAGGCGATGCCGAGGAAGGTGGCGTCGGAGTAGATGTGTTCGTGGGTGTATTCGTAGTAGAATCTCAGGGCCTTTTGGAGGAGGGTGGTGCTGAGGAGGCCGCGGCGGTGGCGGTGGATGGCGGCGATGCAGATGGGGTTGGAGATGGCGGAGAGGAGTTTGTCGAAGAGGGCGTGGCGCGTGAGGCTGGTTTGCAGGACGAGGTATTGGTGGGAGGAGGAGGTTATGTGGATGGTTGGGGGTGTGTGGAGGATGGGGAGGAGGGCGCGGCGCAGGATGGGGGTTGCTTCGAGGTTGATGAGACGGCAGGTTAGTAGGATGCGGATGGGGATGCTAGGGACGAAGAGGCAGAGGGAGTGGGAGTCGCCGAGGCGGAGGTGGTATGTGTTGGTGGTTGGGAGGATGTGGTCGTAGATTACGAGGCGGATTTCTTTGGGGAGGTCGAGGAGGCGGAAGGGCTTCAAGGGTTCTTCCATTGTGACTTGTGACGAGATCTTTTTGAGGCCGGAGAGGAGATGAGATGATGGAGTCAGAAGAAATGTGAGATTTGTCGTTTTGTGGGCTGTTGTTTTATGGAAATGAGGCGTCATCTGAACCACATCTTTATTGAAAGGTCTGATCATGTAGTGTTAAGTCATATGTACAGCCAAGGTGAGTAACATGTCATCATCATCATTTTCAGAAATACCATCGAGCAGTGACTTTAATCTATAGCGTTTATTTGAGATACTTCGAATATGACGATGTACGGAGTGTAGCAGCGCCAGCATATTCGCTACCAAAAGGCGTAGACATCCTCGCATCATTGCGAAATGGCTCCAGTCGACTTCCAAATCTGTAACGACAGAATAAACAGCAAAAACAACATGCTCAAGGGAGCCCGTCAATCAATCCATCTCGAGGATCAAGCCCGAAGGCCAACACAACCCTCTTCTCCTCTCCATCTCCCAAAACCCCATCCCACCCCCCTCACCCCCTAAAACCTCTCATCCCTGGCCCTCATAGCCTTCAGCACAGCCCCCCACGACACACTTGCCGCAATCGAACACGACCTCCACCACTCCGCCTCCGCCTCCACATCCTTCCTATACCACCTCCCACCGCGATCCCCACCATTTACATCCCGCAAGTCCTCCCACTTGAAATACTCCTCTACATCCTCCCAGCTACAGGGCGTGAACAAAATGGTCTTAACCAGCCTCTTGCCCTTCTCTGTCACAGTGTTGAAGTAGCCCAACGCATGCCTTCCGTCGTCGTAGAAGTCTGGCAGGAAGACGACGTTGAAGAGGATGTCGCTGCCCGAAGTGATCCATGGAATGAAGTTGTATGGGTCAAGCTCGGGGAGTTCCCATAGGGAGCGGCGGTTGGGCAGGTGGGTGAGGGCGGAGGTGAAGTCTATGGAGGGGAGGTTTTGCTGGGCGATGAGCACGATGGCCAGGAGGGTTGAGGCGTTGGGGGTTTGGAAGGCGAAGATTGCATCGGGGAGAGGGCCGGGCTGAGGTGGAGATGGGTAGATTGTCACGCTGATGGGGGGTTGGGGGGTCTCTTGGATGGTGCGTGAGGTGGTGCTGGGCGAGATGGTGATGCTTTCTTTGTGGATTTGGGGGTCTCGGAGAGCAGGGTCGATGTTGGAGTCGGAGTTGTCCTTGCTGTTGCCATTGTATTTGGCGTCGAACTTGTCGTTGTACTTGTCGTTGTACTTGTCGTTGTACTTGTCGTTGTACTTGTCGTTGTACTTGTCGGTTGTACTGTACTTGTCGTTGTACTTGTCGTTGTACTTGTCAATGTACTTGCTGCTGCTTTTGGGTTTGTAGTTGTCGATATTGGAGTTGTCCTTGTATTTGGCATCGTAACTGGCATCGAATTTGCCTTTGCCTTTGTGTTTGTAGCTTTCAAGGTTGTAGTTGTATTTGGCGTCTTCGTAGTTGTCGTCGTAGTTTTTCTCGTCGTAGTCGTAGCCGTCCCGCTGAGCAGATAGATAGCGCAAGTGCTCTAGTCCTACGTAAGAGTCTGAAGGTGTCTCTAGCTCGACAGAGTTGACAATGAGGTCGCCTAGTTCAGTTAGCGCGTTCAACTCCTCCTCTGAGTCGCAAAACTTACAGTCATCGACTCGTGGCTTCATGTCCTCGTTGGGAAGCCGGAGTCGTGGCGCCTTTTTGCTGATAGAAGCTGCGGCCGAGCCCACGGCTTTGCGCTTTGGAGGCATGTCTGAAAGCTAAGAGTACCACGATGATGAGGGTGGTTTGCTAGTTTTGTGCGCGTTTGCGTCTTTGTATATGTAGTGTGTAGTAATGGCTGAGAATTGGATAGTCGCCCCTGTGCACGCACAAGTGTGTCGGCCGTAAGAGAAGTAGTAAGGAGTTGGATATCAAGTATTGCAAAGAATTCAAGTGTAGGTGTCAGTGATTGAGGAGCGGAGTTGAAGTGAGCAGTGATGATGAGAATGTGTCTGTGCACGAGAGCGTTTGCTTTCACTACCTATTGTTACGCTAAGTATTGTTATTACATGCTAGCCAAGGCTTATTCAGACTCATCGTCTGTGTCCTGTCCAAAAACCAGCGGGATGACGTCGTCATCATCGCTGTCGCCATCTTCACCTGGTTTGTCACTTGGCTCTGGGAGTTGTGGTGCAGCAGATGCTGTGTTGGTCGCAGTGAATTTTGAAGGTGTTGCAGGAGCAGCCAATCTTTGAGAAGAGCGAGTTACCGGTGCCGATGGAGTAGCTGGTGGTGGGATGGGTTGTGTCACGCGCAGAGTTTCTTCCCTACTTTTCACCCTTTTACTTGGAGACCGTGGGGCCTCATCGGCCAGAGGTCGTTTCCCTAAGTCTTTGGGTGGTTCACTTTCGCGGACAGTAAGCTCAGTTTCTTTCGTCTGCTCTGTCATTGTCCCTTCCTCTGCAGTTGACTTCGACGTAGTATCCAATTTCTGACCGTCGAGGTTGCCCTCTAGGTCGTTTGTTTTCTCTGGCTCGGTGCTTTCAACTTCTTCTGCCTCCTCTTCTGCCTCCTCTTCCTCTTCCTCTTCCTCATCAACATCCATGTCCTCTGCCTCAGCATCTTGACTGCCGATTCGGATGACAGGCATTCTTGGCCTAAGCATCCCCTCAACATTGCTGTCAGTTTGGAAGGAGCGCGCCATGATTGGCAGAATGCTGGCAGCGGGCTTGCCAAACTTCTTGCTCGGAGGTGGATTGAGCACACTGCTGACCATTGCATCCTTGTGTTGAGTCAAGATGGCAGTGCGGTCCAAGCGGGCGCGTATGGAGTCAGAAAAGAACTGAGCTTTGACGTTGCCCAAGAGAACTGGTAGCAGGACATATGCAGCTTCTTTCAGGCCTACTAGATTGATGTTACCATCGCTAGCAGTTTTGGAAGCATTCAGGAAACTATCGGCGTTGGCTGTGCCCTGTGGCTTGGCATTTCCATTCGACTTGGTCTGAGAGGCTTCTTTCAAACTGAGATTGGTCTCGACTGGAAGGATGTCGTCACAACAGCAACGTATCATGGGGACAAGAGTGTCTATCAGAGACTTTGGAAGTGCTTTTCCTGAACGCTGTAGTAGGGCTGCTACAGCGGCGTAGATTGCAGCTCGGACTTGCAAGACATCTTTCTCGGCACCGAAAACCCATGTCAAGTGGTCTAGGATAAGCGAATCCAGAGCAAGAGTGCTAGACTGGGATCTCTCTTCAAGAGCTAGAACAACGTCAATCGTTGCAACATGAATGTCTGGAAGGATTGACCAAAGGTTGTCCCGCTCATCTTTGCCGACTTGGTTGTTTAATCTTGCTGCACTCTGGAAGGCCTTGCCGCCCGTCGTAGGCACGGTGAGTGATAAAATCCTTGAGACAAGGTCCATGATACTGGCGAGGTTGAGATGTATGGGGTTGGCCGTGGGTAAGTCGAGATACTGTTGGATCAAACGCAGAAGCTGTATCAAGCGTTCGCTACCAGCGAAGATGCCCGACCAGGGTGGCAGGCCATTGCTATCGGGTTCGAGATCCTGCACTTCATCGTCCAGAGTTTGGCCTTCGTTTGATGGAACCTCCCGGGTAGATGTTTGCCATTCTTCGTGGACAGCACGGAAAACCTTGTCGGCGACTTTGTGGGCACTGAGGATGGTAGATTTGAGGGACTTTTGCCAGTCTTCGCTGGATGCACCTTTTGGAGCGCAGCAAGCGACCTGAACAAAGAGACGCTGAGCAGCTGCGACAACCCCAGATGGAGTTTCGAGTCTCACCCCAGCATTTTGTTCTGACGCAAGCTGACTTGATGGGGTTGGAGCAACTAGACGCGCCAAGAGAGGCTGGATCTGCTTCAAATATGACCGGAAGATGGTAGGATGTCGGGGTAGTAGCTCGTTGAAACTTTCCAAAATAGTTTGCAAAAGATTGGCAGAAGCTTTGGAATTGGCTATCTGCAAGCAAGTCTGCACAAACGTGGGCATGGAGGGGGTGGTGATCTCGCGGACCAAAGTAGGGAATTCTCGTGTCAAGATGAAGATGCGGGTTAAAGTAATGATACACAACTTCTTGGACGAGGGTGGATCAGGTTTGGTCAAGACGCCCAAAAGTCCACGGACCCAAGGAAGACATTTCTGTAGAGTTTCCCATCCACCAACTTCAATAGTAGCTTTGATCAGAACAATAGCAGACCATCTTCCAGCAGGGGTGCGATCTTGAAGTAAAGTTGAAAGTAAAGTTCGGTACTTGTGAACAGCAACAGATGCTTCAGAAGTTGCCGAGGACTTGGAGGTAGCAGTTTGTGTTGATGAAAGGAGAGTTCTGCAATTGGCCAAAGATGCGACTATGGCTGGCACGTGTTGGGGAAGCTGTGCAGTTGTGGTGGAAGATATGCGAAAGGTGAGAGCACGAAGGGTGGCCAACTCGGAGGTAATAGGCGCCATGGTATTGCCCCTCTTGAATAAACCAATTCAAGATGAAGTCACTCCGTCGTGACTGTGTTCACATGGAAGGATGGTGTCGAGGAAAAAGTTGAAGCCTCGGCAAAACGTCGGCCCGCCCCCGAGCTCTCGGAACAGGGGTCCGTTGGGTTGATGGAGAACAACCACCGACAGCGTCACGGCCATGATGGAGAGCCTCGTCGCATTCTGCATTCTTTCATGATCATGTGTTCCTACGTGCAGCGCCTCTTCCAAGTGCAACACAGCTAATAGTAGTACTACCATGGTTGTATGTGAGCCTGATATCCGCCGCCAGTATTGAGTTTGGCCGTCTCTTTTGGAGAGCAACGTCATTGTGTACATTGAAAGCTCACAGCAACCACAGAACCCCGTAGAGACCGACAAGGCCCGCGGCTACATCCAGCAACTCGACGAGGCAAGATGCGCTGGCCGATGGACGGATGTGCCTGAACTGTGCAGAAAAGTCGAGAAACATGCCCCCCACCGACAATGTTAGCCATCCCTCCCACGCCTCCAGTCTGCAACATAGCTGACGAGATATTACAGGCCTCACCCATACAGCGCGTTCAGAAGCTCAAATTGCTGCATACAGTGCCCAGCGACCCTCGACATCCGCCTCGACATCGACTGGAACCACATCCAATGGCTTGTCACAAATGATACCGTCGCTGCTCACAGCAATTGAAGAGCAGACTGACACAGCGCCCAAGCAAGATCTCTTTCAGGCTACAGTTTGCCTGGGGTGGCTGCATTATGTGTTGGATGAACCAGGACTAGCGGTTGCGCGACTACCAAAAGATTTTGGAGAAGCTGCGAACAACATGTCAGGGGAAGGGACGACTATAAGCGGATGGTCAAAGGTCTGTCTGGTCAAGGGCACCTATCTCAAAGGTACAACTCACCACTTGCAACTACACCGCCATGTGCCCCACATGTCACCTCCAGCTAATCATGCGCATAGGCTCTGCACAGGAGAAGACTGGTTCTATTGGCGATGCAGCTGTAACCTACTCGTCCATTGTCCCATGGCTCTCGTCCTCCCCCATCCATGCTGAATCGCTTCAGGCCAAGATGTGGACCGAAAATCTTCTTGTTCGCCTCTGCCAACTCTCTGATCAATCGGGTGCACACAGCGAATACGTTGACCACACGGAAGCCCTGCGCACATATCGCTACTGGGCACAATTCTGGGATGCTACAGCTAAGGGCACACAAGAGGCCACCAATGGGGCCCATCATCGTCGCGCGGCTTGGAAGGCATATTACGATACACTGTCCACTATACTTCGCCAGAACCTCGCCTACGAGCCTGAGACAGTGCCTACCACGTCCGAGAAGTCCTCAATACAAAGCCAATCTAGTCTGAGATTGCGCCAACGTGCAGAACTGAAGCGTGTCGAAACAATCTACGAAACTCTACTGATCAAAGAGACGAAGTTTCCCAAGGCGAGCGAAAGTAACCACGAAATAGAGGCATGGGTCGATTCGGTCATGGACAATTGGCGCGTCTTGTGCGGGCCAACTTGGAACGACGCTGATCTTGGTGAGGGCGGCAAAGAAGGAGTTGGTCGAGGAGTGCTCGATATTCTCTATCGTGCTGCGACCAAGACATTTCACTCCACTCAAATCCTGCGATGTCTATTCGTTGTGCATGCCTCCTTGGCAGAGTTTGACCTGGCCTTCAAAGCATACGACTCGTATGTTGAAATCATTACACGAGGCAAGGACCGTGCAGAACGCTCTGGCGAGATCGACGTCAACATCGATGATGATAGCACTGTGCTGAGAACATCAGCTGAGGCTGTTCGCCTCCTTTGTCGTTTTGGAGGCCGAAAGGAGGCCGAAAAAGCATATGAAATTGGCCACAGTATTGAAAAATGGATGGAGCAGTCTGAGCATGTCCATGCAGCATCTGAATCAGGATCGGTCGCCTCGACAGAAACACAAGTCGAGCCAGCCGCATTAGCAGTAGCATACTGCGCCATCGGTATCAGTCAGGCACAGTGGGCACGATATACTTTCGAAGCAGAAAAACGGGCTGGACATCAAGCACACGCTATACAAAACCTGCGAAAATCGTTATCGCCTGGACTGGGTGACTCAAACAACGTCGAATCATTATATGCTTTAGCACTAGTGCTTGCAGAGACTCGGGACATTCCAAATGCCATCAAAACTGCCAAGCGCGCCTTGTCCCCCGCAGCAAAGGCTACAGCAACCATTAGCCCAGATGGTGTTCTGTCGGATGGGCTGACCAGTGAATATGCCCGGGAGCGTAAGCTGATTCCTGTGTGGCATTTGCTAGCTCTTCTCTTGACATCGAGATCCGATTATGTAGCCGCAGAAAAAGCATGCGAAGCAGCATTCGAACAATTCGGCGAGCCATCCGTCCTTTTTGGTGTAGAGACCGCAACTTCGTTCCGAAGCGAGCACCTCAACCAGGCCAATGGCAAAGAAACGCCTGTCCAAGGCGTTGTAGATCGCATGGAGGGGTTTGAAAAGCATAGCATTTTGCATATCAAGATGACTCAGCTGGCATTGATTGAGACGACCGATGGTTCAAATGCAGCAGTCGATGGCTGTGACGAGTTGCTAGCACTTTATAGCAGATTGTTCGGCGATCCAGCTCGAGACAAGCCACAACTGGAAACTCCTCCAGCAGCTCTGGTACCTCCCAAGAGTGCAGTGGGCACGATTCGCGGTAGCATTTTCCGTGGCCGTGGATCCGTCAAAGCCACTCCCAACGATGCTTCTGCCAGGAATTCGTCGGTACTCAGCTCCAAAGCCTCTACAGCCATGTCACAGGCAGGCAACCCCGCTATCCAGGTCACCGATGACGACTCAAATACAACTACGAACGGCCAGCATCATCACTTATTCCACCATTCTCACAAACACGAAGAGAATCAACCTGGCGTCGTGCGAACTCCTAGCAAGCTGCAAAAGCGCAGCTCTAGTCTTCGTAGGCAGTCAATACCCGATGCTAGTCAACCACCTGAGGTACCTCCATTGCCAGAAAACATTGCGAACGGATCACCAGTGCAAAACAAAGTATCCAGTCCACGAAAATCTGTCGAAAGCAGTGATCGTGCGCTGCGCACAATACCTCACAATATGCCTCATCCCTCCCCTCCATTGAATCACACTCACCAACCACCGAAGCAAGATGTCCGGCTGCCAACTGCTTTCCCACAGATCAATTATATCCCTCCAGATCCCCACTTCTCGAAACTTCAAACTCGCCGGCAGAAGGTGTCCTTATTAGTAGATATTTGGTTATTCATATCGGGCTTGTATACACGAGCGACAATGTTCGAGGACGCTAAAGAAGTTGTTGTTGAAGCGCTGAAGCTAGTGGAAACGTTCGAAGCAGAAGTATCCCAAGAGTCATCTACGGCGAGAGCCTTGGCAGACAGAGGGTGCGGAGGTGGCAAGAGTGTAGAGGAGCTATGGGCCGACGTTTACACTGCTGTAAGTCTCTCTTTCACACCCTGCAAGTTTGTCAACTAATTGTGCACAGCGTGGTGAATTGTTAGTTGCTCAGTCGTCCAAACACCAAGCCAGGACGGACTTTGAACGTGCGCTGCTACATTTCCCGGATCACCCGCAAGGCATTGTCGGTCTAGCGAATATTATGCTTGACATCTACAGTGAAGTCATACCACTTGAGCCCACGAAGCAAACCCCAGTTTTTACTCCTCCAGTCACCGCCCCCTCTTCGCACAAGCATGTGTCAGATCACAGAGCACATCATCACCATCTCACATCGCATATACCATCTGTCGAGAACCAACTATCACCACCAGAGCTAACACGTCTGGGGTCTCGCGACCGAGCATTCGGCCTGCTCTCAACTCTCACAAAACTAGGCGCCGGTTGGGATTACTCAGAAGCATGGTATGCATTGGCTAGGGCCTATGAGTTGAGTGGGCAGATTGACAAGACCAAAGAAGTTCTTTGGTGGTGTGTCGAGCTTGAAGATACCCATCCAATTCGCAGCTGGAAGACGGTGACCTTGGGTGGTTTCGTGCTATGACATTTGTAATTTGCCTTTTGTAATACCCCGTGGGTCATTTGATGTGTCCTACACGTCTTGGATACTCTTCGAATAAAAGCTTTAATCATAGCATATCAGCATTATCTCGTATCTTCACACACAGTGTTATCCGTCAACTTCCGACATCGCACAGTGGAAGGGTCTCACGCTAGTTAACGGCCCGAATGCGTCTTGAATGGCCTGTCTCTTATAAAATGTACACATGTGATTGGCTGGGAATTTACAAGATGCTACACATACGATTGTCAAAGACATCTTCGTTAACATGATAGGTACAGTGGAAACTATCGCTCAACCCTGCACTAGTCATCTCAAGCCCTGGTGTCTATCTGCCTCTTGGCATAAATGCGATACATCCCAATTGTACCAGTTCGTAATCGCTTGCCATATACGAGGAACACCACTGTTCCAACGCCAATAAAGAACACAGTCATCATAGCAAATGTCAACATGACGTTGTGAAGCTGTACCTTTGCCACCCAAGGCGTCAATGTAAAGACGAAAATAGTCGCCAAGCAATTGCGGATGAAGGTAATACCAACGACTGCATCAGCAATAATCTAAATCGAAGTCAGTGATTTGTCCACGAGTGTGAACAGGGAGCAAACTTACGTCCGTATACGCATCGGTCAAATAAGCCAATGCCACACTAGCAATAGGTGTCATTGCAAATCCAATCAAGCCAATGCCCACAGCCACGATTGGCCATGCCATCCCCTTGCCCAGTGCGAATCCAAACACCAACAATCCTGCTGGGAAAATAGGCGCAAACGCAAGGAGCAGCCAAAGACGCATTTCTGGCTCGTAAATGCCCTTGTTCTTCCTCGCCAGATACAAAATGATGCGATCCGTGAATGGTGCCACAGCAATCGTGCCCAAAATATTTCCGATAAGTGGAGGCAAGCTCATCAGTCCAACTTGCGATGCGTTGAAGTTGTATGGAGGAGCAGGCATTGTCGACGCAACAAGCGTGAGGGAAACCTGAATGGCAGCGGTGACAAGACCATAAAGCAACGCAACGTACGCCACCGCTGGGATCGTACACATGACAAACAATGGCTGATAACTGTGCAGCGCAAGTTGCTTGAAGCTTCCCCTCGTCTCGGAGAACGGCTTCATCCTCTGTAGCCATGACTTTCTCTGTCCACCAACCGGTGCAACCGCTGAAGGCACCGGCTTGAGTGCGTCGTCGCCAACCTTGACATCTTTTTTATCCGCATCTTCCTCGTCCTCAACTTGCTTCGAAACATCCACAACACTGACCACCCCATCAATTTGGGGCATAAACTTCGTTTCTTCGTAAAAGAAAGTGAACAGCACGAAGCATGTTCCCACAAGAATCGCAACCCACCACCAAACCCATCTCCATCCCTGACCGACGGTAATGTAGCCAGCTACAAGCGCAGCCATACTCGTTCCAACACTCATCGTACAAACATAAAGACTGTTCATCAAACCACGCTCATGCACGAAAAACACATCCGCAATCGTCATCTGCACAATGACTTCGGCGAGCGAGCCCAGCAAGCAATTGAATGCTTGAACGAGGAACAAGTCTGCGACAGTGCGCATCTTCGCCGCCCAGATAGCGACGCCGAATTGGCCCAGCAAGCTGAAGAGGTAGATGGGGCGACGTCCATATTTCAGAGCAAAGGGGATGAAGAGCAGAGCACCGACGCCCAAAGTTGCGGAGCCCGTGGCGTAGCTGTTATTCAAAGCGGAGAAGCTGAAACCGAGTTCGATGTTCATTGGGGCCCAAGTTGGGGTGATGGCAGAAATTCTAGTTGCGGTCAGAAAGTGAATTGAAGGTGGGATGAAATTGGATTGGACGTACAAAGCGAAAACGATGAGGGAGTACAACAGCGTCAAGCCGAAGTTCAGATTCTTTTCCCATTTTTTCCAGTTCAGAGGGTCGTTGGGGTTGGAGCTTGGTGTTGGGATGAGGATGACATCGTAGCCTTCTACGTTGTCTCCAGCGGAATAACGGAACTCTGGTAATGGTCAGTATGGGCTTTGGCGGTGAAGTTTCATCGAAGAAACGAACCCTCAAGAGTCACCGTGCCCGGAGGCCATGCCACCGGGTCGTCGCGAACATTGACTGGCTCTGATTGCATTCTGGAGAATGAGGAAGCGGACTCAGATTTTGAATAGACTTGGTGATAGCCAGGGCGATGGAGTAGATGGGTTATATGTTGAACTGAAGCCGCTACGAGGCTTATCGCACCGACTCCATATCACATGGTTGAATCCCCAAAGCGTCTCGAGTTTAGACTTGCTCGTCTGCGCCACAGTGTTCGATAAGGGCCTAGAAATTACCGCAAGAACTGCCGACCCAAATATCTCTCCGCGTTAATGCCGTAAATCGCGTTTCCTACGATAACTGGCACTTCCCCGCGTGCAACTATTGCCATTTCGAGTCTCGGCTACACGGCCAGGGAGGCTTAGTGACGGCTGCACAGACATCAACGTAATCAAGATGTTCGGGGCGCAGATAACTCAATCGTGGGGAAGCCCAGGGGTTACTGGTAGCACCGAAACACGGAGGAATTGGCGCGTGGTTGGTCGGCTGGACCTGCTGGAAGAGGACAAGGCTGAAAGCGGACCATCCACGTTTTGGGCTTTGTGTCAACCTCAAGCTAATAACTTCGCATCTCGCATACAGTGCGGACCTACACCACAAACGAGTTTGCCGGAAGCAGCTGGAGAGATAACGGGCGTTTAAAAGTTGGGGTTTCGATATCTCTCGGCAGTTCTTTTCTCCCATCAAAATTGGCCAATTTCTTTTTCATCTGAATTCTTTTGATATTTACATTCCAGTCAAACGAAAAAGAAATGGCTACACAACAAGTCTTTACGAATGCCCGCATCTTTGCAAATTCAGATGCCCGCAAGGAGACTGCTGATTTCGCCAGTTGCATGGTAATAGAAGGAGATAGGATACTGTACACGGGCAGTGAACAAGATGACTTTGTCAAACAAGCCATCAGCAATGGGGCTACATCAATCGATCTCAACAACCGTGTTGTTGCTCCTGGTCTAATTGACGCCCATACGCATCTTCTCTTCTTCGGCCTATCACGACTCAAGCTCGATCTTACGTATTGCATGACCCTTGCCGAGGTGCGAGAGGCTATTTCCAGCTACGCCAAAAGCCATCCTGAAATGCCTAGGATTTTATGTCGCGGCTGGCAACAGCCTAGTACGGGAAGACTGGCTCTGGCTACAATGCTGGATGATCTGGACCCCCGCCCGATATATGTCGAGGCGTTGGATTTGCACTCTACCTGGGTCAACACTGCTGCCTTGAATGAACTTCCTCTAGACAATGCCCAGGAATATGGCAGTCACCAAGTTGCCATGGATGAGAATGGCAAGCCTACTGGGCTTTTTGCTGAAGGTGCTTTGGTTGATATTGTCTGGCCATTCCTGACTGATCTGTATACGGTCGAGGAGAAGCAAATCGCACTCCAGACTACATTCGATGCATACGTCTCGGCTGGCTACACTGGCGCTATTGACATGGCAATGGATCACGTCGCCTGGGATGCTCTAAAATTATATCTTGAACGAAACGGCAGTCTACCAATCCACATCGCCGCCCACTGGCTGATCAAACCCCCTGGAAGCGGCCCTGACCTGACCACAAAAATCAACGAAGCCATCACCCTCCACAAAGAATGGAACCCCAAAACCTCCCCAGAGTTCTGCATCGTCGGCATAAAACTCATCTGCGACGGCGTCGTCGACGGCTGCACCGCCGCCATGAGCCACCCCTATGTCGGCCACTCCACCATCGTCGACCCCCTCTGGCCCGCCGACGCAATGAACGAAGTAGTCACCCACGCCGCCCAAGCAGGCCTCCAAATAGCCATCCACGCCATCGGCGACTTCGCCGTAACCCAAGCCCTCAACGCCCTCGAAAAAGCCGCCACCCCCCACGGCCGCCACAGAATCGAACACCTAGAAGTCACCTCCGAGCAAGACGCCCAACGTCTCGGCCAACTAGGCATCACCGCCTCCGTGCAACCCGTCCACTCCGACCCCGCCATCCTACAAGACTACCCATCCCTCATCGGCCCCGACTCATGGTCCCGCGCCTTCGCCTACAAAGACTTCCTCGACGCCGGCGCATGCGTGGCTTTCGGCACCGACGCCCCTACAGCCGTACACCTCCCCATGCCGAATTTATATACAGCGACTACGCGCCGCTCGGGACTGAGGCCGGAGATGACAGAGAGGACGTCGCCAGAACAGGCGTTCACGGTGAGTCAGGCGTTCCATGCGGCGACGGCGGGGGCGGCGTATAGTCGCAGGGCGGAAGGGTGGACGGGGAGTTTGAAAGAGGGGTTGAGGGCGGATTTTGTGGTGTTGGAGTGTAGTTGGAAGGCGGAGGAGTTGCTTGAGGGGAGGGTTGTGGAGACGTGGGGGAGGGGGAGGAGGTTGCATGGAGAAGATTGAGGATATATCCGCATTGGGTAGAAGAGTCGAATTGGATATGGGATAGACTTGATGTGAATTTGGGTTTGAAGAAAAAGGTGTAAAAATAGAAATTCTCAACGAATTATTCCAAGTTATGATAGAAAAAAAGTATGAATCATCCAACTCCTATATCAACCCCAAATTCTAACCACAACACCACACCTCTTCCTCTTCCTCCACCCACTCTCGCCCAGCCCTCACGTCACATCACAGCGTTACCCACCATCTCCAAATCTTCATATATCTCTCTACTCAAGTATCCTCAAACCCGCTTACCAACCCCAACCCCAACCCAGCCCTTTAACCACCGGCCCATCACACACCACCCATCGTATTCCCAACCCCCCGGGCCCGCAAGCCCATATTGCAATCGATAAACCGCATCAGCATTCCCCGGGAACACTGCATCCCAAGGACCGGGGATTGCGCCTCAACGACCGCGAAAGCAATTTATAGTCTGTGAGGACCTGCGGTATGGGGGGACGGGGGACTTGGCGGCGATGCAGGTTGGGTTTGGGGGATTGGTGGCTGCTTATCTTGGGGGGGTGTTTGGGCTGTAGGGAGGGAGGATAAGGTGGTGGTTTAGGGAGATAGTAATGGGTTGGAGGGTGCTGGGAGTGTGTGGTTAGGAGGCGGGTATGAGGTTTGTTTGAGCCGGCTTATCGTGATGGGGGAGATTGGGTTGTTGGTTTGATATTGTGGGTGTGATTTGGAGGGTGCTTTGAGGTGGTCGTTGGGCTGGATGGTGGAGGAATGGAGGTGCATGGAGGATGCAGTCATGGTGGTGGTGTAGGATGTGCAGGAGACGTGCAGAATGTGATGGTATTAATACTTTTGGAGTTCGTATAAAGACGCGGCGTTTGGTTGACTAGAAGTCCAGATACAATCGTGTAACACCGTGAAGATACTTGCAGTGATACTTCATATGATATCACAACCATGTTTCTTAACAGTTTCGTTATCGGGCTTGGTGCAATTGCTGCTATTGTTGCGGGTTCGCCAGCTGGACCTGTCCTCGATCGACGTCAAGAGCGGTTCACGATTCAAAATTGGAAAAATGATTTTGCAACTGTCAACTTCACAAGTGGGCCTGCTGGTCAGTTTGATGTGACTTGGAACAATAGGCCGGGTGGGAATTTCGTCGTTGGGAAGGGCTATCGGCCTGCTCGTGATATGTAAGCTTTTTCAGTGAAGTTTGAAGTACTTTCCGCTGTCTTTTTTATGATTCACTGCGTTGTTCTTTCGCCATGGGAGAGTTAACTTTAGTCCAAGGCTATTCAACTACACGGGCATATTTGAAGTCAAAGGATGGGCCTATCTTGCGCTCTACGGTTGGACCACCGATCCTTTAGTAGAGTACTACGTAATTGAATCAAGTGAGTGGCATGTTTTACTATATTCTCGACCAATTTCAGATCTTATGAAGACTCCATTAATCACTCCTTTGAATTACAGTGGGCGACCATAACCCCTCCGACAATGCCAGCGCAACTCAATACGGCACCCTCCAATCCGACGGCGCAACCTACGAAATCTGGCAAAAAGAGCGCATAAACGCACCTTCCATCATCGGAGACCGCACCAACTTCCAGCAATACTGGTCGATTCGTACAAAGATGCATTGCGGCGGCACCATCAATACAGGAAACCATTTCCGCGCGTGGGAAGCTGCGGGCTTGAAGCTTGGAAGGCAAAACTATATGGTCATGGGAATCGAAGGCCAGCAAGGCAGAGGCGAGGCTGATATTACTGTTGGGGTTTTGCCGACTGTGGCGGTGCCTGAGACGCCAACTTCAACGTATAGGTCGGTGAGAAGGACGAGCACGAGGCGCACGAGTACAGCTACACAAGTGGCTACGGCTATGGCTACGGTTACGATTGCGTAAGGTTTCTATCAGGAAGTATGAGCATCATATTGATACATGGTTTGGAATAGACGAGAGGTCCAGTAATGTACATACTTTAGGCTTTTGCTTGAATGCGATAAGTTACCAACTCTATATACGCGATGTTGTTCTCGTCGTCGGTCAAGTCGTCCAGTGTACAAACGCCTGGGCGACCTCAAGATACGATTCAGAGGAAAGATACACAAGTGAGCTGACATGGGGTATGCTCCATTCGGCTACATTCATAAAACACATGGACCATCCGGTTCAGAGCACTCATCCAGCGTTGGAACGCCAAGGTCTTCGAGCACCTCCCGGAGCTGATTGCTAAACCGGAATTCCTTCTGACATTCCAAGATATGGTTTGTAAGACCGACCCCAATGAAACTTTCATCAGACCCGTACCAGTACAAATGATCGCTGAAGCTCCTTTGTAGTAGGTGTTTGTAAAAAGGTTTGAGATGAAATCTGAGCACATTTGGCGATATTGTAGCCTGTTTTATGAGGGCCTCGGATGCTGTCTGTTGCACATTTCTGTCGCTGTCGTCGAGGCAAGCTACAATTGCCCGTAACACATTATCGTCAAGATTGTCCTGGTCTTGCAACACCTCTATAACTTTCGGCCGGAGACGCCGCTCTTCCTCAACAGCGAGGCGTGCTGCAATCTTTTGCTGCAATTCATGATCGAGCTTGCGCTGATCTAGGAGCGCTTGCATTGCTGCTTCTCGAACTTCCCCGTCTACATCGTTGAGCCGAGCTATAATGGCTCGCAGCATCCCATCAGAAAGGTTACTTTGACCTTGTAACACCTGAAATGCTGTCCTTCGGACAGTCTTGTCTTCGTCGTTGAAACGGCCTGCAATGACTTGAAGCATCTCTTCAGTGAGGTCGCTCTGGTCCCCCAATATAGGCAGCACGTCATTTCGAACATGCCACCAACTGTGCTCAATCTGCGAAAGAATGCCTCGTAGCATCGCCTCAGTGATGTTGGCCTGACCTTGGAGTCCCCTAATTGCTGTGGCCCGAACAAATGCGTCCTCATCGCTGAGTCGCTCGGCGATGCGTTGCAGGATCTCACTAGTGAGTCTACCCCGGGTCTTAAACACGTCGACTGCTGCTCCGAAGACAATACTTGATCTATCTTCAAGCCGCTCTGTAATACGTTGCAGTATTTCATCAGTTAGGTTAGTTTGGCCTTGTAACGCTCTAAGTGCTTCCCATCGGATATTCTCGTCTATATCTTCAAGATGTTCTGCAATACTGTGCAGTATCTTATTATCTAGGCTAGTCTGATCTCGTAACGCCCTAATTGCTATTTCTCGGACGACCTTGTCTGTATCCATAAGCCGCTCTGCAATACGTTGTAGTATCTTATCAGTTAGGCTAGTCTGACCTTGTAACGCCCAAAGTGCTGCCTTCCGGACGCCCTTATCTGCGTCTTTAAGCTGCTCTACGATACGTTGTAGTATCTTATTATTCAGGTTAGTCTGACCTTGTAACGCCCTAATTGCTGCCTTTCGGATGCCTTTGTCTGTATCTTCAAGCCACTCTGTAATATTTTTTAGTATCTCATCGTTGAGATTACTTTGTTGTATAAGCAGAAAGCTTGCTGAATATCGAACTTCCACTTCTTGATGCCCAAGGTAGCTTGTAATTGTCTGCAGCGTGCCAATTGTAAGATTTTTCTGGCAACCCAAAATCTCTTCAGCCAATGTTCGAACATGGCCGCTTTCATGATCGAGCTGCGCCGCGATGGCTTGTAACATCTTGTCATTGAAGCCATCTCCCATTTGTAACGCATTGATTGCGTCTCTCCGATGACGACGACGACTGCGGCTGGATATAGCTCTAGTATCCGCCACGATGGCTTGTAATATCTTGGCAGCGAGCTGGCTTTGGTTTTTCAGCGCCGCGATGGCTGCGCATCGGACATGCATATCGTTGTTGTCAAGTTCTACTGCAATTGGTTGCAGTATCTCATTGGTGAGATTAGCACGCCCTTGGAACGTCTTGATAGCTGCCTGTTTGACATACTCATCCTCATTTGTATCTTCAAGGCGGACTAGAATACGCTGCAGCATCTCATCAGTAAGACTATTATAAGTTTTCAGAATATCGATTGCTGTTCCAAAGATAAATCCTGATCCATCGTTAAGCAGCCTTGTAATACATTGCAGTAACTCATGAGTCAGGTTCTTCTGAGCTTTTAATACCTCAATTGCTGTCCATCGGATATTCGTATCTGTATCTTGAAGTAATATTGTAATGCGTCGCAGGATCACATTGGGAAGATCACCGTAGTTCTGGAGCAATTTTCGTGCGGATGATCGCACGTTATAACATGTAGATCCGAGGGCCTCTACGATACGTTCTAGTATCTCATCGGCCAAGCTGATCTGGTGACTCCTCGAAAAGTCAAAAATGGCTTCACACATACGCTCAGAAGTTCCACCCCGCAGCCAGGACAACACGAGGTCATTTACCCTTACTGGAATTACTTCTCGGCTGCGTAAACTTCTCAGGATGATGAATCTTGCGTCTTCCGATGCATTTTTCAAGGCGTCCACCAGAACGTGCCCTGAGCACTCCATCTCGCGGGCTAGGTGGCAGTCATCTGTCTGATCGCATTCGTACAATAGCCATTTTCTAAGGTGGGCTTCGAGCTTCGCTCGGTGCTTTGCAAATGCTGCCCATTTGTGCTCGACCTCACTCAAGCAGTGCATGACTAGACGTTGATGCGTAAGACCTACAAGATCGCGCGGCATCTGCTCAATGGCTTGGAAGAATCTGCGCAGATCGTCCGCAGAGCCAATTAAACCTGCTACGAAGCGCCAGAATATGTCGAACCGAGGATCGTACTTTCGCTCGTGAAGGAAAACAATAGGTTCCAGCTCCTTGCTCTCTCCTGTATCGAATCGTAGGTCGCGGATGGGCTGTCTGGCTCTCCACTGTCGAACAAAATAGCGTGCTGCAAAGTATTCTTGGAATGTCAGATGTAAGAAGTGATAACTTTTGTTATGTTCGTCCGAAGATGCGTCTGGACTTCGCAGGAAAGATAATTGTGGGAGCGTCCTTTCCCAGAAGACAATTTGTTTGAGTAAATTTAACCGCTCATATATCACAGTCCGGTGTTTGAAGTCGAAGTCGATCAAATCATTATACAGGCCAGCGAATGCAAGGGTCTCGAGGAACGAGATTTCGCTCCAAATGAGAGGTTCGATAAGTTTAAAGTCGAAGTTCTTGATAACATCCACCGTTACTGAGGCTGATGATTCCTCTTCAGTCTTTTGCAATCGTACGATGTCCTTCTTCCATAGATTTAGCTCGATAGCTCGGTAGATCGCTGTCATGGTTTGTGGGTTGTCGTTGCTTCGGAAGTTTTCCCATGTATAGCAAAGCGCGTCTAGCTGAATGGGAATGCGCACAAGATCTTGAATCAACTGATGCGCTTGGAGATATGTCTGGATCTCAGAGGCTTTATCTCTACCCAACTGCATGCTTTCAGCGTCTCTTGATGTCGAAAAGGTACTTTGCAAGTATGCCTCTACCTGGGGTGGATAGAATCCGACAGTCTCTAGTTCGAGATCGAAAGGTGTCATGTTCTTTGGAAGTGACACCAAAGGCCGAGACGTGACAATAACGTTTGCTTGTTCGAAAAGGAGCTGGAGGATGCCGGAATCAGCATAATTCGAAAACTCTTGAGCTATTTCGTCCCAGCCATCGAGAACGAACAGGGTTCTTTGTTTTTCGAGAGCAAGTGCCAAATGCTCGGCAAAACTTTGACGAATTTTGCCAAAGTGTTTTTCAGCAAAGAAAATCCGAGAGAATAATACTTCGATGCCATAATGCTTATCTGGCCAATCTTTCAGCCTCCGTAGAGGTATCCACAGGATGCGATCGAACAGATTGTGCCATTGGCGAAAGTCCTCAGACCTTTCTTTGAATTCGTGAACCATTTTCTTGCATAAGGTACTCTTTCCGATCCCAGCACGGCCCCTGATCAGTATCCTTCTCGGAGTCATATCTTGGCCGGCAGTGTCTTTGCGTGTATTGAAGAGAGACGGTAAATCCACTTGAAGTGCTTTATTCGGCGTGTTCACATTCAGCCTTGCGTTGAGAGAAAAAGAGTGCGCTTTGGGTGATGCCTCTTCGTTTGCCCTTTTATGCCGATCAACATATCTGGAATTTTCCACAATGGCCAGGTTGACGTAACATGTCTTCAGCGGAAGTAACTCGCCCGAGAGACGTTCGATATTGAGTCGACCTGTATTATAGTAATCATTGCATATCGAAGCGTCCGCTTGCTCGAGCGGACTACCCTCACGTATTTTCTGGAGCATTTCCTGGATTTTCCCACAGACAAGCTCAAAATCCTCCCGCTCAGCGCATCGAGGCTCGCATTTGTCCGTACACTGGATGTGGGAGAACTTGTTCATGAGAGAATGAGGCCGATTTAAAGGCACTGGATCTCGAACTATATCCAAAGTTGCTGATGAACGATCGACCAGCTGATCGCTGTCAGTAATCCATAGACCATATTGAAATAAGGTGTGGTAGCACATGACTCCCAAACTTACCTGTTTTTCTTTGCGAAAGGGTGCAGGCAGCCAGGGAAAGATCTTGCTTGGAAGGCTTGTCTTTCCCTTTTCATAAAAGTTGAACACCAGATAAGGGGGCTCGCTCGCATTGCACAGTGAAACGAAGCGGCGAACAAGGAAATCTAAGTCAGGAGTTGAGCCCTTCACGATGCTAAGCAGATTGCTGACTTCTCTGCCTTGGATCGAGCCCCATGCCTGCAAGCTCGGCTCAGCAAAGACGGCGACATCTTGGAAAGAAGTCCCTCGAAACGGTGTGGCAAGGAAAATAATACCGCGCGTCGCTCTCTTGATAGGATGATCTGCCTCGGCGTCCACAAGTGCCTTTATTAAGATGATGCCTCCAAGACATGATGCAATGAATAGAATGGGCCGATCCTTGTTTCTTGCATCTTTAGTAACCTGGAGTCCTTTCTGAATATCCTCGAGTAGGAGTAGACCATGTTCATCATGGGTTTTCTGGACTTGATTGGACGGTTGCAGCAGGTCGGCAGGCCAATCGCATGTGAAAATTCGAACGGATTTAATCTTGCTCGGAAGCATTTCGGAATCTTTCAGCCAATTGATTTTACGCGTGGGGTCCTTGCGATCTTCCCATGTCCATGTCTTCTCCGAATCCGTGTCAAGGCCATGAATAGCAATAATGTCGACGTCTGAATCGCACCCATCCTCCTCAGTGCCATCATTCGCAGGGTATACCTGGCGGAGATGAGGCCCGCGCTGCTGAGTCGGTGCTGGATCTGGAATGCGTTGCGCTGCATTTACATGCGCGAGTGTACGAAGCAGCAGACAAGTGATCACTGTCACTCCGGTTAGAACAACACAGAAGACGGATCTCCACTCGGCTAATGAAATAGCCTGGCTGACGTTGGCTGCCATCATTGTCTTTGTAGGACATAGAGTCTCACTAATCGTGGAATCGTGGAGGTTTCTGCTATACGAAGTATTGAATGTCAGATCGGGAATTGGGCGGGGTCCGGTCATGTAACTCACCCGTTGTCCTCGTCTGATCAAGCCCACTACATACGAAATCTGACTACAATCTGGAGAGTGTTTGAATAATCATCAGTACCTTCAGGCTTGGAATAATTCAGCTTTACTATTTTGATTTTCGGTCTCGCGTCGTGTAGTGGTTTGAAAAGTTCAAAGGCGCGAGGGTGTAGGAAATTCACTGCGTTCTGGAGGGTTCAGCGCAGCTGCGATTGGCGATTGGCGCGTTCAGCTGCTCCACATGGTTGCATCCTTTCGAATGACGTGTTTAGTCCTCCATGCTTGCGGCTGGTCAGCTTGCAGATTGCTTCGTAAAATCAATTCCGCTGATACACTTTGCTGCAAGATGGTCTTAGCTTACTGTAGTTCAATCGGTGTGCCCTAAAGTGCACAAAGCTAAAAGAAAGTTCAGTCCTTGACACAAGCCGAATAGTTTAGATCCCGCACTCAACATGCACTGATAGATTATAGATATGTCCACAGCCTCGCCTGAAATCTAAACATTACGTATAGCACATGAGTGTCCGATTATTGAATTATATGTATCTGAACCAATTTCGAGTGTTCAGGCCTTTGAGAACAAGAGCACCGTTAATTTGTAAGTATCCTTTTGCCATGTAAGTTACGCGCGCATTATATGTGCAATTTTTTGAACTTCAAAGTTTTATTTGTAGGGGACGTTTCGCAATGACCTCACTCCTGGTCGCATACACAGTCCATCTTCTTATGAACCCAGCCTTATCAGTAGAAGCACTTGATTGCCCGTGGCAAGGCATATTCAACATATTGACCAAAATTTAGTGAAACATTATATCGACGATTATTGACATCGTCCAAATAACAGGTTGCAGGTGATCGATTGCAGAATTCTGGAACGGAAGAGGGAGGCTTAGCATGCACAAGCAGAGTGGGGCAATATTGACAAGGGTGAGCTCGACTGATGAATGTGTTCAGGCTTCCATCACAATATCTCCACAAGCCATAATTTCCTCTTTGAAAATGGCAGACCCATTAACAATCATCGGAACAGTCAGTTCACTCGCTAATATCATCGATGCAGCCTCCAAATCAATCACTGCAGTCCGAGAGTTGCACGGGAGATGGAAAGAAGCAGACCTCGCATTTCTCAGCCTTGCCGCTCAACTCACTGCCCTTCGAGCTGCATTGACCAAGATTCAGGATTGGATCAACAATTTATTAGAAGATCCCGATTATCAGCTTACTTTGGATCTGGATGTTGCATTATCGTGCTGTGGACTGCTCGTTGGAAAATTAGAGATGTTTATCCAGAAACTTGACCATACTACCAACGAACCTTTGGACTTCGCAAGCAAAAGCAAATTTCTGTTTGGCGCCACAGAACTCGATAATGTACAGAAGATGGTTGAACGGCAGATCAGCGCTCTGACACTCTTGCTTACTGCCTGTAACTGGTAAGGCTGGTTCTGAAAGATGTGGATTTCGAGCACTGATTATTGATTCAGTAAGACTCTATCTGACCAGCACACTTTATTGCAAGCTCCATCGATAAGAAAAGTTATGAACCGAGTAGAAAGTGACTCCGCCTCTTTGTGCGTTCTTCGTGACTCTGCGTCATTTTGTAGTACATGGTCTGACAATCTCTCCAAACTTTCGCTTCGATTTGAGTTCGACAAAGAGTTGTTTGCCAGCAGCGTCTATGATCGGGTTTTCCGGAAGACAGTAAGAAACTCATTCCAGCAACGCCCTATGTTTAGAGGACAAAGTTTCAAGAGAATAACAGAAAGACCGAAACCATCGAATATACCACTCACACGGAAAATAAGTAATGATTCATTCTCGGAGAACACCCAGCAAGAGATAGCACTCTCGAGGATAGTCATGACGTCTATTTCGTGCTCAGATACATTAAAGGACGCATCCCATAAGCCAATCTTAACAACTGACCCTTGAATTTTCATACTACATACGACCCAGTCCCTCTCTCGACAATACAAACTATCACCAACTCGATGATCACCAAGAAGAGGTCAGATTCAATTCTGTCTCCTAGAGCAGGAAGCGCATTTCCTACTTTCTCGTTACACATCAGGATGAGCACTACGGTCTTCAAAATCGGATGGATCCATTGGGACGAAGTTGAATATAGGAGCAGGGCATCATTCCAAAGTCACGAACTTTTGGGGGAGCGGTAAAGCCTACCATTAGCATTACTTTAGTATTTCAGCAGTCACTTTCACCCACGACTCACTCTCACCCTCACTCTCTCACTCTCAGTTTCCGTCAACCACGCAAATACTTCGATGCAACAACGATATCTCTCTTTTCCAACCCACTACATCGAAATCGGTATGGGCGATCCAATATGGTGCTGCACATCTGTGATTCACCAATGGAGCAAGGAGAATACGAGCGAGTCAAACCATGGCTAGAAGACGTGACAGAAACAGCCAGCGACAACGACGAAACCATCAAGAACTCCGAAGTTGACGAGACGCCCTTACACGAAGAGGCGGCCACACCCAAAACCCCGCCTCGCCAGCTTGCCTCGAAGCGATTTCACGAAGAAGTATCGCCTACAGACTCCTCATACTCCAACCCAAGCATCTTCGACCCGCCGTCTCGCATTCACCAACTCAGCAAGCCCAGCCCACAAGAGCGCTTTTTCGACAACGCATCCGAAGCAGCCAGCCTCACCACCGACGACAACGAAACCCTTCACGCCGAATCCTTCAGCAAAGCCTCGCTCTTCCCACTCCAAAATGCCACACACCAATCTCTCTTACCAGCACCCACCTTCACAAAACCCAGCTCTGAAACCAACACTTACAACAACCAAAATGCCATCGCCCTCCCCAACACCAACCCTCCAGCCCCCCAACTCCCCCAACCCAACACTCAAACCCGCTACACAACCCTCCTCTCCTGCCTCCAATGCGTCCTATCTTCACTCCCCTGCTCCCGCACCTTACCTAGCTGTACACGCTGCATACGCAACAAACACTCAGTTTGCTTGATGCAGCGCCGCCGCTTTCCCTCTGAAGTGCACGCTCACAACTTTACCTTCGCTATAGCGAACGATCCCGTCCTGTTGATCACGCAAAACGACACTACTGCCCTTGCCGAAGAGAAGGTGAAGCTGAGGGATGAGTTGCTAGAGAAGTGGAGGGAAAGAGAGGGAAGGAGGAATTGGGTTCTGCCGAGGGTTTGCAGTGAGAGTCGGGGTGGGTTTAGGAAGGGGGTGTTGGAGTGGAAGGATGCAATGGGGAGGGGGCATCCTGGAGAGGGAGTGGGACGGAGGGTTGGTGGTGAGATGAGTGTTCTGGTAGGAAGGGAGTGATGTTTGAGTCTTGCATTTTTGGGAGTTTGGGTGCATTCACGTAAGGATATGCGTTATACGACTGGATCATACACTTGTAACGAAAATTTAAATTCGAGCCTTCTTACGAAGTGGCTCGTTCCATTCCGATGGTGTATGCGAAATACAGATATAAGCAATATACAACCCGCACAACTCAACCCCTATCTCACAGCTTCGCCCCAACACTCCCACCCCCCACCCCATCCCAAACCCCAACCTCACTCGTCATCAAAATCGCCGTATCCCTCAAACTCGGCACCCTCCACCTTTGATTCGCAGCCTGATAATCCTCGCTCAACAACATCGCTCTAAAATGCAGGATACTAGGATAATGCGCGAGGGCGATTTCATTCCACTGCTCTTCCTCCTTCCTTCCTCCTTCTTTCCCATCTTCTAAATTGTTATTGGTAACATTTCCAACGACATTCCCAACGACCTTAGCATCGCCACCAAACCTCCTCCCCACACTCTCGCCAAACGCCTTGCCGTACTTGAGGTAGCTGTCTTTCATGCCGGGGGCGAAGGAGAGGAGGTTGAACATTGAGACTGCGCCGCCATCGCCGCCGTTATTATTTGCGGAGATGTAAGCTTGGATCCAGGATTCTAGGTCGGCGCCTAGTTCGAGGTTTTGGCTGGATGATTGGGTTTTTACGGCATGTTCATTGGGGGTGGGGAGAGTGGGGACGTCGCCGCTCTGAGGGTTTAATAAACGCGCGTTTTTGGAATCGAAGTTGGTGAGGAGGCGGGAGGGGACGCCTGCTGTGATGGTCCATTCTTCTTTTATGTGTTGCTTTTTTAAAGGGTCGGGGAGGCCGTTGGTGTGGGGTAGAATGATGAGGTAGTCCCAGTGAATGTTCCGGGCGAGTAAGTGTTCGGTGGAGATTTGTTTGGGGAGAATGATCCAGCGGATAACGCGTGATACTACAAGAGGTTTTGGACTCAGTGATTGTAGGTGTTTTAGGAAGGGTGTGTGGTTGGTGGCTGTTGGATGCAGGGAGAGGAGGTGAATTGTGCAGAGCGGCATCTTTCATTACGAGAAGGGATATCAAAACGGAGGTGTGTTATGTCAAAGTTGTTATTCTCGTTCACTGCATTGGGATAAAGTGTTGGTGTTGGTGTTAGTGGATGACGTAAGTGAGGAGTATCGTGCGAATGCCGAGGCTTTGGATTGAGGCTCAACTGATTATTTGGAATGTCCATTTCGAATGTGAAATAATAATACTACAAGTAATATAATCATGGGTATTGTGTTGTTCCAACTAGTACGCCGTTAAATGTTCGTGTTGGATGGGACATGGTTCGTTAAATTCCCTCGAACATCAATCATTATCCTGCCCATCATCCTGCTCATCGTCCTTCTCTGCATCTTTCTCTCCCGCGCGATTGGCTTCATCCTCAGCGCCTGCAGTGACAGGAAACGATAAATGCTTCCAATCTTCAATCTACAAAAGTCAGTTTCTGAACATTTTTCTGGCATGATACGACAGAACATACCTCTTCCGTAATACTCTTCAAACGGTCGCGAATACTCTCCACCGCATAGCTTCCCAGCACCAACCTCAACGGCGGATAGCTACAATGGCCCAATTGCCAAACTAATTCTGCACTTTTAACAGCACTGACTGGCTGTCTGTCGTTCAGCCATTGCACCATCCGCCGTGCGTGTTGTGCTGGGCTTGTGAGATGCGAGTAGGGCTCGCTGGGATTGGGTTTGACAAAGAAATGACCATAACGTCGTGGCTTTGGAGGACCTGTCCCAGGAGCTGTTATATACATGGAAGGAATAATGTTGTCATCCGGCTCGTCCAACCGCACATGGCCCGGCTCTACAAGCGTGGCTTTAATATTGAAAGCATCAATCTCGTACAGCATTGATTCTATCAAGCCTTCCACCGCGTATTTGGTGGCACAGTAAGGACCCAGTCCTGGCACGCCAAGAGCACCGGCTGTGGATGAAAAGATGAGATAACGGCCAGCAGTCTGCGCACGGAAGTATGGCAGTGACAACTGCAATATGTGTAGTGTTCCAAGATAGTTGGTCGCAAACTGATTGCGCAAGTCGTAGTCGTCCTGGTCTTCGCATGATGCAATGACGCCATATCCAGTACAGTTCGCGATGACATCGACCCTTCCCCAGTGTTCGATGCTTCTTTGAATGACATGTTGTACCGTTGCTCGTACGCGAACATCGCACAACAAACCTATACAGTTCCTATCCTGCCACTTGGCCATCTGATCTGGTGTATTTTCCTGTGTCCATCCAACTGCCGTGCATTGGTCACCATGAGCGAGAATAGATCGAACGAGGGATCGCCCCATATGGCCTGTTGCCCCAAACACCTATCGAGGTCAGCTCTGTCATAGCTTGGGGTGGAATGACATACTATCCATGATGCCTTCTTTGGTGGGTTGGTGTCAGATGGTGGCTCGCAGGTGGCAGGTAGCCGTAAATTGGGATTTTGAATAGCGCTGCCTGGGGAGAGGCTCTGGCTGGCAGCGTCAAAGTCCATAGAGACATGTGTGAGGCTGCGATGGTGGTAGAGCTTGGGCTGTTCCTGATGTAGGCGGGGACTGGAGCTCCATGGACCAATCGGAGCGCGTCAATCTCGCGGCAGTTGTATTGCCGTAAACTCCGCCAGTGTACAAAGGAATTGGGAATGCCTGTATGCGAGGGGGCATGGCGGTGTTATTAGGGTATATTTGAGATCCAATTTCGTTTCGGGATAATACAGTCCAGTGGGATATCAGGGCATGATGAAGCGTCGTTCGTCCAAGAGAAAGCGGAGGCCATCGAGCAGTAATTGACTTGGGAATGCCTGTTGGCGGTTCATAAAGTTGCTAACCAGAATGAAGAACATGATAAAGATATCCAGATGCATAGGAGAGGTTAAAAAGAAGTGGTAGCCTAGGAAAAGAAAGGCTTGGATGCGATATCTGCTCTTGATAGAACGGATGACACGTGCAGCTTTGACGGCATTGGCTGTATTGTTGGATACTCGGAATGTAGTAACTTTCCTAAAGACAGCCATGCTGTAAACAGTGTCGTGAGAATATGGTGAAGAGCGTAAGAGTAGTCTGCCGTGTCGAGGTGGGAGTGATTAGGAGGTAGAGAGAAGCAATGAGGCTTATCGATAAACCCGAATTCATTGTCTCGGCAGCATTTGAGACGACTACCTAGGCCCAGCACCCCGCATACAATTGGGCGCATCCACGTCCAACCCAACAAACAATCATGTCGCGATAGCATAACACGCGCTCTTCTTCTCGCCATGGCCAAGTCAACTCCCACGACAGTTGCCCAGCCGACTGTCGTCCAAGGATCTTCATCGTACAGCTCCTCGACGTCACTCCCACATGCAACCCGCTAACTCCACCACAGCCTCTCCTTCACCCAGGGCTTTCTGCTGGGCCAATTGTCCATTGCGCTTCTGATATTCTTCTTCATAAAGTTTTTCATCTTTGGCGAACCCCCATCAGCTGACGACCGCGCTGTTCACCTGAATTCTCTTCGTCGCGCGCGCACTCTTGCCCACCAACAGTCCATCAAACAATTGCGCACCCGCTCCAACTCGACCTCTCTATCATTGCGCCATAAAGACTCAAGAAGTGTCATTCGGAAAGGAGAAGAAAGCAGAGGTGGCCCCAGCATAGCCACTATCCTCGCCAAAACATACTACAATGTCAAAGGCCATCAGCCAGAAAGTCTTGACTGGTTCAATGTCCTCATTGCGCAAACCCTCGCCCAATTGCGCGCTGATGCACGACAAGACGATGCAGTCCTCACTTCTCTCACCGAAGTCCTCAACTCTGGCAGCAAGCCCGACTGGATAGGCGATATCCGTGTCACCGAAATCGCACTGGGCGACGAATTCCCCATCTTCAGCAACTGTCGCGTCATGCCCGCTGAAGATGGCTTTTGGTACGGCCCCAACCACAGCAGCACAGAAGAAGGGCGCCTCCAAGCACGGATGGACGTTGATCTTAGCGATATTATCACCATTGGCATTGAAACAACTCTCAACCTGAATTGGCCCAAACCCCACTCTGCTGTCCTTCCCGTCGCCCTCGCAGTAACCATCGTACGTTTCTCAGGCACCCTCGCCTTATCCTTCATCCCCTCATCTTCCCCACCATCAACCTCAGTCCCAAGCCCCACGACTTCCGAACCCCAACGCCCAACCTCTTCCTCTGGTCTACCTCCCCACCGCCCTACCACCCTAGCATTCACCTTCCTCGACGACTACCGCCTCGACCTCTCCGTTCGCTCCCTTGTAGGCTCACGCTCCCGCCTCCAAGACGTCCCTAAAATCGCCCAACTCATCGAATCACGTGTTCACGCTTGGTTCGACGACCGCGCTGTCGAACCTCGCTTCCAACAAATCGTCCTCCCCTCCTTATGGCCCAGGAAACACAACACCCGCGGCGGCGACGCAGCCGATGAAAACCCACTCGATGAACAAGACGGCGAAGAAGAAGGTGAAATCGCAGTCGACGCAGCAGATAACGACGACCCATTCATCGACTCCTCCACTCTCGACCGCGAAGCCGCCAAGTTACGAGCTGCAGAAAGAAAAGCCGGTGAAAGACCTGACGTCCAAAACCAAAACACCACTACTGCAACGGCAAGCGCGAATGCAAATGCAAATGCAAACAATAACACAATGCGCTTCCGCTCCGATCGCCCCCGCCCCACGCCCCGCACGACAGATGAATGGGTTGGGAAGAAGGGTATGCCGGGAGGTTTGGGCCCGAGTGCTTTTTAGGCGGTTGTATTGTTACTGCTGTCTCTGCCGGCACACAGGGAGAGCGAGAGCGAGAGATTGGGGGGAAGAGTGAGAGGGAGAAGAGGAAGTGCGATGTAAAACAAATGTAAAATATACCCTCTTATCACTACCATCATATTATATTGCATTGCATTCGATAGTATTGCATTGCATTGGATGATATCAGTTCATGCGAAATGGAAGATGGAAAAAGAAGGAAGGCAGCTCGATGTGGAAAACGCGAGTCTCGAAGGAAAGAAGAAAGGCATGTAACGAATCCACGAAACCACAAACACTATATCAGCCAGGAACAAGAAAAGGGCGGATAGGAGGGGATGTAAAATTAAGATAGTACTACTTGAACACTTCAATGAGAAAAGAAATTCTGACACCAAGCACTCAAGGACCAACCTCAAAAAGCGTAGCGTGAATTACAATAAACTTCAATAAATTGTGCACAAACTGCTCAGAATGACATGTGGGGGATATCATCATTCCTACTCCTACTCCTTATCCTTATCCTCCCTATCTTCACTATTGCGCTCGCCTTGTTCAATATTTCCTTTTTCCTACTTCCTGCTCCCTGTATCTTGCTTCTTGCATCTTGCACCCCTCCTTTCATCCATCGCCCAGCACGTCTTCAGTCTAGACATTCACTAATCTTCCGTCTGGGGAAATACAAATACGCATACACCTGGTTTGACTTCACACTTCACAAGCTGCTGGTGGAAGGAATTATAATGTGTTGTGTTGTGTTGTGTTGTATTGTAATGATATTGTATAACATATTCCAAACCGCTTTACTTCAATTCAACTCGATTCGATTCGAGTCAACAATTCAATGCACTTCAATCCGAGGGTTCAGTAAAATAGAATAGGATAGTGCGATGATGAATTACACTATTCTGTTCGCGATAAAGCTTTAAACTAATCGATGTGGATCTAATATACTGGAATTGCGACTTGGGTCCGCGCGTTGATCCAAGTGAACGCCTTCAAGGTTTGAATTACGGCCAGTTACCAGCTGTGGTGGTTGGCGGTGGTGGTGGTTGTTGTTGTTGAGGAAAAGTCGTTGCGAATGATGATTGTTGTTGCTGTTGCGGTTGTTCAGTTGGAAAAGGTGGCTGCTGCTGTGGTTGAGCAGGTGCTGGATCATGAGCGCCGTTTGTGATAGGCGCTGTGAATCCTTGTGAGTGTGTCGGGATTTGGTGTGAGAGTGGCTGTAATGGCGTCGAAGATACTCCATCTTGCTTTGGTAGCGTAGGTTGTTCGACGGGCGCGATAGAAACAGGAGCCTCTGATACCGCAACATTACCATTGGCAATAGTATTCGACACCTCTACTGGAGGCAGAACTGAAGCTGACGGTGCGGATTCTGTCGGCTCCACGGTGGTGGGCACGTGACTTTCAGGTTGTCGAGGAGCACCATGCCCTGCCAACGGTGCCCCAGACGTATGATTTGGTTGACTTGTACCATTCGTTGCGCTTGTATTTTCGGTGGAAACGCCATTGGTGCTGGCATTTTGAGTTTGGTCAACAGCGCCTTTCCCATATCGCAGCGTGACCATGAGGCTCTTTTCTTCTTCCTCTTCAGATGATGAGGCTTCATCATGGGCATCCTCATCGTCGTCAAGTTCCATTTGATCAGGCTCGTCTTCGTCTTCGTCACCTCCGTCCCATGAGGTCGCGTCCTCTTCATCCGAGTCAACTGTGCGGTTAAGCCGGCCGCCATTGGTGGCACCTCGACCTGCAGCTCGCGTAGATCGACCGTGTGATGGATGTTGCTGAGGCTCTTCTGAAATATCTGACCGCACATAATCTCCAGTTGCAGGCGATGCACGGTCTGAGACCTGACCGCTATGAAGGGTTTCGCCATACAGACCAGTAGCGCGAGATCGCACTTGGCGACCACTGGCAGTGACAGTAGGACCAGAAGGTACAGCAGGAGTATCGCGCCCAGATGTACGTGCCGATCGTCGAGTACCAAGATCTGAATCAAAGTCTTCTTCATCTGAAAATGTATAGCGAAGGCGCTTTCCACGAGTGCGACCTTCGTATAGAGAAAATCCAGGATCGGGGCGGGTAAAGGCTGCATTTCGCTGGATGCGGTACTCGCGACGCTTGCGCTTCTGTAATATGGTTAGACAAGTCTATTAAAACAGATTACAAGCAACTTACCACTTCAGATGCCTCAAATCGAGGAATGGCATTGAGTATCCGTTCACCAAGAGCCTTGGCTTCTTTACGTCCATCCTCATCTTGAAGCTTGGCCGCGACAATTCTCAGTTCATCCATGTCGCCAGCCACACTGAACCAATCTACCTTCTTCCTCTTGTGTGGGTCGGTCTCGCGGTAAACTCGAAAGTGGGTGTCGTTTTGGCCCTCGACCAGCCAGTACCGACGCTTGTCACCATCATGACCCCATGGTTGTACTGAAAGTGGAATGTTTGTGTCTAGTCTGTCTTTGGTTGTTCGTGCCTTGTATGCATCGTTGATCATGCCTTTGACGATTTCGTTTTGGTTGAGGCTCCACATGGATAATGTGTGCAAGAGTGTAATCTGAAGAGTCAGTACTTGAAGTAGCACACCATTCAACATGTTAGACTTACGCGTTCCTTTGGATTCATTGTCTGAAAACTTCGACCACCACTAATGGGATTGGTGGTGCCCCATGCCCGCGGCCACTGTGACTTTTGGGTTTGAATGGCTTCTTCGAGAGCACGTCCATAATGGCCTTTCCTGTACACACATCCAACGTTAGCCAATCGTTTCCTAGTATTCAGAGACTCTATGCGACCAGCATTTGGGTGTATTCAAACGAAAAATCGGGGAGACTGACTCGACAGGTTTCTTGCGATTGAGGACCAGACCTAGCAGGGCGCACAGCAAACCTTCAACATCGGTTGATGGCGTACCCTCTGCAACACCTTGCTCAATGTCCTGAGGGCCAACAGTAGGCGCGCCACGGGGGAAAGCTTCGTTGAACCGCGATCGAAACATGACTATAAACTTTGCGCCCAAAAAAGTTAGCATTACACTGACGTAGTGGCTGACCGCGTAGGGGGAGGTGTCATGGCGCGACACGACGCGATTGACGCGTCCAGTACGTACAGCAATGTCTGGATTGTCCTCTGGAACGTATATGTGCTCTGGCGAGGGATCGCGCTTCTTGCGAGGCGGCGTTGGCGAGCGTTCTTTTTGTTTGAAGAAGGTCAATATATTGCCCTGCTTCTTTTTCGCGGGGCCAGATTTGGGGCCAGGCACAGGCGTAGTATCGACGGGCATTTCGTCGTCAGTCGACGGAGGCGACGAGAGAGAGGAGTCAGAGTCGGCCATGACGAGTGTTGGGGTTGCTTGATGGTGGTTGCCGTTGCGGTCGAGGGAGGTGAACAAGACCTGAGGCTAGGCACGTATGAGGTAATCTCTACTTTCGCTAGCCCAAAGATCGACTAATTAGATCCCTGTAAATCGTACTTTGGCTTGGATATACTGCTGGTAATCTGCAAGCTCTCGTGGCCAAGGAAATGCTTCCACTATTATACAAGACAAGCTTTTGGCAAGGAAACAAATGGTTAAGGTTTTCATTGTTGACTATCTCCCTACTACGCGTGATTCTATGCTGGTTCTATTCCTCATTCTTGATGCCAGATTTGGCGCGGAAGCTAACCGAATATCAAAACATCTGACTGGATCCTCTTGACCTTCAGAACCCCAACCATCTTTTGATGTAGATCGCGAGTGAAAGTATGCGATCATGTGAGGCCTATGACCCAGACCTATGCTGATGCCGGAATTCTCACGTGTGGTTGGGCCAATGCAAAACGATCAGCGTATTGGCTTTCATCTCCATCCCACTTTCGCCATCGTAATGATTTCATCCTCATCGATTACACATTTGAGGCGTCGTACGGAACACAATATTGCACTTACTAGTCCAAGATAAAGGAGTGAACGCCAAAGGTTGGAGGATTGGGACCACGCTCGAACATGCGACGGAGCGGTCTCAGGTGTCCCGAGCCGCCACCGAGTGCGGGGAAACTAGAGAGCGAACGCACAGCGATTGCGACATGCAAACCCAGGGTTTTCATGCCAGATGTGGTGTTGCTGTGAGGCGTACACGTGTCGTATGCGGATTAATAGCTCTGCCATATTCCGGAGGTGTCACTTTCCGAGGATGGATCGATAAAAATAACTGTTCCATAGTCTGAACTGACTCGAAACGTAGGGAAATACGATAGATCAACGTGGTGGTTGACGTAGGCCTCTTCAGGTGTGTCGAGAGTGTATCGCTTTGTTGCGATTTTTCTAGCCCAGGGAGACTTTCGTGGGGCAGCAGAGGGCCCCAGCCACTGAGCATCAACATACACCAGCAACACCAGCGAATTCCAGCTCTTGAATGCGCAATTAGATCCTATACAGAAGCAGGGCGGTTTCAACGGCAGTTTCTAGTGCACGCGTTAATACAACAATCGTATGAATACCACGCGACAGGAGCAAAAAAGAAAAGACACTCAGACAGCGCCATCCTTATACAAGTTTCGCAGAAAGTTGGACTGTGGTGCTGTGGGAGAAACGTCGAGTGCATAGGAGTGACGATCTGAGAGGTGAGTGTTGACGTTCGTTGGCAGGTCACGTGCTCAGCAGCGATGGTGGGGAGGGTGAGTGCAGGGCTGTCGACCTTTCAGGTAACTTGGCCTTTTCTAGAATTGCCGAGTGCTTTTGGCTGCAAAATACGGAACCGATTATTGCGGCTGTCATCAGGCACGGGCTAAGATACAATCTGGGAAGGAGGAGGAGTGGTGAGGAGAGATGCGGCGTCTGTCTCGACGAGTCTGGCCAGGCTAGAGGAGGATTAGGGGAATGGAAGGGCTTGACCTCAAGCCATGTGCGTTCCACAATTGCGGGAGGAGTTTTCAAGGTGGGAGAGCTAGTGCCAGTGGCGATATATATGGCTGCTGCAATGGCTGACTGACTGACTGACTGACTGACTGGAGGCAGGGAGTGAAGAGGATGAAACACGGCGGGACACATGGGATGGCGCGCACAGGGGCAAGAATGCAGGCGATGACGCTGAGTGGGTTCTTGCATCAGATGGCGGATGGGCGATGGGCGATGTGCGAGATGGGCGCTTGTTTCGGTGGGCAGAAATGCAGACGGAGGAAGCCAAAGATAGGAGCACGAGCGGCAGCGGTCGTGGATGGTTGTATGGTAAAGAGTGGGTGCAAGGGGCTCGATTGGCTGAGCATGGGCTGAGCGAGGATGGTTAATTCAAGTCGAGTAAAGTGTGGGTGTGTCAAGGCGACCGTTGGGAGAAGAGGCGGTTAGGCGACTAGAAGAAGAACTAGGCCGGGCCTGGAATTGACCGTCTTTCAGGGTTCACGCCGCTGGGTTTTTGACACGCGTTTTCCCCAGGGCCTTTTGTAGAGATTCTGCAGTTTAGTTGTCCCACCTGATTGCGACGCCTTCTCCTCGTTTGGGCTTGACCTTGTATCGATTTTGCGTCCTCTTCCATTCATTCATTCCCATTCACACTCGCATTGATTGCCTCCCTTTGACACTCGCTTGGATTGTTTGTTGTGGTGCTTGTGCTCTTTCCTTCGCCTGCGTCATTGAGCAGGAACCCCCCGGCGCTCCTGCCCGTTCCAACACCTGCGCATATCAACTGCCCGTCCCTCGCTATCACTGTCACTACTCTCTCCCTCCCCCACCCGTCTTGGCTCCTCTCTCTCCTTGCCAGCCGCCACCATGAACATGAACAAGAAATTCGATCGCTTGAAGCAATGGACCAACGAGAAGATGGGCGCAGAGGCCCGCACTGGCCTCTCAGACGAGTTCAAGGCCCTCGAGCTCGAAATGAACCTGCGCCATGAAGGTATGTCCAAGTCTGGCAGGAGCAGTGAATGCACGTGCTGACGCTTCAATTCCTAGGCATGGACAAAATGCAGCGATCCATGGCAGTGTACGTCAAGTCGCTGTCTAAGCGTGCAGAGGGCGACAACCGCGAGAAGCAGCTCCCTGGTGGCCACTTGGGCTCTTCCATGGTCACTCACGGCGAGGACTTTGAGCCAGACTCTGAGTTTGGCAACTGTCTGTCCTGTATGCTTGTTCCTCTACATCACTCATGTCCCACTCCTAACACGCTCAGCACTGGGTCGGGCAAACGAACGACTTGCTCGCGTGCAAGAAACATACGTTGCATCAGCCACTACGTCATGGCTCGAAGGCATTGAACGTTCCCTCGTGCAGATGAAGGAGTACCAGGTATGAACAGCCCCTACAACGACATACAATCTACCAGTCACTAACCAATTGCCTTCAGGCTGCCCGTAAGAAGCTCGAAACCCGCCGTCTTGCCTACGACACCTCCCTCGCCAAGATGCAAAAGTCCAAGAAGGAGGACTTTCGCATGGAGGAAGAATTGCGTGCACAAAAGGCAAAGTACGAAGAGACCAGTGATGAGGTCTACCGCAGGATGCAGGACATCAAGGAAGGAGAGGTCGACCTCGTCCAAGATCTCACCGCTTTCCTGGAGGCTGAGTTGAGCTACTACGACCGCTGCCGTGAGATTCTGCTCAATGTCAAGCGGGAGTGGCCGGTTAGGTGAGGCCACTTGTGACCAGCTAAGACATTCATTATTTGCTGACAGATGGCACAGAGACACGCCGCCGCCCCGCCCCGCCCGATCGCGGTCAAACACTGCACATGGCTACGCCGACCGATTCAATCCTGTCGAAGAAGAGCCCGAGCCAGAAGTACCTCGCATTACCATTCCAAAGTTGTCATCTCGTAGTCGCTCCCCTGGTGCGGCCACCGAGAGCTCACCGCCACGAAACTATGCCCTACGCCCGTCCCTAAGCCGCACTTCGACATATGAAAGCAATGGAAACCGCGACGATTCACCTGCTCGAAGGCTTGCACGCGTGCCCACTGATTCATCCACTATATCTGCTAGCAGGAACAACCTCCGCCCTGTCCGCAACGCCAATACCTTTTCCGACGAATACGAAGACGACTATGCCCCTTCAAACGGGCACAGACGCGACCGATCGCCTCCTAGCCCCGACCGCTCTTCGCAGGGCAGTAGCAGCGTCATGTCTCGAGCAGCTAGCTGGAGCACTGCGGATCTCGGCTCTACCGGAAAGAAAGCACCACCACCACCCCCACCATCAAGGGCGAAGAAGCCTCCGCCACCTCCGCCACCAATGAAGCGAAGTGCGTTGAGTGCCTCTGAAGTAGCACGATACTGATGATATTCTTATCTGCTTACTTCGTGCACTGACGCTTGAGATTTAGGACACAAGTCGATGTCGAGTCGAGTGGCGACTTTGTGAAGTCGATCATACAAGTTGCAACGAATGTATGCATTGAATTGTGTGAACTTGTGAAGAAAATAAAAATAAGTTGTGCTTTGAACGACTGCAGTGCAGTCCAAGCGCAATACCAATACCAGTCTCGGTCCTATTTCCTAACTGTACCAGACTCTTGGGCATTTTGGCGACTGAGCTTTTCCCATCCATTATTGAACTATCTGGCGTTATCAGGGCAAGGCAAGGCAAAGACCAGTCGGTCCCATTTCAGGCGTGTGTCTCAGGATGTGTATTTATATCTTTTTACTTTTGTTCGGCATGGGTTCTGGGCAGAGGGAAGATTCCGTTAGCTTTTATATTGTAATAACGGATGGACTTGAGCTTGAATTTGAATCTGAAAATGAAATTGAGACTTGAATATGGAACTGGAATTGAAATTTGAAAGTTAATTTGAGATGTGGCATGTGATTCTTTGCAATGTGCACAGGGACTAATCAAATTCAAAATGCCGGAAGAATGAGAATTTACATCTTTTATTTGTTTGAAGTATTCATAATGGTGTTTTTCGTAATTGTACAATCGCTTCACAAGCCTGGTCTTTCCCTCTTCCCGTTCCTATCCCAGAAAGCACTAATTCCTCTCCATTCCGATTATTTTTTTCCTTGCCTTTTCCGTGCTTTGCATGTCTGCCTGCCTCTCTTCTATTTCTATACTGGTAGTGATAATGAAGATTGATGAATGAAGTGAACAAAGCCCGATCTACACTGCTGCTGCTGCTCTGTGCTTCTTTTTGAAAGCTACGGCCGGGCCTTCTTGTGAACTGAACTGAACTGAACTGAACTGAACTGAACTAAAACTTCCGCGGATACGAAAGCGAACGCGGGGAGATAAGGTTGAGATTGAATGGGAATAAAGTTGAATTGAAATGTGAAATAAAATGGGGTGGATTAATGTTCATATTCTCGTTGTGAGGGGAAGTTCCAACTTTCCTGTAGGTCAAAGATGTTAGTTGCTGTTCTTTTTCCATTTCAAGGGGTGTCGAAAGACGAGGTGAAGAAGAATGAAACAATGCAAGAAGTGAAAGAAGGAAGTAGAGAGTAAAACTTGACGTACCCATTGCGCTAATCCACCTCCTGGACTTTTCATGCCTGCGCCAGGGACACCACCAGCACCGGCCGACGAGCCAAATGCATCGTTTGCGTTTTCTACGGGGACGAAGATGGCGCCTGGGTCGTGCTGGGCGCCCATTGCGCTGAAAATGTCGAAGTCATCGACGTTGTTGTTGGCTGCGTTCGCGGAGGTGGACCCTGATGGGGCGCCATTCAAGCTGCCTAAAAGGGAGTCAAAGTCGACGTTGAGGGTGTCGAGTGAGGTGGGGGTTCGTTGTAAATGGCCTTGGGGTTGCGAGTTCATAGAGTTGGGTGTGTGTTGTTGCTGTTGCTGGCCGAATGGTTGAGGGCTCGTTATACCGCCGCTCGCTGTGGAGAAAGATGGCAAGGGTTGTAAAGTGGGATGTTGCTGGGGAGCCATTTGAATACGCTTCTTGTTGAAACCTTTCATGACGTAGAAGGCCTCGAGATTCTCTTTCACGGTCCAGAGGAGATCAGAGCAGCGCTCACGAACGCCAACGCCATAGCAGTGACCGAAAATGTGGTCAATCAACGTGGACATGCGCTCTTTTCGAGGAAGGTCGGGCGTACGATAGAGTTCTGTGAGGAGGAGAAGGACTGCATGGTATTGTTGGTAGGTGGTAGAATACCATGCCCAGGCACTGAGCGATGGGAGCGTGTCGAGCGTTGCGCCGATTTCTAGTGTTGTGAGTGCTGCACTAAGTAGAACATCCCGCAGTCTATTCTCGGATTCTGAGCGTTGTTGTAACGATGTCTGAGGGAGATGTCGGTACAGCAACATAGAGTCGCAGCGAGACATGAGCAGTGTTGCTACAAGCCCTGCATATCGCTGAATCGGCACTGTGGCATCGAGATATTGCATGTACTTCAAGTGTATTTGTCGTTTTCGTGCTTCGACTCGAGCTCGAAGGTCATGCAATGTGATGTGTTTCCGGTCCATTTCAATTCTTCCACGGAATATCAAGCGATGGATCTCGTTACACTCATAGCGTATTAAGGATAACGTGACATCGGACCAACCCTCGGTGGAACTTGGGTTTTGCTGCCATTTCGGGCTGCCGAATTCGAAGACATCGTCATCCACGTTCAGTGGTAAGGCAATATCGAAATCGTCTGATCGTATCGAAGGATGGGGTCCTTGTGCTTCGGCCGTCTTAAAGTCCAAGAAACAAATCTGGTACCACAAAAGAGACCGGACATGTCGTTGCAGTGGCGTAAGGCTATTCGCTGAGCTATAACTGAGACGGTGGATGCCGATACACTGCGCTAATCGAACCAATGCGCCTACAACGACCGATGTTGCTCGCGAGATCTGTGCTCTACAAAGAGGTATCTGGAATGGTCAGTCAGCTAATTCCACCAAATAAGTCATGAATCGTCAACTCACCAGATAAATGGTCAATGCCTGCAACGTTCGAATATTCGATGTCTTTGCCCAATGCGCACGGAGCAATGCTCGTTCTGTAGCTTTTTGAAGTCTCAAAAATAAATCTTCCTTGGTAATACCAAATTGAGATTTGGCTTGTAAAGGAGACACTGACGCAGCGGCTGCCATACACACAGCCAGCACAAGAGCAGTGCATGAATTCTGATTTGGATTACCAATTTCAATGTTCAGCCAAAATCGGTCAAATAGCCGTTTAAAGGATGGAATGTGCAGCACGTGCGCTAGTGGACTGACTGCCTCTATGTACCGAATGAAGAGCGCTTCCGCTTCCATTTTGGTCGGCAATTGGGGTGGTTCAACGTCGCCGTTCTGATGTACGGGAATGGAACCACCCAGTAAAAGATTCAATGAAGGAGCCAAAGATGGCATTTGCTCTGCTGCCAACAGCTGAGATGGCTGTGGTGCGCGAGGACCCGTCATGGACGAAGATGACGGGGGGCGCTCAGACAAGAGCTTTCCAAGCTACAATGGCAATTTCAGCTTCTGTATCATGGCGTGATGGCAGCTTAAGAAAACAAAACGAAGAGGGCGGACAATACCTCTTCGGCATACTGGGGACGAAAGAAACCCGTCACATTTTCGCAAATGATCATTCGGCCGATTCGAATGGTGAGATCAGTTGCGATCTGGTCTTCATCGTCATTTTCGTCCTCGTAGACATCATCTTGCGTGACCTCTGGCTCAGCAGGCAATTGCTCCCAGGCGTCTCCGTCGGCTTCGACATCCTGCTGATAGGCTTCCCATTCGTAGTCCCTGGGCGGCGTACCTGGGGTTGTGGTGTCGATTGAGTTGGAGGTGTCATATTTGTCAGGCAGATCTGCACTGCTGTGGGTGCGCACGGGGAGATTCTTGGTCCAGTCGGGCACTGTAACTCCAGCACCGCTTTTGCTGGCAGCTCGCTCTCGCTGCTCCCTCTCTTTCTTGCGGGCAGCGCTCTCAGGCACGGTGATAAATACACACTCGCGCCCAAAGGCAGTGCAGTTCTGGCAGGGGTGCGTCTTTGAGCATCGCGACTTCCGCGTGCGACACTCGACGCATGAATTGATCGGCCGGGGGTTACGTCTGCGAACGACTCGAGACTGCAGCACCTGTTGTCCTGGTTCTGGCATGTCTTGCTCCGTTCATTTTCGTGCCATTTGTTGAGGATTGAAGTTGTGGCTGACGTCTCGGCGGCAAGGTGGAGAAGCGGTCCGGTGTAGGCGACTATGCTGCTTTAACTGCAAGCCGCAGATCGGGGTCACGTGACCGGAGCCTCAGCACTGCAAAGAATTCTAGGCCAAGCCAGAGCTAGCAGTCTTGCAGTATGGTTGCTGGCCTCGGAGCCTATCGGAGCCCATGCAGGTACACAAAGCACCACACTGTCCCCACGGCCGTGAGCTGGGAGAAGCATGTCATTTTGCTTGCAGACGCCGTTTTCAGCCAATCACTTCCTCCCGTCTGATCAGTCGTCTTGGGCAAAACCCCGGGAGTATCAGGAGAGCTCGGGAGCAAGAGGCACGCAAGTAATCACTGAGGCATTTGTCTTACGCCATAGCCCAGCAATAGTCGGTCCTATGGTGGGCGGGCCGTGTATTTTGACTAAGAAATACCATACTACCACCCGCATTTTGGGGTGTGGTGAATGCTTGATCCCCCGCATTCCAGCTTCTCTTCCCCATCACTGGCCATTGGCCTATGAGAACACAGTGTCATGTTTCCAGAAGCTCCTCTATCCCTCACGTGTGCATCATGTCCTTCCCACTTCTCTCCGCAAGCGCGCGGCGGCTGATGTTGGTGGAGGCTCTGGCCAAGACTCGACTGCGTCTTCCACCTCCTCCAAGAACGTGGAGCTGTTATGCACTGTCGTCCCGCCAAGTACCACACGGACCCCGGGTGAACTCGCGTTGACCTGAGCAACCATCTTCGCTTCCTCGTACGTCGTCCCGCCTACCATGAAGACAATGATATCCTGTGGCTTATCCTTGGTTGACCCTCCGCCCTCGACAAATGGATATACTTGCTGGCTAAGACGACCTTTAATCAGGTCCTGTAGTGTAGCCTCGAGTCGAGGCGAATGCTGTGTGTAAACATTCTCCACACCCTTCAGTCCTTTCAGGCGATCTCTGGCGCCTCCAAAAAATGATCCTGGTTGGAACAGGTCTGGTACCCCGCCCGCGGTTGTCACGGCCTGTAACGAGTCGTGATAGGTCAAAAGCTTCGTTATGAGATTGATGCGGTGCCGCGACAGGCCACCCGCCACGCTAAGCAAATCAAGTAACATGGCAGTCGAATTTGCTGATGTCTTGGAGTAGCGCAAGGCGTAAATTGCAACCAACCGTAGCTTGTTGTTTGCGGGAACTTTCGGATCCTGGATGATCTTTTGCAATGTCTTGACGTCGTTGGAGTGGTTGTCAGTGCATGCTAGACTTTGCTCCAGCTCGCTAATGTCAAGAAGGCTTTCTTCGCCAACTCTCCGACTCAGTTCACCAACAAGAGTGACGTGCTTGGTAACGTTGCCTGACAATTTTCGAAATTCTGGAAAATCCTCAATGAAGCGTTTCATGTCTGCTATCGAATCGAGCTTCTGTGAACCTTGTTGTTTCGAGGCAAACTGCTCGACATACTCCTTTGCATTTTGTCCAAGGTCGCCAAAATTCAGGTACATGTTCTTTTTGAAGAATGGATCTTGATCTTGAGATAGAACAATCTCCTTTAATTCGGGTCGGATTTCAGGTACATCTCGTAGATCGACTCTTCCTGTTTTTATGCCAAGTAACTCGTGGACCATGGCTTGGTAGGTCCATTGTGTGAGCAAGGGTGTGACAGGGTCGTCTCGTCGATCTACTATCAGAAGGATTGGAGGGGTATCCGTTTTTCGAAAGTCAAATAATTGATCTTCCTGTGTCATGTGGTATCGCACTTCTGTCGCCAGCTTTTTCACGGGCAGACTGTTCTTCTGATATCGTATCAAGGGCTTCTTTTTGAGTGCCAAAAGCAGCGCCATAACCGCTTCAGTGGATCGTTGTAGCGCATCTTGGTTCCATGAGTCTGGGCTGGTACTCCATATCCTGTGATCAGGGAAACCCAGATTAAGGGACATGAGATCAGGGTTTATGACGAGAAAGTCGGCAAAATACTCTTGCACTGCTCGCACGACCTCATGATCATCTGCCTCTGCCAATCTCTCGAGCGATGACTTTTTGATAATATTGCTAAAGTCTGACATTGTCAGCTGCCATTCCAAGCACTGTGACCTGCATATCCTCACATATATGGTATTCGCCGTACTTGGGTTCTCGTAGCTCCTCAATTAAGCTCTGTATCGATTCGGGTGATGGTCGCACGAAGCAAAGACATCGAAGATGGCGCATCTTCTCTCGTTTTGGGTTGTCCAGCCGGCTGCCATATTATTAGATCTCTCGCGGTGCTAAAGGCAGGTAGAAGTTACTCAGTGAGATAAACCTCATGGTTGAGGAGGGCAGATTGTGTAGTGGCCATGGACATTATAGACACCTAATCAAGGTTAGAATGACTTGGCATAGCCGCACGACAGAGGAGACAAACCCACAGTCTCATTGTCGAGCAGGAGTATCTTCATTTTGGCCGCAGTGGTGCCTGTCGCTGCGCTGTCTCCAGCTGACACCATTTTGGTGATGTAGCCGGAGACGGCTTGTACAATGTCCATGGTTGGTTACAGTTGATCTAGTAGGAGTGTTTGTGTAGAAGGAGTATTCAGGTGATATCAGCTATGCGCTGGTGGGCTCTAACATGTCGGCGCCTTTGACGTTGACGTCTATGAGCTACCCTGGCTCGAGCGCGCGTCGCGGAGCTGCATCGACCTGTTAGCGCGTGCAAGGCGCCAAGCAAAGCACCATTGGAAGCATTAATTACAACCACAACTCACATATAATTATTCTCAAGCTCATTTCTGAAGTCTTGTTGATTTCTAATTGTTGGTTTTATCACTTCTAGAACTGCAGAACTGCCAATCAGAATGCCCTGGCACGGGCCTGCCTCATGTTTTCCAGTGGGACGTGCTAACTAATCACCGTTTCCCTCTCCTGTGACCTGCAAGTCAAGCATGCATCGATGGCGTTATGCTGCACGAAATCAAAACTATGCCAATCCTCGCGAACTAGCTCTAGAATTCGTTCCCAAACTTTCTGAAGCCCCGCCACTTTTTCACATGTGTTCAGCTGGTTAGTAAGCACTTCATTGCGGAGTGACGTAGGTGCTATTCACTCCGAGCATTTAACAAGACTGGAAAAACCACTCCGTTCTCTGACAAAGCGTCCATTTGTCAGTCGGTGTATTTATACTTGAGTCACCGTCTAGTGTTTGCCATATCGATCCTGCGAATCCACTCAACTTCAACTACTCAGCTCCAGCTACACTCACCATGACGAAGCTCTTCATGTACGTCCTGCTCGACTGAAATCCGCTCTAAGCTAACACTGGGAATAGCACGGGCGTGACAGGCTACATTGGTGGGGATGCTCTCTATGCCGTGGCAAACACCTACCCCGATCTTGAAATTACCGCAATTGTCCGTAACAGCGACAAGGGTGCACTAGTAGCAGCTCAATATCCCAAAATCCGCCTCGTATATGGCGATCTTGATAGTGCTCAACTCCTCATTGAAGAGGCATCCAAAGCAGATATTGTTCTCAACTGCGCCGATTGTGACCATTTGCCCGCTGCCGATGCTCTTGTTGCGGGTCTATCCAAACGCCAAAAGCCAAGCTATTTGATCCACACGTCTGGCACTGGCGTACTAGCTTACGAGGATTTTGAACATCAAACCTACGGCAAAGCACGTGACACTGTCTTTGACGACTGGGATGGCATTGGCAAGGTTACGTCAATTCCAGACACAGCTACTCACCGCTTGATTGACAAGGCTGTGCTTGCAGCGGATGAGTCGTCTGATAAGATCAAAACTGCAATTGTTTGTCCACCTTGTATCTACGGTCCGGGCCGTGGACCTGGGAATAAAAGAAGTGTACAAGTCCCAGACATGGCTCGAGCATTGCTCAACCGTCACAAAGGGTTTGTGATCAACGAAGGCGAAAATTTCTGGAACGAAGTCCATGTCCAAGATCTCAGCAACGTGTTCCTCGCCTTAGTCACTTCTGCCCTTGAAGGTGACAAGGGGAAAGCTACATGGAACAAGGAAGGATACTATTTTGCCGAGAGTGGGGAGTTCACCTGGGGAGAGGTTGCCCGAACCATTACTCAAATTGCTGCAGATAAGAAACTTGTAAACACTGCTGAATTTGATACCATCTCTGCGGAGGATGCGAACAAACTGCGATTCGCTGGAAGTTATCTTTGGGGCACAAACTCTCGCTCCAGAGCCATTCGTGCGAGGAAATTGCTTGGCTGGGCTCCGCAGCAGAAGAGTTTGCATGCTCTTTTGCCATCTGCTGTTGAGGCTGAAGCAAGGGAGCTTGGTTTGATCAAAGGACATGCTGCATTGGCTGCGGGCGAAGGTCAATTGACAGTTTGAAGAGTTGTTTGATCCATGATAAGGTGGTGGAAGTGGGCAGAGTTTGTAGGTGAATGATAAATTCTGTGTGCATTGTATGAACTATTCTTCAATTGATTAAACCTTTGATTTTGCGACGCAAGATGGTCATTCGATGTATTAACACAGCCAAGTAATAGTGAATCTCATAAAGTCGCACATCCGGCTTGGAAGGGGTTCAAGACAAGAAGCCCCATACGAAAAGTGCGGTGTCCAAACGACAGGTCAGGATCATCTCTCTAATTCAATACATTGTGGCATATCTCCTAGGTTGCATGTTCCAAGAGATGAGACCTAGAAACTAAGTTTTCGCAAGTTATCCGACTGGCCGCTACGCTGCTTACGTTATGCACGACCGTTAGTCGTCTCTGATTAATGCCCATTTGGGGTAAATCGCATTTCACCGCAAAACAGCGGATCCCTTTCCGCCTGGCTATTCAATTGTTTATCATACATCTACACCGTTTCACGACGCTTTAATTGTCATTGCGAGCGCCAGTGATAGGTGATAGCGCTCTGCTGCCGTCTTGTGGGTTGTTCTCGGCTGAAATGGCGGACAGCATAATAGCGCCGGCATCCATATACGGATAGCACGACGAAACTCTTATGCAGCGGTGATGGTCAGATAGCGCAACCCAGAATGACGACCAATAATTGAACCCTACCTTTGGATTACGGAACACACGAGTCCATCGAGTAAATCGCCCTCGAAGGGAATCATTGCGGTCATGTCGTGCATCACCACATCCAATGACAAAGCAATTCGGGTGCCACCTTACCGAAACAGGGAGGTGCAGCCGACCATTATCAGCGGCAGCTATCCGCACTACACTCATGTCACCACAAGCGAAGGCCCGATGTCTGCGCCGTTCTATCAAACCCCACTCCGACTAGACCTGGTTCCGGAACATATATCGTGTCGCGGAACTAGAGAAAGGCATTTGCTGCCAGTATAAAGTCCCCTTCACCCCGCTATACGTCTCTGTATCTTATACGATTCTTTGTCTCCTCACGCCGCCCTCCATCTTCACATATCTTGTGGCACTGGGCATAACACAACTCACATTACTCTACAACACATCAAGGGCTTCACCATGGCTCCACATCCCTTTAAGATTCTCAACGTTGAGGAGACTCGCATAGCCCGCGATGTTATCCTTTCGTTACATCCCAAGACTGTTGTTGATTTTCGGGAGATTTATCTCCAAGAGCCAGAGAAGGAATTGATGAAACAATACCTTGAGCTCGAACATGCAGCACAGCCAGGCCAATCGCCAGCATCAAGAAAGCTTCCTCGGTTAGCCAAATGCCAGTATGATGTCATTGGCTCCGATAAGATTCCAGAGTATCACGAGTCGATAGTCGATGTTGAGCTGAAGAAGAGGGTGCGACATGAAGTTGTTGGCAAGGAGAAGCAGGCCTCTCTGACTCTGTGGGAATTCGAGCACCTCGTCAATGCGTGCAAGGAGAGCAAGGAATTCCAAGACGCAATTGCTGAATTCGAATTACCCGAAGGATTTGAGCTGGTAGTCGAGCCTTGGTAAGTTAATATTACTCACGTGACTTTATCTTGCTAACAAAAACAGGCCATATGGTGGACTGGACTATGGTGCTGAGAACCGAAGATACTTCCAAGGACTTTGCTTTGCCCAGGATACTAGGAACAACAACCCTGATTCCAACTTTTACGCCTACCCCTTGCCAATTATTCCCGTCATGGATGCCAAGCAGAAGAAGATTGTTCGTCTTGACCGTTTGGCAACAGGCGGCAAGGGCGATTCTCTTACTGGCAAGACACATGCTAAGCGTGTTCTTGACCACTGCAAAGAGGCAGAATACGTCCCCGAGCTTGTATCCGGTGGTGTCCGAAAGGACGTCAAGCCAATCAATATTACCCAACCAGAAGGACCATCCTTTAAGGTCTCGGATGAGTCGCTCGTTGAGTGGCAGAAGTGGAGATTCCGTGTCTCATTCAACCCCCGTGAAGGCGCCGTCTTGCACGATGTTCATTACGATGGGCGAAGCATTCTCTACCGAATGAGCATTAGCGAGATGACAGTACCATACGGTGACGCCCGAGCGCCATTCCACCGCAAGCAAGCTTTTGACTTTGGTGATGGTGGAGCTGGTAACTGCGCCAACAACTTGTCATTGGGCTGCGATTGTCTCGGTGTCATCAAGTACTTTGATGCCGTTATTATCGGTTCTGATGGTGAGCCCAGGGTTCATCCCAACGTTATCTGCTTGCACGAGCAGGACAATGGCATTGGCTGGAAGCACACCAACTGGAGGACTGGACGTGCGGTCGTTACCCGTATGCGTGAGCTTGTTGTTCAGTTCATCATCACATTGGCCAATTACGAGTATGTATTTGCCTACAAGCTCGATACCGCTGGTGGAATTACCCTTGAAGTCCGTGCCACGGGTATTGTATCCGTTGTAAACATCGACCCTGGCAAGACCTCAGATTACGGAAATGTTGTATCAAGTGGCGTTCTCGCACAGAACCATCAGCACATTTTCGCTGCCCGTAAGTCATATCTCGATGTCCTTTTTGGTTTCAGAACTAACATTTGAACAGGCCTCGACCCTGCCATTGACGGCCACAACAACACCGTGACTTACGAGGAATCTCATCCAGTTCCTCAAAATCCCGAGACCAACCCCAACGGCAACTTCTACGAGATCAGGAAAACGACCGTCTCCAGCTCTGCCGGTCTTGATGCCAACCCCACCGATCACCGTGTCTTCAAAATTCTCAACCCAACCAAGAAGAACAAGCACTCTGGTAACCCAGTCGCCTACAAGTTCTCTCCTCTCCCAACACAAAAACTACTCGCCATCCCAGGCACCATCCAAGCCCAACGTGCTCTCTTCACAAACCACCACGTTTGGGTCACCAAATACCACGACGACGAACTCTTCGCCGCCGGAAAGTACACTCTGCAATCACAACTCGAGCAAGGCGGCGTACACGACATGGCCGCACGCAAGGAATCCGTCGAGAACACCGATCTCGTCGTCTGGAACGTATTCGGCCTCACCCACAATCCCCGTGTCGAAGATTGGCCAGTCATGCCCGTGGAGATTTACCAGGTGCACTTCAAGCCAAGTGATTTCTTCGAGAGGAACCCTGCGATTGATTTCCCCAGCAAGCGCAATGAGGCGAGTGTGCTTGTTGAAGGAAAGGACGGCTCTTGCTGTGGGGAGAAGTTGTAAATTAGTGTTGGATAAGCCATTTAGTAAATTATTAGTATTGTATATTCAAAAACTTGTGCATTTGATATTGTGAAATGCAACTAAAATTCGTCATTTGTGATATGTGTTTTACTGTGGAAGATAAACGTTTTAGAGTAAAGTAAAATTCGGAGTTGGTTGGTTGGTGGTATTGAATTGCGTTCGAAAGAAAACCAGGATGCGAAAACTGCCTAGTAGATGGCAACGGTTAATAGTACCACTAAACCACCGATGCAGTAGTAAAACGCAGCACCCACCCCCGGATAGAACCTCAAGTAAAATTCCAAGTAATCCCAAGTGACAAGTAAATCAGGTACTTTTATTTTTTGGTTTTATGAGTACAAGCTACGAAGAAAAGAAAATAATACTTCTCATACACGCATACTTGGTAACGACTAATTTTACGAAAAGAGCTTGGCACACTGCTACTTCAACGAGCCACGAAAGACATACACCCAAACACAACAAAGTTCCAAAACGAGTGAATTGAGCAGAGACTATACAAAATACACAACAGAATCCCCTTTAATCAAATCCACCTAAATCCCATCAACACATTTCATCAAGGAAACGCTTTACCTATTCTGTTCTACTCGCTGGTACTCTCGACCTCCGCAGCAGCCCCATTCTTCTGGCTATCGCCACCATCGAGCGGCACGTTGAGCCCAAGGCGATCTCGCGTAGAGTAAGCAGTGATGCCTCCCTGAGGTCCGACTTCAGTAATGAGCTCCTTACGTTTGGTATCGACTAGCAGGCGGATCAGATCCGGGCGCATGTAGTGCCCGGAGAAGTCGGCGAGGGCCTTGGTGAGGTGGCACTCGTCGAGGTCGATCTGGGAGGAGTAAGTTAGCGGGATGAGTGTGACGGGTGGGGGTGAGAATGGGTGAGAAGGCGAGATGCTTACGTCGACGAAGAGGAGGCCGTCAAAGTCCTTGTCGGGCTTGACGACGAGGGTGCCGTCGGGCTTGTAGATGCGTGCGTGGCCGTTGTAGGTTGTGGGATCGGTCTCGGGCTCGACGCCTTCTGGGGTGTTCTTCTTGAGGCCTTCTTTGCTGAGCCTTTGGAAGGGGGCGAGGGTCCAGGTTCCGGTTTCGATGGCGTAGGCTGGAGTGACCAGGTCGGACGCTGGGTCTGCGACGTTGGTTGCTGGATCGGGGTACTTGAGTGTCTCCTTTCCGGGATAGATGGGCCATGCAGCAATGTGGATTTGCTCGCCTTCCGAGACGTTGAGCGACTTGAGGAAGGGGTTCATGTTCTCCCAGCAGTTCAGTTGTCCGAGACGACCGAGCTCGGTCTGAGTGACAGATTTGAAGGTGTCGCCGGAGCCGTCGCCATAAACGAGCTTCTCGACATGAGTGGGCTTGATTTTGCGGCGGTGGTTGATGACCTCGCCAGTGGGATCAATCAGAGCCTGAGCGAGGTACAGGGTAGCATGATCAATCTCGGAGAAGCCAAGAGAGACATAGCTGGTTGATGTTAGCAACGAAAACGACTCAGTGATGGAAAAATTACATTTGGTTATCACGAGCAGCGCGACGGATGCGCTTGAACTCCTCCGAGTTAACGGGAAGAGAGTTCTCGCGATAGCTCTTCAGCATTGGAAGTGATTGCTGGAAGTTGACCTTCCACATCCAGTACGGATATCCGGGAATCCATACTTCAGGGAAGGCAATGAGCTTACATCCAGCAGCTCCAGCTTCGTTGATGAAGTTGATGGTCTTCTGGACACCTGCCTCACGATCGAACCAGCATGGCTCAGAGGTGACAGCGGCAGCTTTGTACTTGGTGAGAGGCATTGTAAAGATTGGTATTGCTCTTGAGATTGGATTGACTGATGATTGAGTAGATGGAGTTGATTGAATGAAGATCTAAAATCTCACTGCGGCGCGGTCTTTATACCAACCTTCGATTACTATACGAACATCATGTGGTGCCTCGCACTTCTCAACCGTGCCGGTAATCCCTTGCGAATCATCATGTTGGTGAGTTTGTGCGACATAGTCGTCTCCAATGAACTGACTTCTCCGCCATGATCCACAGAAGGGATGAGTTGGCATTCAATTTCAATCGAATCACCAATCTGTCGTATGATGAATCACTATCCGCCATACTATATTGCCCCTCTTGTGGAGCGGGCTGACTGTTACGACGGTTCGAGAGCTGCGAACTAACATCTTACACTTCGCTTCGTAGTCACATTTATTGAAATGACACCATTGCACGGCCCGTCCCATGTACGATTAAAGACTTGTGCTCGTAAGATAGAATGATTGGTCGGCATGCGTGCGGCATGTTATCGTCTTGCAGATGCCGTAGATGCCGTTGTAAAAGGGAAGATCGGCGTTTCGGCATGTCTACATCGTATAAGAACTCAGAAGACGTGCGCAAACTTGAACGCCATGTTAAAACCAGTTCATTTTTAGTTGCTAGCAATGGACCGAGGCTCAATTCGGCGCCAAATCGGAAACAACTGAGAGAAGATATGGGGGATTCACTTAGCAGGAGGCGATAAATTGCATATAAGTCGGGATTTATCAAGAACACGACGAGCGATGATCAGTAGCGGAAATGGAAAACACTGATAGATTAATAGTGGCTCCTGTAATTGTTTCATAAGTGGTGATTGTTTCGTGCTGGACTTTGATTATCAAAGGCGTATTTCACGTCTGCAATAGACATCTTCAAGCTAATGACTGTGACGAGATACACCATGTGAAAAGTTGATATTGAAGAACAATAAGGTTGACGAACATGAGGTTCTATCTCCAGATTGTTGTGCTCTCGAAAAATAATTCATGGAAATTATGCGGTTTCAAAACTAGAGTGAAGCGACAAACATAGTATTGTTTTCGCAAGTCAGACTTGGTCCTCTATCACAGTACATGATACCTTTGACTGTTCGTAACTCTTGAGAGAATTCCTATTTTATGCGCCTTGGTTCATTTATTGCAAAATAACTTGCAGCATGGCCTAACTACTTGCGCTTACGTGTATCTTATTCGTTGCGTTGAATCACGGACAACCTTGTGAGATACAATATGATAATCTTCACACGATTAACGCTTTGACTCCCTGTGCTGTGACGTAGGCAGAGAAATCTCTAATCAAACCGAGTCCTACTCTTGTATATTCATTTTCTGTTTCGCTCAATCTCACAACTAGCATAAAGAACTCGAAATGGTACTTCGCTAGAATAACACACCTATCTGCATCAAGGTTTTCGCTCGCATGTATGTCATACTTTATCCAACCAATATCTGCTCCTTCCAAGTTCAGAATTCGATGCGTTCTATCTTCTGGTTGAAGAATGCATCCTTGAAAAGACCGAATGCAAGCAATCAAGACAGGCTCCGCATTCCAACTCACTTGAATGTCTGCATTCTTCATGTCCTCGCAATACCGAGCATCGAACTCAATCTCGCCATGGTAAGCCATCCATGACCAAGAAGGAACGTTCTCAGTCTTATAGTTGATTCGGGTTAAATGAGTATCTGAAGCTCGCTTCCAACAGAGACACATAGGAAGAAAGGGCTCGAAGATACCAAATTTTGATTCACACTTTAAGGCTTGTGTGATGCGGCTTTCCAACCCGGATATTGCAGCATATCTGTCCGTATTCTTTGTCAATTTTCGTCTTGAGTATTCTTCAAAGAGAGTAAAGATGAAAGCCTTGACATCGAATACACGGCGATCACGACTGGAGGCAAGGATCCGAGCTGGCGTGTCGAGCATCATAAAATTTTCTACAGCCAGTGGTCGGCTGAATCCAGACACAGATTAGAAGAAAGATATTCAAATATTGGATGTTGTTCACATGCCTCTTTAAACGAGTCTGAGTCTCGCAGCAAACTCCAACTCCACATTCGAAATAAACCTGGTTGGCGCTAAAATGGATAGTTCGCCTGGACAAAATCCTCTCTTGTAGCACCCATGCACGCTTATTTAGAGGTGCATTATTTACATCTTTTGCAAAGTCGTCAATATCCGTGGAAATGTAGAATGGCTGTCCAGAGGCATCTTGTACGTAAATGTGTTCACTGCTTACTGTTCGCTTAAGAAATCCCGCTTGAGAGTCAATGGCCGATGTTGCGGCGATTGTGCAATAAGCTCCGGCATAAACATCTTCCATACGCGCGGCTTCGTATTTCCAATCATCGTGATTCCCCTGCAAGATGCAGAGGGAGTCGATCCAGAGAAATCGGAGGTTTAAATTCTGTGCCACTCGAACAGCATCACGGAACGTATTTGGTAAATCAGAAATGTTGAAACCATGCTGCCGGGCTTCATAATTTTCATCAGTTGTACAGAATTGGCGTTCCTCCTCTCTGGTCACTTGGCCCCAACAATGGGAAAGTGCGGCGTATTTCAAGATCTTATTTTTACCACACAGTATGAGACGTAGAGAATTGGAATGAAGAGTTCCAACATCCAAAAGTCTGCTTGGTGGTGCCATTCTGCCTGTGGACTTACAATCATGGGATTCATCGCATTGCTGAAGCCATGCCCGAAGCAGTGCATATTGTACGGGGCTTCCAGCTTCTGGCAATGGGAAGCCAAACTTCAAATCTTCTACTCGTGGGTCCGGTGGCCCTGATTGATTAATGCCCAGTAAGTATGACTCATCTAGGACATATACGCTGAAGTTACTGACATAGACTTGATCCTAGCTGAAAAAAAGGGATCATGTGTCCCACAGACTGGCCTCTGTCGCGCACCATGGCCAACTTTGAGTCTCTTCGAACGATTGAATATCGAGGCTGGCCGTGGCGTATGCGATGTCGTTTGCTTGCTCGGATCAACAGATCACACACCCGACAGTCGCTCTCAGCACCACCGAGATCACCGAATTTAATAATACCCGTGACATCTAAAATCGGCGCGCATTTGACACAGCACCTGATTATAGGCGCAAGCGGTAGTAGGTCTGTGAGCAGGATTTTCGATTCTGGGGTTAAGTTCTGGTAGAACGTGGTAAAGAATTTGTTGTCATAGCTGTGAAGCCATGTACGGTAGCCCTGATGTGTGTTAAGACGTACCCGAAGCTTAAAATAACATCACATTTGTACATCCGCTCCTCTACTTGCCTTCTTTTGTGCCACAAGGCAAAAAATTATCAGCAACAACTTCGTGGCCAAACCAACGATCTACTTACCCAGGAATAATGAGTCTAGCCAGAGCAGCTGAAGCAACTTCGGAATTGATACATACATCTCGGAATATGTAACTCGGCAGGTACCTGCTCAATAACCGTTCATAATTGTCCATAATTTCACTCGCAAATAATAAGATGAATGGAAATAGAAGAGAGAAGTACTATAAGAGCTAACGATCAGTGACTGAAAATGTCTCACTGATGTGAAATGTAAGATCATTCGATCGTACCCACAAAAGCGGGGTAGATGAGCTCACTGCTGCCCAGGCACACCCATTCGCTAGAAGTTGTCCTATAAGATTGGAGATTGGAGTTCAGCCTCGTCCAGAGACATGTGAGAGCATGTGACTTCAACTACTGCGAGTGCGGTTGGCGAGATTATTATTTGCGCAATAATACCTTAACAATCTGAAGATAACGACTGAAAGAATCATTTTTGAATTCCTTGCTGAATCGTCGCTTTAAAAACTGGTGGTCTAAGTCATGTGATCTCGATTTGAACAGTTGAGAAACAGGAGGAAGGAACGACCTTCACTCCCAAAACTCTAATTCAACCTCACCTCTACTGTTCTCATATTGTGCGTCGGCCCAAATTGAAATAATTGCACACATGCACCGACAACGCGCGATCTCCTGACGGTATTGGAGTAATCTTGCTTCGGCATTCCTGCGTTCTTCACATACTATCGTCAAAGTATGAATAGCTGTCTGCTCACTGTGTTGCGAGTTATCGATTATTCGACACCAGTTGCAATTGAATTGCACCCGTTTCGCAGTCTTGAAATTCCGTGGCATTGCGCCTTCGGCAGTGTGGTATCCCTCATCTTGAACACATTTGCCTTCGCAGAACGTATGATCGCATGCAAATTTCGTTTATAAACAAAACTATAGCCCAACGAAGCATCGTAATCAAAGAATGAACTCTCAACAAGCACGCTATCACCCTAGGCCAACATTTCACTCAGAGTATTCACACAAATCAACAAAATACATCACAAACCCCATCAGCATCGAACTCAAATAAACACTTCACTTATATTCGTACATCCTTCTAATACACTCCCACCTCAACATCCCCACACTAAAACCCCTCCAGCGCCAAATCCTCCGCCAACCCCTCCAACTCCTCCTGCCGAAACGGCACCCACAACCTCTCCGTGCCCATACCATCCTTCCTACTCTCCACCATCTGATGATCGTGAAACTCCTTGAGCAACGAGCGAAACGCAACTTCACTCGTGCACACAAACTCCCCAACTGCCTTGTGGTATAACACGCGGTACTCGACGCCCTGCACCGCCTCGGGAAGGACGACTTTAGCGGCATGTGTGACTTTCTTGGAGGTGGGTTGTAGGTCTTCGTCTTCGGCGTTTTGCAGTTCGTCGCTGATGGAGAGGGCGAGTTGTTCCATGACGAGGATGCGGAAGAGGGAGCGGGCGTGTTCGGGGAGGGAGCGGAGGACGAAGGCCACGCCGTCTCTGCCGCCGATGCGGCGACCGCTGCGGCCGAGGAGTTCGTTGACGGTTTCGACGGTGTCGATTTCAGCGGTGTAGGGGGCGAAGGTGGTGGCGTCGTGGAAGAGGAATTTGTATTGTGTTTTGAGGCCTACGTCCCAAAGGAGGGGGAAGCTGGGGGAGTCTGCAGTGCACACGAGGTTGATGGAGGGATGGGCGGCGAGCTGGGCGAGCATTGAAGGGGTTGGAGACTTTCGCAGGTATGGCGAATCGATCGAGTTCAGAATGACTGGGATCGGGTGGGGAGGAGGGTTGAGGGTGAGGTGGTCTAGGATGAATTCGAGAAGCGTGTTGAGTTGATTGGGCGTTCTGACGTTGGGCGAAACACAAGTCGATGCAATCGTCGTGAGGATGTCCTTGACAGTGGTGCCTGCACTATAGCCATTGATGACAACAATCTTAGGGGTCTTTTTAGTACCCTTGTATGGCGCTTTGTCTGATAGGTGTGTGTAGAGGTGCCGCGTGAACCTTTCTGTGATGGTGCGCTTCGAACCGTATCCGTAGAGACAGATGTTGAACCCCTCTTCGAGCTCTAACAGCCATTGATCGAATGCTCGACTGTGTAAATCTGCTAGAAAGTCCATTTCTGACTGATGGGGGTCCTGGTATGACTGTATCGCTTGGAAGTATTCATCGTGATTGAGCAACTTTTGTGCAGCCAGCGTGTTATTTGAAGTCTTCGTTCCTCCTCGATTTTGCCAAAAATATTCTTCGTGAGCAGGAAGGGTTCGGTCGGTCGGTGGAGTAGGAGAGCGTTCTTTTCGTGGACGGCCAACCTTGCCTTTGACTGCGTTTGCGTTTGCGATTGCCTTCTTGGTTGAGCCTTTTGGACGACCTCTGCCACGCTTCACTGGTGTCTCTGGTGGTGGCGCCTCTGGAACAGCTGCATCTATGATTGGTTCTGGGGCAGATTCGTTGGCTTCTTCTTGCTCATCAGCCAGAATGTGTTCAGCGAGAAAGCTCTCTTCCTCCATTGCTTCGTCATCGCTTCCTTCGCCATTCATGGTGCGCTCCAACATGCGCCTATTGCTCTTCTTCCTTGCGCTGCGATCTGCATTGTGGACAATGGTTGGAGTACCGACTGGAGTATCATCTTTGGGTGTTTTGGTGGGCGTTTCAAAGACCAGCTTTCGAGTTGACTTTGGGGTGGCAGTGATTCCATTTGCGAGTCCAGACTTTTTCAAGATGGACCTGGGCGTGCCATTCTCCACCAGAAACTGTGTCCTGCCTTTTCTAGACGGGGTTTGGGCGTCTGAAATGTCTTGCTCGTCGGCCGTGTCGTCAGCGTGAGCGCGTATCTTGCGGGGAGTATCATATTCGATGTCGTCGTCGTCATCCTCGCGTCTTCGTTTTGTGCCGACCATTTTGATGATTGATGGAGCTGAAGGGGTTGACGCGCCTTGTCGCGTAGACAAGTCTTGGCAGAGGGAACGCTTATTTCCGACAGGGCTGTTAACTCCGTGTCTTTCACCTGCACGCTTATATGCTTATCCTCAGTCTCACGATCCCGGGATGACAGTTTGGGCTCGAGTCGGTTCCGATCTCAGCGATCCCTTGCGTCTGTAGTCGGGGTCTAGCACATTATAGCGCTCCATTACGTGTCAAGTCGCTATCATCAACACCAAATAAGGTTCAAGCAGAGAAACAGTGTAACAAGATCGGTACATGACAATACAAAACAGAGAAATTGTCTTCCGTTTGATGCCACAGCAATTACCAGTTGGGAGGTGCTCGACAATATGCATTCAAGCCACGGTCTAGGCACTGCCGTTCATGCACGACACAACTCGTACAGCTGGTTACTTGGCTAGTGCTGCAATGTGGCCCAAAGGGCTGTTGACGGCCCGTTTGTAAGCGGAACCGACCAGCTCCGCTGATTCACAAGCATCAAGTGTTGTATAATTTGCCTGGGTGTGCTGTGAATGTGGTGAGAATGATGCCTGGGGGGCAAATGATAACTGCAGCAAAGTCAGGTGCAAGAGTGTCTCACAAGTGGCCATGTCACGAGCAGGCTGAGACAGAGTCCAAGAATAGGCAGGGCTCGGTAGGGAATGCTATGGCCGAGTTGTGATAGGCTGGGGCGAGGAATGGTTCTTTGATGATCTCACTCATGCGCTTCTACGGGCTTTGGTCCGTCGGTCTTTTCGCGCACCCCGCCAAACTTCAGCCCTCGATTCACTACCACTCAACCTTCAACGACCGCCCCACGACCCAGAAAACCCTGCCCAACCGCCGCCTACACTTGTTTGCGACCGCAACTCTCCTCCCATGCGCTAAGACCTTGAATCTACCCAGCACATCGCAACTGCTGTGCTCCCACTCGCCTAGGCAATAGGCAAAGAGACTACGCCGCTCTCCGGGCAGCAGTGGGGCCCTCCTCTTTGCAGCCACGGTTCCACTTCACCATGGACGCACGCCGGCGACCAGAGTACAACATCGACATCTTTGCCGACGTCGCCTGTGTGAAGGATGTTGTAAAGGGTACGTTGGTCTTTTGGGCATGAAGCTTTGCGCCCATCGAACCATGTTCCCCCACCATGCGTCACTCTACCCAACGACTTTCTCCCAACAACCAAGACTGACCCAAGACACAGCGATACTGCACACCATCTTCTTTCACCGATACTTCACCTCCATCTCCCCGCTCACCCGTGATCTGCTTGACCTGACTCTTCCTGCCATTGACGATGTCGACCTGGAGACGCTAATCGAGCAACGAACCTTGGCACTCGTGCGAGCGATAGACGGCACTCACCAGCAGCGAGGACGTGGGCAGCTTGTTGTTCAATTTTTCGAGAAAAAGCGCAAAAAGGCCTACTTCTTTGGCAGAGCAGAGGAGGATGTTTGTTGGGAGCAATGGACGTTGGATGTTACGCTTGCGCAACCACGAACCGAGACGGGTACGTGATCCGTGGGTGAGGGTGTATGGAGCACTAGATTCTGACATGTGTCACAGATGTGCTCAAAGTTCGCCGTGCCATGACGAAATCGCTGGAAAAAGCCGCCCACAAGATCCTTTCCATTGTGAATCGCGACAAGGACCACATTCCGCCCATTACCACCACCGATGCCAACCCATTCCCCTACCAGATCGTCGTCAACCCCAAAGCCGTGAACGAGAACGACTGGCGCCCGCGAATGGGTCTTTTTTAAACACTTATCCCCTACAATGACTGTATATACACCGACGACGTGACGAGTTAGAGGAGGTTTCAACACCACCCAGACGTGGTGATCATCGATTACACGAATATAAAAAGAGACGGAAAAGAAAATGGAGTTACGGCCCTTTACGAGCACGATAGATTTTCCCAGTCAGCTTCCTTTTCCAGCCCTCCTGATCACCATAAAAGCTCTCTTGTACAGTGCTCGATTTGAGCAAACACATATTAGGACAGCATCATTCACAACGCCCGACCCTGGATGCTGTTCTGCGATTGAACATTTTGCATTCTTCCTGCTGTAGCTACACAAGATACCCCATTTCAATGAAATTTTACCATCGACCCAACTGTTCAGATTATATGATGCCACTATCCCCGATCTGATATATAAATTCCTCTCTTTCCCATGTACAACTTGTACTAAAATCATACTACGCAATTGCACATTTCTGACACCCCAAGTCTATATTCCCAAATCACCTCCCCTCCTCATCCCTCCTCTCCGCCCACTCAACCCACCTCCTCACCACCCCATCCACTCCCTTAACCCCCTCCCTACTAGCCTCCACCTCAAACCACTCCCGATGCTCCTTCCCACACGCCTCACACTTCTTCACCACCCGCTGCGCCGACAACTCCAAATGAATCAACCTCTCCACCCGATGCGCATGCGGCACTTTCCTCACCCCCTGCCCCGAAACCTGACGTTGAGCACTTGGCTTCCCCGACGGCGACGGCTGAGGCGAAGGCGACGCCGAAGAAGGCACGTAGGGATAGTATCGGATCAGTGAGAGGGAATATCCACATTGGCGCGTCCATTCGTTCATTCGGCGGTGGACATTGTTTGCGCGTCCGATTTTCAGGAGGATTTTATCTTTTTCTTTCTCTCCCTCTTTCTCGGTGCTCTGCGGTGCACTGCTATTCGGATTCGCAGCGGCGGGTCGTCGCACGGAGTATTTGCGCAAGACGTCGCTTGTTCTGCGCTCATTACTTCCGCCCTTTTTCACATTCAGCAGGCCTGATGCGTCGGGTGCGGGGCCCGCGGCGTCGGGCGTCAGCCAGAATATGTAGATGTAGCCTTCTTCGTCGTGGGGGGAGATGGGTTTGGAGAGTTCGGCGAGGAGGAGGGATGTTAGTTGCGGGGTGAGGGTGGGTGGGATGAATGTGAGGAGGTAGCTTGTTTGGGAGACTTGTCTTTGCCGTTGATTTACGGGGCGGATGGGCTTTTCGGAGAGGGGGGTGCGTTTGGTGGTGGAAAGGGGTTGTTGGGGTTGGGGTTGAGATTGTGATGAACTTCGTCGCCGGTTGGATTGGAGTCCTTGTGCTGCGCTGGGTACGGGAGATACTTTCTGCATGGGCTCTGAGACGTATTGTTCAGGCGGCGCTGCATGGCTGACGCGTTTCTTATGTCGGATTACTTCGACGACATCGTCCTCTTCGGTTGATGCGCAACACAACGACGCCCAAAAACCTGGCTTCTTTCTTTGCGGAGGAGGCTTTGGAGGACGCGATCTGCGACGTTTCTCTTCGGCCATGACATCGCTTGGAATAGAAATGAGAGGTCCTTCGACGTTATCCCAAGTAGGCGGTCGGTTGATCCTTCGTGGCGGTTTTGGTCCAGATGGCTTGTTCTCAGACCTACTTTCCCGTCTCTTTCTCCTTGGCTGGGCTGTTTCTTCGACCTCAAGGACGCCAAGTCTTTCAACTAAAGTGTCGATACTGGTCCGTTCTTTCAAAGGATACAAGTGCGTATCCTGTCCTGTGCCTTGTGCTGCCAAATGCTCTGCTTGGTCCTTGTGCTGCCAGCAAAAATATGCTGCAGCTCCAATCTCTTCATCATCGTCATCGCTAATCACAGACGTGACCGCGAGAACGCCATCATCTTGAGAAGCTTTCGCGTCGATGGGTCGTCGACAAGGACGTCCAGATTTTGTGATACCTTTGCATGTTGTCGCAGGGTTTCTCGAGTCAGAGCGAGGGATGAGAGACTCGGGCGTACGTCCTGTAAATGCCATGTTGAGAAATGCAGATACAAGAAAGAATACGTGCTGGGTTAGTCAAGATAAAGCAAAGAGTGGGCCATATGCAGGCACAGGCTAGATCGGTCACAGCACGCGTAGACGTGTAGACGTGCTTCACAGCCTCATTCAGGCGGTGAAGCGCGTGGCTGTATATCAAGTGTACGGCCCAAGTCAATCATGCCTCAGAATGCCCCGGTCTTGACATGGAGAAACAAACGTTCAATCGCGTTTACTGGAGCAGACGGTCGCAACTTTAAACACAGCCAGGCTGCTGCTGCCTATCACTCGGCGCGTAGAAGCCAAAAAAAGATGGCGGGACTTGAATTCCCAGGGCTGGTCGTGGCGGTGCTCGCCTAACGCCACAGTGTGCTGGATGTTTCACCAAACACTTGTCAGCCGTCAGTGAGCCACCTCTCCACCACCATAACTCGAATCCCCTCAAAAACAAAAAAGAAAGCGTCTTGCATCGGCCGGGAATCGAACCCGGGGCTAGCCGAATTGATCCAATGGATGGCAACGGCTAATTTTACCACTAAACCACCGATGCTTGAGGTGATTTGATGGAAGACTGAGTTTGGAAAAATATTATATAGTCGGATATTTTTGCTGATGATGATGGCAACATGTTCCCAGCTTCAATGATGGAATTGAGGTGTGTGAAAGATTTTCCAGCTAGTGGAGAGTTGGTCGATTAATTCGGCTGCTCAGGGGTCACACAAGCGAATAGAGGGGAATCGGCCCGACAAAGATTACAGAACGCTTGTGATATAATCAACCTGACAGTAACAGAAGATAATACAGCAGTTTTCCTATCTCCGAATTCTATGCAACTAGATAATTGAATTCATTTATTTTATAGTACTTTGCAGAACACAGCCACTTTTTTGCATCATAGATTACGCGTTCAATGAATTTGTTTTCGTGTCGATATTGCAAAGTTTCAGGATGAGAACTGTCAGTTAAACAGCGAGTTTATTCATAGCGTAAACGACGACTGTTATTATGAGAATTTTCGACGATCAAAATATTATTGAAGGTTCCAATGATTCACTTTCGTGGTTTTCAGCAATAAAAATCTGCTACAAGCCCGACAGTTGGTGGATGGGGACGAAAGCTGTGCAGCAATACTCAGCTTCGTGTCAGTAAATTTCGAAAAACACGTTGAGCGTTATTTGATCATCTGAAATCGACTTACCGAATCTTTTCAGGCTTGACTTTTGGATATCGCGATCTGTCGGAGACTTTGAACCATATCAATACAATTATGAGAAGAAAAGCGGTAGTCGTGATCCAGGCAAGGCCCATTCTTCACGTTATCATCGGCATGCCAATACACAAACGATCCCACTGATATGTCACAGAGACAGGACTACAAGAAACAGGAAGTCTTCTCTTATCACGTTGGTTTTCTGTGTCATTATGGTTTCTCCCATTGGTCCAATATACAGGAGGGGAAGAATGCTATATCACTCTCGATCAGAATGCCCGTAAGCTGGAGACCAACCAATTTCCTTTACATTTCGAACTGATTCCAAGAGACACCAGTCGGTTCGCAATTGGATAGAATTATCGGTATCGTGGTGGGGCTTTGTAAGCCTCGTAGAACCAATACGGTTGGTCTCGGCTCTGGCTGAATGCGGAATGAGTCCACGCTGAATCGGATTTAACGACCTCACCTGAACAATCCCCACTAACTTTCTGACACCCACGAGATAAATGCATTCCTCCACCACACATGTAATCAGTTGACACGCACAGTTAAAATTTTCAGAGAATTGGAACCAATTGACACGCACAATCAATATTATCAGCGAATTACCGCAGCCCTGCCACTCAATATCAGCAAGACCAAGATATCAGCCCAAGACCAGTAGTCATCCCACCAAGCCCTCGCACCACCGATATATCTCACTCAAAATGACCACCCCATGGGAACTATTCCTTTCCCTCCTGGGCCCATGGCAATTCCTCTACATCGTCACTACATTCCTGCCCAGCACACTCGTCCACGTTTTCCAAACCCAAGGCTTCAGCGGCTTGACCTGGCCCCGCATCCAGGACGCCTGGTTTTCCAAATTCTGGGCCCTCGCCGGCGCCAACATCCGCAAAGACTGTGGTCCCCGCATCACTGCTCTGCTTGAAGGACGCGTTACACAGGGCCGCGTTGTTGATACGCCTGTTGCTGCGCCGGTGAGTGGTGTTGTATTGGAAATTGGACCGGGGCTTGGGTTTTGGGTCGATTTGTTTGCGCAGTTCAAGGATGGGAGCGGGATGCGGACGAGGAGTGGGGGAAAGGGTAAGCCGCTCAAGGTGTTTGGTGTTGAGCCGAACGTTGATGCACATCCGAGTTTGAGGAAGAGAGTGGAAGCCGCGGGGTTGGAAGATGCATATGAGATTTTGCCGATTGGGATTGAGGATTTGGGAAAATATGATATTGCTCCGGAGAGCGTGGACTGTATTGTTTCGCTGTTGTGTTTGTGCGGAATTCCGGAGCCAGAGAAGAATATTGCTGAGCTGTACAAGTATCTCAAAAAAGGAGGGAGGTGGTATCTTTACGAGCACGTACAAGCCAAGAGCTCATGGTTCATGAGATTTTATCAAGGTATGTTGATGCGAAAGGGAGTTGGGCCTCGACTGATATTTTGGAAACAGCTTTTGTCAACCTCTTCTGGCCGCATCTCCTTGGAGGATGCCAGTTGTGTAGGGACACTGAACAAACACTTCGAAACACAGGATCTTGGACGACGGTTGATGTTGCGAAGCCACCCGATGAGCCGTGGCATGCGACAGTTCCACACATGTTTGGCACATTCACAAAGTGATTGCAACCAATACGTTTGGAACATCGAACCAATCCAACGGCGCATGATTAGATCGGCGCATGCATTTCAATAAGGGTCTTCGACTTTATCATGATTGTAGACTTTTGGTTAGCCTTTCAAATTACCTCATCCATGAGCTGTATCCAAGCATATCAGTAGAAATTTCGGTCTTTTCTCCGTGAGCTTTACATAACCCTCTTTTAAATCGTGCGCAGAATGCCATTAACAAAGCAGTCACATTGGCAGATGACCAGGTAAATTGGCATAGTCTAGATTTCTATATTGTACGCTATGAGCCCTGACCATCATCAAATCTACATCTGCCTCGTTTAAAAATCATACTATCGCTGTAGAGTACTGGATAAAGTTGCTATTATCCTTGCTTTTGCCTGTCCGAATGTCGATCCTGACTAGCAGTGATCGATAGCAGACGTTGACTACTTCTGGGGTATCATGTGTAAATCATTCCAGCACTTCGTTATTCTTGATATGTCATACACAAAATTGGGGAGAACGTGGCCGTGAAACTGTTGCTGTTTGGTAGTAGCGTAGTTGGCAGAAAACCTGGAGTAAGACCAGAGTTGCTTAGAGTTCGGTGGAGTGTAGTGGAGGTCCATTGGGAGAGATCAATAGTATCGACGATTCGATCGTGCCACCTATGAGGTTTGGAATGATGGCGTTGAGATTGAGCACGAAAATGAGGAAAGGAGTTCTGGCCTTGCTTGGGTCTTGGTCGATCTCGGTGTTTCTGAGTGGGTGGACTTCAATGTACACGAGTTCACCCCACCAGCGGCTGATGTGCTGGATTCATACTCGTGATGCCGCCAAATCATATGGTCGGGGGATTGAGAAGCGGAATAGCCTTTGGGTGCAAACTTTCCATGCTGCAAGGTACATTGCTCGGATGGAGAATCACTTCGTCATGGTAAAACTCTTGATATTACTCGTTCGGCGCAAATAGACAGCCTAAATCGCCGGCGTGGTGGTATAGAAATCCCGACTTAGAGCCTTGAAATCCGTTGAGTTTCTGACCGCCGATTGAGGCGGGTGTTGTGGTCCAAGAGTGGTGTGAGGCGTAGAGCCAGTCTTGTACAGCTCATGAGCAAGCGGAAATCACCGTTCATGTACGTGACTGAATCGAAAATGCTCAAGTTGGGTGTTCCGATGCTAGTTAAACAGACGGAAAGCCTGCATATATGGTTTTAGGGGTTTCGTTACAATACTGAGCATGGAATGTGATTCAACCCCGAATTACCCCGTGCGATGGGAATTACACAATGACATGGCGATGACACGTTTTGACGTCGTCTCGTTGATCCTGATGCGGCCAGCAAAGTATGCTGCTTAGTGTGTTGTTGTGCTGACATGATGTTCACCGATGAGGAATAGTCCAGGATGGCTATCGCTAGTGCAAGGAGATGGCAACGTGATATTCCAGCTGTGTTATGACTCGCTGCGAGAGAATCAGATATGAGGCATCGAGAGTCATAAGGTCCGACTCGCAGCGTGAAAATGACTCCTACAGGCAGGGTCATCGATTTCTTTTCGTTGCGTGGGGTCGCGTGAAATGTGCATCATGAGTGTCAAACCTTATAATCTGAGCCTCAGCCAGTCCATTGTGGAAAGTAATTGTCCTCGAGAGGTAAGGTGGCCGGGTCATTCTGATAACTAAACGGATCACCCCAGTATCCCTAGCACAATTAGCTCCCAATACTACCGATGTCAGAGTAGTATGCTTACAAAATCCAAATCAGGCATAATGCCCTGCACAGGTTGAATAGGTCCCACAATGTTGTTGATATGAGATAAATTTAGTTCATCCCAGTTCAACGGTCCTGATTGTAGTGGTTGAATTGGTTGCATTGGCGGTGGCGATACAAAATTGTGTGCCATGTGCACGGGGAGTGGACCAGCAGCCAGTGAATTGGATGCTGGATGTGTGTAACCTGATACACCTAGTGTGGGATATCCCGTTACACTACCACTAGATGTATCTTCCAAAGGACCAGTGTTATCAGAGATCTGTTCAGGAGGGCTAGCATAGGAACTCGAGCTATGTGATTTATTTCTGGGCGACGCCTGGTGTTCGGCTACACATCTGTCAATCATGGCTTTTACAGCTTGCCATGCTTTGCTATCATTGCTCTCTCGTATGGCACGAGCAAATTTAAGCGCGCTAACTGCACGCTCGCGGTCTGGAGTGTCGAAGAGGGGGTTTCGCAGTTCAGACAGAACATGCATGATAGCCTGGAACGAAGTAACCCCGGCTATGCGAATCAGCATTTAGCATGTGAAAGGGAGCTAGTTTAATTCACCTATGTGCCAGTGGAATCGCGCGGCATCCGTATCAACAGCCGCGTCGTTGATCGTCTGGATGCAGTTGATGGACTTTTCAAAGATCCTGCCAGTATGAGTTAGCGGTGTCATTCTAGGGCCGATTACGGGCTGGTGACGCGTACGATCGCCGAACATCAGTAGAGAAAACAGAGTCTCGGTAGGCTCGTGGCATGCGAAGCCAAAACAGCAAATAACATCGCCATTCTAGGAGTGTCGCTAGGTTCAAAGAGTATCTCTGCAACGGAATGGCCGGATCACAGTGTCTCAGATATTTGCGCTCGACTTCCTTGTTAAACCCACGCAGCATGATTTCGATTTCTTCGTACAGGTTTCGCAACTCCTGAGCCGGATCGGGCCGGGACGTTCCGTGCAGTCCGGATCCTAAAAGTCGCCTTTCCAAGCGGAATGTATTTTGCACGATTCTCCTGAGGCAGGTTTGTCCTTCAAGTCGAACCAGAGGGAATGTCATGGATGTAAATCTTTCAGCATCATGTGGAACCGGTCCAGTACTGTCGCCTTCCACGAGATCTTCGTCGTCGATATTGCGTGGTAGCATGGTTGTAAAAAAGTCATCGGATATACTAGGTTCTTGGCCTTTGCACTCTGCCGCACGATACTCCAGATGGCACAGTTGGTGCCAAGCGCGTCGCCGTTGTTCGACTGTCAATGCGTCCATGGAGCCTGGAGGGAAAAGAGATGGATCTCGGTGAAGGCCTTGGTTCAGAGCAATGCGAAAAGCGACTCCCAAAAGAACCCACGCTTTACCTGTCTCAGTCGTCAGCTTTAACTATGGACGTCGGAGCTGTCTTACCCATATCTTCTTCCCGGCTAATGCCTGTCAGCCAAAGGATAAATGCTTGGAACACTTCAAGACTCGAAGTTGTAAGGTAATTTTCTCTAGCCAAAGAAATCTCTATGCCCAACTGGAAGCGGTTCAAAAGCGACTCTTTGCTCTCATTGAATTCGCTCACTGCCGTCTTTTGAGACAATGAGTTTACGGCAGCAAAATACAGGGCAAAGGCGAGTGGGTGAGTGTCTCGGTTGTACATTGCGAACTTTCTAATCACGCTTTGTTTGTGTGTGATCCTCACCACGGGATCTACATTGACAAAATAGATGTCGAGGAGTTTGTCGCGAGTTTCCTGGCTGTGTGGTAGCAGCTGTTCCAGATGAGATCCGGTTCCAGCACGGCCAAGAGACAGCAGATCAATCAGCGTGTTTTGGGGGATTGCTCTTTTTTCTTCCTCTGATTTGTCGCCCAAGATAGCTTTGATGTCTTGTATCTACATGGTTTTAGCGTGTATCGAGGGCTTATACGAGTAGAGACATGATTTTGGAATACGGTTGGAAAGCAAGGGTATAGAGTTGAAGCACATTGAAGGGGTTTATTGTGTGCATCATAGAATTTTCAGGGAATATTCTTACTTCATCTGCGAGCAGAGCATAGTGCAGTGAGGAAACAAATTGCGACTGCCCACCATCCAGTAATAGAGTACCATCGCCATCGTCAGAGGTAATGCCGCCGCCATGGGAAGTCTGACTGTTTGACGAGGGTGTCAGCTGTGCATCACTTTCTTTCCGCTCGTAGTCGATACTAGACCGAACCGACTGTGGTGCGATTTGCGCTTGACCAGTGACGGCTCTTTCTAGAAGCAGTTCCAGACGGTCGAGCCGTGATTGAACATCGGAGTTTTTGGCAATCTTTCCACTTGCCAGGGCTGTTGGTTTTAAGACTCGTCCTGCAACGGTTTGTTGTGCTTGTATTTGGTCGGTCCAAGAGCACACATGGCCTCCCCGCATGCAAGCGCCGCAGATGGGATGAACATGATCGCATTTAACCTTTCGTCTTCGACAGGTTAAACAAGACGAGATAACCCTTTGTCGGCCTGCGCTGGGTTTTGGGGCTGAGGGCGGAGACTGAGGCCCAGAGCCCGATTTGGAGTCGACCATGCTTGGGAGGACTTTGCACTCCTTAATGTGAAGATATGGTGTTGTCTGCAATGGTGACCGCAGCAAGGTCGAGACACGACTCCGTTAGGGATTGAGTTGCGTCGTCGCCCCGCACGTGAGTGGTGGGCTTTGCTCGTTTTGGAGTAGACTGAACCCTATTCAGATTCTCGACAGCCCCCCGGGCACCAGCATCCGATCTTCCGCCTTGCGCAAAACTTCGCTGTTGAACAAGTGAGGGCTGTCAGAATGGTCTTTTTGGGGATAAGAAACAATGGGAAAGGTGCCGGCCCAGATGCAATTTGGCAAATCCTTCAAAGGGAGCGTTCATGCAGAAGCCAAAGCCAGTTGTGTCACCAAAGCGTGGTTCTGAGACGTCATAGGCCCTGCAATGTTGCTTTTGCGCGAATGCAGATGATTTGCCCTTCTTTCGACTTTCCCAACTTCGACTAGTCTTGGCTTTCACGTCGTCCGATATCTACATTCCGTTTCTTCCAAGCGGTGTGTCTTGTCGTTTTGTTGACTGCAGACACTGTATGCAAGCTACCAAAATCTGCGGTTCCAAACAGATTTTTTCTCATTGGATACAGATTGAGTTTGACTGGCTACGCGAACGACTATCGACTGTACTATGTATATCCGGCGGACCGATCCGCTGTTGGCGTTGCTAATACTATCGTCAGTGGCTCTCTGCGGAGAACACGACAGTGGGCCGAAACTGTTTCTCTTCTTGTCAACCCGCTCATGATGTTTAGTTGTCTCTCTTCTGGTGAAGTGCATGACCCTTGCATTGGAGCTGAACTTTGACTAGTTTGTTCCTCAGTGTCAGGCCCCCCAAGCTTATGGTATCGTCTTCTTTGTAACGTCGGCTAGAGATCCCCGACCAATAATATGAAGCTTTTTTCTCAAGCGCAGGATTCGGTTATCCTGATCTAGATCAGATTCTTGATCGCTTTGTTTCACACAATTCCCATTGCCGAGTGGTGACATCCTTCGCACAACGGTTATCGCCAGTACCCATGTTCATTGACCCCAGCATACACCACGGAACCGCCGGCTGCGAGCTCCACGAGCAAAATTACTTGGCGCAGCCCAGGAACTTAGGCCCTACCTACTTGGGGTGCTCTAACGGCCACATTGAGACGATGTGCAGCTGCCCCTCTGAAACTATGCATTTCCTATCTGCACGTGGCTCAATATATGTCATAGCACTGACACGACTACGAGCTGTCGTTTCTCATGTCATGAACTAAATGTATTTCTAATCCAGCTGCTGCCATTCAATTTGCGAACTTTCTCCACAACTTCGTACGAGCTCTGGATTGAGATGGGGAGCTGTCCATACCAATACCAATCATCATGGGAAAACGCCCAACATTGCCCTTGTGGCACCCTGGCCTATTTCGTATCCATACGCGGGCACGGCGGGAGATGGCGGGGTAAACAGGACTTAAGCGGCGCGGACGAATATATGAATTGTTGTATCGAATATAAATAGCAGTTGAAGCTTGGTGATAAGATCAAGTAGAAGATTATCAGCAAGCCTGGTGAGAAATATCGAGGTCTAGCACTGAGAAGCCGCGAGAATGGTTCACAAAAAGCTCTTCATCAACAACGAGGTACACTCCAAATCGTGCACACTTTTAGCGAATGAACCTTACCATGAAGTAGTACGTCGATGCCACATCGAACGAAACCCTCTCCATCTACTCTCCACATGATGAATCTCTGGTCGAAGATGGCATCCAAGTTGCATCCCTCGGGGATGTTGACAAAGCTGTAGCCGCAGCACGCACTGCTTTCAAGGGTGAATGGTCAAAATGGGGCGCGCAGCAACGCAGTGATGCAATGAATAAATTGGCAGACTTGATTGACAAGAATGCTGAGTCCCTGGCGCTGTGGGAGACCAAATCTATGGGACAACCTATCTTCACTGCGATGTGGATTTACAAACTTGTTAGTCGGACGTTCAGGTACTACGCTGGTATGTCAAGCATCGTTTGAAGTGATAATAGAGGCTGAAGAGAGAATAGGTTGGACGGATAAGGTTCCCGGAGAGTCCTGGCAGCCTAATGAAGACAACGTGTACAAGATTGTGCAGTACGATCCGGTAGGTGTATGTGCGGGTATCGGGGCCTGGAATGGAAGTGGTATTTTCTTTGGTTTCAAGACTGCTGCAGCACTGGCTGCGGGTTGCACGATGATCTACAAGACTTCCGAAAAGTCACCAATCGGCATATTGCAGATGGGCGAGCTGGTCAACGAAGCTGGGTTTCCGCCTGGTGTTGTCAATATTGTAACAGGCGATGGCAAGGTTGGCGCCGCATTGGCGAGCCATATGGACATCAACAAGATCAGTTTTACGGGGTCTGTTTTTGCAGGAAAGAAGGTACAAGAGTTGGCGGCCAAGAGGTGTGTATTGAATAACATCCTCATGCTTGTACTAACAATTGCAGTAACCTCAAGCGCGTGACTTTGGAGTTGGGAGGAAAATCACCATCTCTCATTTTCCCAGACGCCAATCTTGAGAACGCTCTCACTCACCACTCCCAGAACTTCTTGGTCAATTCAGGCCAAGCATGCATCGCTGCGTCGCGGACATTTGTGCACGAAGACATTGCCGAAGAATTCGTCAAGCAGCTCAAGACACGCTTCGAGAATTTTAGCCAAGCGCTGGGCGCACCACAAGATGCAAACACAATGCTCGGCCCTGTAGCTGATGGTAAGCAGTTCGAGCGTGTGATGGGCTTCCTCGACATTGGCAAGAATGAGGCTGAGCTTATCACTGGTGGTGTGAGGAAAGGCGAGAGCGGATTCTACATTCAACCGACGATTTTCCTCAATCCAAAGGACGATGCCCGAATCTATCGCGAAGAGATCTTTGGGCCAGTCATTACAATTCGGACTTTCAAGACTGAAGAGGAGGCAATCAAGTTGGCGAATGACACTTCATTTGGTCTCTCGTCGTGCATATTCACTGCATCCGTGCCGCGGGCGCTGCGAATTGCGAAACACTTGGAGGCCGGGAATGTCAATATTAACACCTCTCAAGTGTTTGGTGTTGACATGCCTTTTGGGGGAAGTAAGCAGAGTGGACTTGGTCGAGAGGGTGCCAAATTCGGGTTGATGAACTACTTTGAAGCAAAGGCGATCTACATCAAGTAAGTCTTCCAATCGCTTAGGTGAGCTTGGCTAATGGAGTGCAGTATGAATGTCTAGGCGATAATGCCATGATTGGGCTGGTCTTGTGCAGTTGTACACAGTATGCTGCCCGACTGTCAGCACTGTTGGGCGGCCATTGAGAAAGGACCAATCCGAAACTGGCCCCAGATTTTGGTATTGTTGATCGGATATGAAACTGCGGGCGAACCACTCGCTACTGTAAGCTAGAGTTGGCGTTGGCACAGTGTGTTGGCAGGGATCTGTAGTGTGATGGCTACGCCGTACGACGGTATCTTGCAGTCAATATAGTGTTGCACACCGGAACTGTCCCAAAGGAGCTACGTATACTGCGTGATATAGTGCACGAGCCGTGATGAGATCTGAATGAGGCTGTCCAGAGCAGAAACGTGGAAACGTGGTGTAGCAGCATGGGGGTAGTGGCACGACACCAGGCTAGGCTGGAGAAACCCGATGGCATCAGCCAATCATGGCTGCGAATGGCGGATATCCTGTCCCGCTCTGCACATGCAGCCTGTCGTCACACTGCGTGATTCAACCTTTCAGCTGTCACTTGGTGCGTTGACTGGCTAACCGAACCGCCAGGGCATCCTGTCCGATAGTCGAGGCTGTGATGGACGGGCTTGGGTAGTTCCCATCACCATGGCGGTTTCTGGCCATGTCACCACCGCCCCAATTCTCTTCTGCTGCTTGATGCTGGCCAGTGTTGATGCAAACCGGCCCCGCCATCAGCCTCGCCAAAGATCGGTGGTCGCTGACTTGAGATTGTGCTGCAGATGAGACTCTGATCCCCGGTATCACATCGCAGGATAAGCTAGGAAAGACGATAACCCACACCGCCTGCTGGTATACGAGCGTCTGGAAGTATATGAGACGAGACAGCATGCCGGCGCCCTTGTGGTCATGACGACTCTATCGCCAGGTGCGCACAGCTGTGCCTCAACTTTGTCAATACGAATGCCCCCGCTGACTTCGCCGAATCTCCAGACGTTCGCGATTCCACCCTTCGATCCCTCAAATTAACCTGCCCCTCCGCCGAAGTCATCCACGACGAGTCTTCGAATACCGTCTCGCCTATCATGGAACCGACGAATCGAAATCCATTTGTTGATGCAGATGCAGAGTGGTCGGATGAGGAGGAATTGATACCACGGACCCGACCGAAAACACAATACATTCCACCACACGTTAAGATCACTGCATCTGCAGAGACTTCTTCAGAGGTTTCGACTGAGGGTTCAATCAGCCCCAATCGACTCGGCCCACTCTTACCGCCCAAGAGCGCGTCACGGCCAGATGTCAGGCCAGGAAGTAGTCAGGACGATTTGGTGCAGCGCTTTTATCAAGTCACGCGCGAGCGAGACGCGCTCAGAAAGGAGTTGCAGAGGAAGAGTATGGGGCCCAATGGTATACCTGCGCGACCTTCGGTTGTGTATAAGTCAGAGGAAAACACATTGATTGAAGAGCTGCACGCGCTGCGATATGAAATTCGGATATGGAGCGAAGAGTACTTTAGCGGTGCCATCAAATCCAGCAGCAAGCGACCCTATCTGCATCGAGCGAAAGAGCTATTCGGAAGCCTGACCGACAACTACACGTCGTATCTCAAGCATCCTGACGATCGCCCCCTCCTCATCCAAGCATACATTTGGTCGAAACTGCAACAAAAGGTTTTCAGCAATTGGCAAAAAGGGTGTGGTTATGTTTGGGCGGGAAAACTCGGCGACAAACACCTACGCCCCATCAACGACACCTTGCGCAAGGCTGTCAAGAACGAACAAGAGGCTGAGCAATTTCATCAATGGCGATCACTCACTGTCAACATGCTCGTTCCTCAAATTGATGGAAAATGGCGGCCCACATTCGACGCTGCACCCGTGCTCAAACGAATAGCACGGTTTTGCAGTCGCATGCGCAGGAAACTCAGGCCCTGGTCTACGCGTTCGTTGCGCGAGGGAAAAGAGCAACTAGCTACTATTGTTTCTGCATCTGTGGCTCTTGATCTCAAAATGAAGCGGCAGCTCGCAGATTATCGCTTCGTTACATTTACTGGGGGTCGCAATGACCAGTTCTTTGGATATGGGTTTTATGAGAGTGAAATGGAAGACGTTTATGATGACGATGACACGGGGTATATTGGAAAAGGGAGAAAAGTCGAACTCGCACTGGCTCCCGCGTTGGAGCGATGTGGAAATGCGAATGGTCATGTGTTTGATCAGAGCTTTATTCTCGTCAAAGCGGATGTTACGTGTAGGAGAGCAGGAAAAGAGAAGAAGGTCAAATTTAAGAAGAGGGGCTTGTCGAGGGTGTGGAATCGGTAGCGCGTCGTGTTTGTTGAAAAGCAACGTTGAATAATTTGTAACATACGATCTTGTTCAGTTCTTGTTCTTTATTAGTTACAGTACATATACGGTCTAGATAGAAGTGTATTTGATCATTCGATTGTTGTTTGGGATGTCATATTGTACGACCACATGGTAGTTGCTTTGTTGTACTGACTGTCAATGCGGGAGCGTGACCACAACGATGAGTCAACGCGGCAAGGCAGCAGCTACTTTTTTGAATTGACGTTTTGGCACATCTTTTCAAAACCCAACAACACAGCTTTGAAGAGTGCCGCTTAGTGGAGACGTTCGATATCACAGTTGCGAATCAGTCTTACGCCTAACTTCAACACCACCAATCTCGACATCAATAATGGCATCCTCATCGTCAAAATCCAACCTAAAAGTCCACGCCCCACCACTCATCTTCGCCCCAGCCCAGTCCCATAAAACAACTCTCATCATCCTTCATGGTCGTGGCTCCACCGCCCAAAGCTTCGCTGAACCACTCTTACAGCGCCCCGTTTCCCCGCTTCCAAGTACATCCACAGAATCTCAGTCCTTCCAATCCCACTTCCCCAATACGAAATTCATTTTTCCAACCGCACCTCTCCGGCGTGCGATCACTTTCAATCGTAGTCTTACACATCAATGGTTCGACAACTGGTCACTCACGCAACCCGAGGTCAAGCAACATTTACAAATTCAGGGACTACGAGAAACGGCAAGATATTTGCATGATTTATTGCGCGAGGAGGTCAAGTTGTTGGATGGGAAAGCAGGGAGAGTAGTGCTTATGGGCTTGAGCCAGGGATGTGCAGCGAGTCTTATTGCAGCGCTTTTATTGGAAACCGAAAATGGGGGCGATATAGGGCTAGGTGGAGTTGTGGGCATGTGCGGATATTTGCCATTTAGAAAGGCGATGGCTGATGCTATCGAAACGTGGGGTGGGCACGACGAGGATGGAGATGATGACATGTTTGAGCGGGAAGGAGAGGTTGAAGATCAGACCAACTTTGAAAAAGCGGTGGAGTGGTTGAGGGAAGAGTTGGAGTCTTCAAGTGATACAGTTGAAGAGCCTCGCAACTCAAGGGAGGATCCATGTGCAAAGAAAGAGCTGGGGATTAAAGTATTTCTGGGCCACGGTGTCAGCGATGAAAAAGTTCCGTATCAGTTCGGCAAGTTGGCGGCAGAATTCTTGACGAGGGTGGACGCAGAAGTAGTTTGGAGGGAGTACCAGGGACTCGGGCATTGGTATTCGGCAGAAATGTTGAGAGATGCTGTCTCGTTTTTGAAAGGGTTGGAAGGATGGGATTGATTCAGTTGAGAGTGATGGGGAACGTGTTCGAGGATAAAACACTGTCACTCATAACTTTGGACTCGGTTGGATGTTTTATACCTGTAGCATTCTAAATTCACAAAAAGTGACCCACAGGCGCGCGCATTCCTGTAACCCTTCTCCAACAAATTCATTGTCAGTAAAAATCCCCGAAACTCCTTTTCAGAACAACTTCAAATATGTACAGATTTGAAAATAAACATTTAGCCTGGATAGAATGTCGCCAAACTAGCCCTAACCAATAGAAGCTCTTAGCTAGATAGATGACGCTTAAGCAATTACTCCAGTCGCTCTTGGCTTCTTGGGCTTCTTAGTCTTGATCTTCTTGGTCTTGGTCTTCTTAGTCTTAGTCTTAGTCTTCTTAGTCTTGGTCTTGGATGGTTTGGCTGTAGGAGTCATCTTCGGCTTCGAGGTAGTGGTGACCTTGACTTTGGTAGTAGCAGTTGCCTTTAGGGTGGTAGGAGTTGCTTTTGACCGAGAGGCAGAGCTTGAAGCCTTGACAGGGCAAGCAGAAGCAGCAGCCCTGGCATCAAGGCTATCGCGCTTCTGTAGTGTGTTCTTTCCAGTATATGCAGACGTCTTCCAGTCAATTCGCGGAAATTCAGAGGTCATTTCCATTGCTTCAGCTTTGGGATAGCATTTTGCGCAGACCTTCATCGTGTCGAGCATGTCAAATGGAATTGCCATTTGGAGATAAGTTTCAAGCTGTGCGAAGCGCAGCGTTTTGTCCGGAACAAATTTGTCTTTGGAAGCCATGAGGATCCATGTATCGACCTTGCTATCGCTGAAGCGGGCACAGGTCTTCGCAGGTTCTGTTTCCGGGAACCAAACCTTATGGGCTTTTGAGAGCTCACCCTTATCTGCGTAGGCGACGCACCAGCTATGTCTTAGTTAGTACATTGTGGGAATTTTAGTCTGCTGAAAGTAGCGCGTTTGTAAACTCACTGAACTCCCGAGCCTCCACCTTGATAATCGCCAAACCCATCGCTCAAGTAAACAACCTTTTTTCCAAGATCAATGCCATTGGCATCTTTTTTGGGAAAGGTTTCCTTCGCATTCACATAGTCTGCATCGTCCTAATGAAGACCGTGTTAGCCAGTGCTGATAGTCAGTTGGTGGTCTGATCATTCGATAAACGCGCGAGCAACTGATGACGTCGCTGCAAGAACGCAGGAGACATGTAATATCTCACCTGGTTCGTGATAGTGCGGTATCCAATGATTTCGCCTGAGCACTTAATGTCTTGAGGTTTAGACGGAGTATTGCCACGTGCTTGGAGACTTTGATCCAGCGGGCCAGCCACTGACACGCCTAAAGTGGCAAGAACGGCAAGCATTGATTTGGGCTGCATGTTGACTTGCTTGGATGATTGGAGATGATATAGCAACTTTCAGATTTGGTATGAGGCAAATGTATCGGCTTTAGCGGAAACGACAGTCAAGCGGTAAAGAATGTATCGCGGTAGAATACCAAAAAGAGCGTGGAAGAAAAGAGTGATTAGATGACTGGATCGAGCTGGTTGGATTGTACTGAGCTCTTCTTCATCATTTATATATACAGCATTACAGCAAGAAATAATGTGTCTTATCTTCAGACGTGCACTACGCCGAATTTGGATGCCATGCGTTGTGTAGATCAAGGCCTACAGTGTAGAGAAGACCTAAGCGTCATGAAACAGGAGAGCATATAAGCACGAGCGGAGATTAACGAATAGCTGATTCGATACAACCTGACGAGTCTCCAAAGACTATGCTAATATTATTTACTTCAAAGAGGCAATGTGCAACATAAAATGATGGAGTTTGGCGCAATGAATACAGTCAACTGTTAGAAAATTAATTTGCAGCCACCACATGGTGGATCTGCTTTAGTGAAAATATGGATAGGATCGCCATCAGCCCCTTTGCCAAATTCGTATTACGGGTAGACTAGTAGGAAGAATGGTAGTAGGAAGGGCGGGTGGATGATAGGATTCGGGCGAGATCGATGGATGTTACACGAGCCGATCTTACGCGCACAACACGCAGAAGGCCTCCAACTGGTCCTTAAGGCGTCAGCTCGGGAAGCGAGACATACCTCAGTTGTAGTCGGGCGAGCTATCTTTCTACTATCAAAAATGCAATTTTCCTGATTTGATTTTCCAATTTTGATGCTGGCGTCGCTGTAATGCGATATGCGGAGACGTTTGGCCATTGGTCAGAGCAACCCCGTGCACTTGAACTGCACATCACGTGCGTAGTGTGAATTATTAGGCACCAGTAATCGGAAACAACAGCAAGGATTTCAACTACGCGTGCCTATAACTAGGCCGCCAGGACTGCCTTGCGACAATTCAGTGTACACCAGGCTTGTGATTGTTTTTCGCCCCAAATCGGCCCCCGCCCCATCTGTTGCTAATTTTGGTACACGTTTCGCTGTCCGACGGCGGTGCTTCAAATTCGATTGCAATTCCCATCACTTTTTAACTATTACCGGTCAAGAGAATGGCGAAAATCACGAACGAAAGTGAAGAGCAAGTGCTTGCGTTGCTCTGCGGGACCGAAGATCCATGGACTTGGGGAGGAAGCGATGGCACGTGCAGTATCTCCTTTGAGAGAGACGGTACTGGAAATGTGAGTTCATCCTTTTAATTGTACGACGCGTGTATGCGAAAGAGGCCGACTAATCAGACATAGATTCAATGCGGGGAGAATCAGCGGTCTTGTCTTGCTGCTGAAATTCATTGGTCGTTAGTAGCAGAGCCAATCCGGGTGAAGAAGGATAGCTGGAAGATAACCATTCAAATGAGCTTGACTACTCGCATACCTTCGCTCTTCCGAGAGTCAATTACTCTCAGAGATGTAGACATGAAGGCCCATTTGCGAAGCCCTCCATCGCCGAGCGAAGCTCCTTTTCCTTGGGCGCCTTTGAAAAGCGCTGCTTTTCGTCCTAAGCAGTACAACCTGACGATTTCACGCGGCCGCTTTATCGAGCCCTTTGATTCAGCCCACAAGATGCCTTATCCGATCTTCGAAAAGTATGGTCATGCCCCCAGTCGTTGCGCGCTTCAGCTTGTATTTGACGTGTCGCCATATCCGCCTCGTGAGGAGTGGTCAGAGCAGTGGCAGAAGGAGAACCGCGGTACTTTGGATTACCAGCGCTACTGGAATAAGAAGGAATTTGTGCGAGGCTATATTGCCAGAAAAGACGAGACTTGGGCAGAATGGCTAGGTCTCGATTGGTGGTTGAGTCCGACCAAGGGCTCATATGCGTCGTAGTATGAGAATACAGGCTTGGTGGACTTTGAGAACTAGCATTTGAAGAACGAATGATAATGTGAAATGAGCCGATCTCTCTAATCTTGTACTGTTGGTGCTGTTTTCGGCTGTACCGTAGTCTAGTCGAGGAGTGGTTGAATTTTGAGGCAAGACAGTGTAATTGGCAGACTGCTAACAATCGAGCACTTGTGAATATATGGCCATCGCTGTCAAGCACATGAACTCTGTCAAGTCCTTTAACCATTAGTGAACCTTCGTGGCTTGGTTCGATGTCTTCAGTTCGGCCCACCCTTTGTAACGGATACGAGGGAGCGGTTGTTGAGAATGGGATGAAGGTCGTTGTTTCAAGGGCACGTTTTGTGACATCTGAAGAACAGCTTTTGGCATTCAATGCACTTCAACTTTCTAAGATAGAGAATGAAGCTTGTGAAGTTGTGCGATCGCGAATCACGTATCATATTTGGCGTGCATATTGTCTTTGGAAGAAACTTTTGTAAGCTAGCAACTACCACGTTCAAGAAAAGCAGAAAATACGAAGGAGCTCGTTTTTAATGAGTAGAGCCACTTCGAACACCTTAGATTTATAATAGCGCAAGAGAGATGCACACCTTTTTTGATAGTCAATGCATCATTCAGGCACTTGAATCTGACGTTGGAATGAATATGAAGACGAAATAAATTGAGGTTGTTGTCATAGTCGCGCCTTGAAAGTAAGGCAGATTTCCCGCAACGGTGGAGTAAAAGCCACGAAAGATGCTGTTATGCGGCGCCATGCCCCTTGCATTCTCTTCAATCACTTGCAGCTTATTTGCAGTAGCTTTTAGGAAGACTGCATTCATTTTACAGGGATGCACCAGTGAGTTGGTACCAAATGAAAACCTGCGACTGCGCCACATGACACATCACGAAAATCGACGTCAGACTCTGCGGCGGTATGAAAAGCGTACCAGCTCTCAGTGTAAAGGCGTTGGCGTTAAGAAAACAAGTCTTTCTCCTGTGTCTTCTGTGCTGTGGAAAAAATACCAGAATCTCCAAAATCTACTGTCGATAATGGCTTTGGCATCTGACCTTGCAGTCGTCATCTGTCATGGCTGCTATCATTCACCAGAACCATATCTGCCACTAGTAGAGGCTCTCAAAGCTCGAGGCATCGAAGCTGTCTGCCCTCAACTTCCAACTGCTGATCTTTCTAAACTGAACGTCGGCGATGTCACCAACCCAGACTTTGACCGTGAAGCTCCTCTTGGAGGTTACCCACAAGGAGAACAGGATTGTGAGGTGATTTGGGAGACCTTGGAGCCATTGGTTGAGCGGGGCAAAAGAGTAATTTTGCTCGGACACTCAGCAGGTGGCTGGGTAGCGTCAGAAGCGGCTCGGCCGGAGTGGCAAGAAAAGTCCCGAAAGGCCAAAGGTTTAATTGGAGGTATCATTGGCATATTATTCGTCGGAGCATTCATCATCCCCGTTGGAGAATCTGTCAATAGCTTTTTCCAACCCAAAGACGCGCCATTTGTGGTTCCTCCGTTCATGGAATTCCATGTGAGTCTTCAATCCCATTGTATTTCCGATTGATCACTCACTAAGTTTGCCTAGAAACATGGTCCAGCCGGACTTGGAACTATCGTCAATGCAGAGAAGTTTCTCTTCAATGATCTAAATAAGGCGGATGCAAAGAAATGGGCTACGAAGCTTACAGCATCTCCGATTCTGACTTCGAAAATCACCAATGATGCTTATTCGGCTTTGCCTTGCGCGTACCTGGTTCTAGATGGGGACTTGACTCTTGACAAGGCCTACCAAGAGGCCATGGCCAACGCTCAAGGAGAAAAGACGGGGGCATTCACTATGTATCATTGCCCTGCTGGCCACTCTCCGCATCTCAGCTGGACTAGTGGTGTGGCGGATACTGTACAGGATTTCGCCGGGAAGATACTTGCTCAAAATACATCTTAACTTGAGTTTTTTTTGAATGAAGAGCTATTTTTTCCAGTGACTGAATTACCATTGATCAGTTGAGACGAACTCACAAAGAGTAGGGCAAGTCAATATCGAATCTCTGGTAATATTGAAAGGAGAGTACGAGTCAAGATCATGGAACAAATTACAGAACCCGCAATACCAATCATTCTTGGATTACTCCAATTCTGCCTCGATTATTCCTTCTCCACCACTTTCCGGTTGCCAAAACTTTATCACTTTCAAACCTGATCTTTCTAGCAGCCGCTTCCATTGAGATTCCGTCCTCTCCTGAGCAGAGTGTAATGCCATCATTTTCAGATCGAAGCCGGCTGCAAATAACGGGCAGCCCTGATTTGGAAGTATAAATTCATTCAACAACAATTTCGAGTAACCCTTTTTCATTACTGCTGCCGTTCGAGACAGTATTCCATGGCATACATCATCGGACCAGTCATGCATGATGAAGTGGAAGAAATAAACCTTTGCTCCTTTTTTGTGTGAGTCATATGGTTGATGAAGAGAGACCTAAGCGCTTACCATGTATCGGCTGTGACGTGAAAAGGTCATACTTGACTCTCTCAATTTCACTGTCAAGCTCTTTTATGTCGTCAATTACTCGTGGTAGGTCCTCGAGCACGAGCTTCCCCTGGTGGTTTGGAAACTTGCGATGGAATGCTTGCACGTCGTGGCCACGCCCTCCAGCAATGTCAACTAGTAAAGGCGCACTTTCATTAATGTTTTCGCGCAGTATGCGTGTTTCAACTGGCCACCACTCGATCCAGCTTGGACGTGATCCGCGTATACCGGCCATGGCAAGGTTGAAATTGCGCATGACGTGCGGAAGAGTGTGCCAGTATTCGAATGATTCTTGATCGATATTGAAAGCGTACTGGTATAGGCCCTTTTTGGGGTCCTCAGGTTGTTGATAGTTTGTATTTTTCAGAAATGCGGGCATATGAACAGCAGCGGCCGTGCCTTGGTCCCAGCTTGGCCAATCAGTCTTGTGCAGTGATTGTTTTGGAGCAGACTCACAACTGGATATGATTTGCTTGGACTGATGGATCGCACATGGCTTTTGTGATTGGTGTAGCTCTCCATGTTGCTTCCCCCACTTCTTCGACAAAGGAGAGAGCGGAGAGCGGCCGTAGTAAGCGGGCTGGATTCAACATCAATCAGACGTCTCTCTACCATATGAGAAAAGCATGTGCTTACTGAGAAGAGTCTCTGCAGCCCCAGAGAGAGTAGCAAGCTCCGAAGCGGTGACTGGTCTTTCGCTTTCCGAAATGAGATTGAAGAGTTTCAAGTCGATAGCGACACGAGCTGCTGCGGTGAACGCAGGCTGAGACGGGTGTTAGTGGCTGGTCAGTGTGAAAGAGGATGTGATTTACAAAGAAGCATAGCTCTATTGCTGCATCTTCTGGTTTTTGGAGTTGTGGGATAAGCCTTCGCGCGATGGTCAACGCTTCAAGTTGTAACTTGATGTCGGATGGGAAACCAGCTGTCTTGGATAGGACTGAAAGCTGGTCAATGAGATTGGACGCGTAGGAAGACATGAGTAGAAGGATGCGAATTGCCAACAATAGTGAAGAGGCGCAATTGAGATTGTGGAATACAGCAGGTTTTCGAAGCTTGGGAAGAATGGCGGGACACTCTTATATTGCTCAGCGCACACGAAAGACTGAAGTGACGTACGCGCAGGATGAGACTAATTGACGCCGATCTTGTTGGATCATGCGTGTCTGCGCTGTATGATTAGTTCATCGCTGTCGGAATAGCTGTGCCGTACAATTGCAGGGTAGGAAGACGCAGATACTTCGTCTTGCGAAACTATGCCACGCCTATGCCAAGAATTTTAAGCTCTACCTGCCGTTAAAATCACCATTTCTTTGATAAAATCGAGGTTTAGATGAACGATGCGAGGAATGCGAAGCTTACTCAAAATTATACAATAATTGATAACCAGTTCGCTTGAAAATTCCTAATCGATCTCGTATTCAGAGATAGTAATTCAACAACGGATAAGGTTTAGCCAGTAGATTGAAGAAGAATTTGCCTCTCAAAAATGTGACAACGTGACCGAATACATTCATTCAGGGTTGAAGAAGGACGTTCTCAATGTGCTGAAGCCATCGAATTTCCCAGTTCCAAAGCTGCGCATCAGCTGAACAATTCCATGCAATTTCATTTCCGATTTTCCATCGGTGTTGAACCTTCCCTCATCGACTCGACCATCTATTCGGACATGCCAGAGTTTGTCACTGCATAAAGCTGATTGAATTTTACAACAGATACATGGCATTGTAGGCGCCATAACATGCCATGATGAGGGATACCACCGCCGCAGCAAGAAAGCACATTACGCGAGACCAAGGGTCAGTCGGTAGAAAATATCTCTGCGGCCATACGAAGAGTTTCGAATTCATCTCATACTAGCGGTTGTGAGATAGCTTGTTGTTTGATCGGATTGATCACAGTTAGTGGAATACAGATTGGAGAAGAGCCCTGCCATGGAAGAACAACTGTCCATAGTTTTGGAAATATGGCCAGAATATGTCAAAGATCGCGAATATAATGTCCAAGGGTTAAAGATGGCAATGGCGGGGAATGCCTGCCTCAGGACAAGGTTCGAAGCATCAAGCAAGTCACTTCAGCGCGCTCAAGGCCACCCCACGGCAACTGTCAAAGCCTTTGGTCTAACGATCGATCTTTCCGATTCAACAACAAGTTGGCTGTAACCTTCAATGCGGTCATGATGCGCTATCATTGCCGCCATCTCAGCATTACCATTCTCGCACAATAAGCTTCCACATGACATCCGGCCTGTACGTCGGGTGGATGTGCGCGAGTGTAGAATTACATGCAATGCCAAACGCTAGCAGAGGCGTATTTTTTGTGCTAATTGGCCAAAGAGAGCATTTCCATACTGAGAATGTTAACACGTCATGCAGTTAGTCGCCGACCTATCTCGGCATTTCTCCGGCACCTCATTCTATGACAAATACTACTCGCAAAGTCTCCTTCACGTTCAGCGCTCAATCATCCCAATCAATTTGCGAGATGGCCAACTCCCGGCTTTTCGAGCCGCTTAAGCTCGGAAACATGGACCTCAAACACCGGATTGCAATGGCTCCTCTTACGCGGCTACGGGCTGACGAAAACCACATTATATTACCCATGGTCACAGAGCACTATAAGCAGCGAGCATGCACTCCCGGGACTTTGCTCATTTCTGAAGCAACATTCATCTCGAAAGAACACAGTGGCTATCTCTTTCCGCCAGGCATTTTCAACCAAGCGCAGATAAATGCATGGAAGACCACCACAGATGCCGTGCACGAACAGGGCAGCTATATCTTTTGTCAGCTTTGGGCTCTTGGTCGCGTCGCTGATCCTGAGGTTGCGAAAAACCGGGGCATCACAATCAAGAGCTCCAGCGCCACTCAGCTGCAGGGCAAGGGCATGCCACAAGAAATGGCACGCGAAGATATTCAAAACGCCATTGCTGCATATGCTCAGGCGGCGAAGAATGCCATCGCAGCTGGGTTTGATGGAATCGAGCTGCATGGCGCAAATGGCTATCTCATTGATCAGTTCACTCAAGACGTGGTAAACAAACGTACCGACGACTATGGAGGTAGTATTGCGAATCGTTCTCGCTTCGCCGTGGAAGTCACGCGAGCTGTGGTTGATGCTATCGGAGCTGAACGCGTCGGCTTGCGACTTAGCCCTTTTACCACCTTCCAGGGAATGGGCATGCAAGACCCTTATCCGCAGTTTATCGACGTTATCGAGAAGATCAATCCCTTGGGCCTTGCATATCTCCACCTCATCGAAGCTCGTGTTGATGGTATCACGGAAGTCGAGCATCCTGGCTCACTCAGTCCGTTCATTGAGCATTTCGATGGCCCTGTGCTGCTTGCAGGTGGCTATACGCCAGAGCTTGCAAAGCAGACTGTGAATGAAGATCGCAAGGACAAGAATGTGGTGATTGTTTTTGGGCGGCACTTTATCAGCAACCCGGATCTGGTGTTTAGATTGAAGGAGGGGATTGAGTTGACGCAGTATCGAAGAGAAGACTTTTATAGAGCAGGGCAAAAAGAGGGCTACACGGACTATGCGTTCAGCAATGAGTGGTTGACAAAAGAAGCGAATGCTCAAGCATGAACGAGGACCTTTCATCTTAACATGGTGACTCCATACACCCGCAATTGTTAGTTCTTGGAAGACTCGTACTCCGTAGTCACGGATCAACAAGCTTAAGCTCTGGGGATGTGAGGTCTTGGTCGCAATGCCGCCTTGCCAGCTTCCCGATTGCAATACGGGGAAACTACTAACACATGGGTGTTGCACGAGCTATCCACGACTATGTGCTACCGGCGTATATAGTGCTAGTAACTAAAAGAAAACGAGAGGTTTTCCAGAATCTGCTTCAAGGAACTTCGCAAAGGATGGCTCTATTAGAGTGCCTGACAGTAGAGCAGTATAGCATTGAAAGAGTGATACAAGGAAAGATTCAATCCCGTGGATGATGAATGCGATTCACGAATTTGATGAAATCTAACACAGCTTCAAGATTCTTGACCAAGGCGCCATTTTGGCCCTGGTTTGGACATTTGACCATTACTGACTCAAATCATCTTTAAAGCCAAACAGTCAGTCCAAGCTCGAATGCTCTGTGCTTATTTCCATTCACGATCACTGCCCGGGATTTCATAATCTGATCATGGCTTGTGCAAGCAGTCCAGCTGCGATGTGATGATATGTTTGGTGTTAGAATCATGCGGGTCGTACCTTTCCACTACATCACATCGCTGTCCTTGCTCGCTCTCTCATGACTTCAGATCCATACAGCCGGGCTTATTTCACACATTCAACTCCATTGTAAGCTCCTTGACATTGCGCAACAAAGTCAACCAAGCGGAGTTCGTGACTAGCCACTCTTACAATTACAACAGTGGTATTAGTTTGCAGAGCAAAATTCTCTAAATATCATTTCTGCCTTTCCCTTGTGTAAGAGTGAGAGTGAGGGTTCAATTCTTGGGAACTTGAGGCCTGTTACTAGCTAATCTTCAAAATTTGGGCAAATAAAGTGACGTTTAATGACCCCAAAATCGTCATCGGAGCAGCTCGATGTCGTGATACGCAGGCAATCATGAATTATTGTTACGCAAACTACGAATAGTCACGAAATACAAGAGCTTGCGCTTGAAGTGACAGAAATGGACAGCGATTATTAAAGTAAGGGACTTTGCACGGATGAAATAGCACGAGTACAATAAGAAAGATAACACAATAAATTGATTAAACCATAAAAAAAATGGTAATTTTGTGAGAGTATCCTAACGTGTGATATGACATTCCAAGAATGTCCAAGAATGAATCGGAAGGACATTTGCTTAATGCATTTCATCGGCAAATGAGGTGGCGGTAAGTTTTGAGATATTTTGGCCTTTAGCGACATCAGCGTGCTTCATTGAATCAGCAGCTCTGCGATAGTTAAAATGTATTTTTCTTTTAGCTCAGACATTACTTCTGGCACCCGCGATACTAGCAAAAGCACGTACTCCTACAGCACTCTCTGTAGTCGCGATGATTTTCCGACTGTTTCGATCACTGAACCATGAATCATAGAATCCTAGCGAATTTACTTTAGGTGCGACGTGAAATCTTAACAGTTGAGGTCAGTGTAAGCGTGAGTCTCATCGTTCTTTGTCATGGGCGAGATGCCGCCACCCCGCACGAATCCAGCACGAGCCCCGCCCTAGCAGCTCTAGACCCAGCACCTCAAAGATGTGGGAAACACCGCCGATTGTGCAGCATTGCACCTTTTTTGGCCAATCGTTGGGGTATTATATAAACGTCAAACTGCGGTGGCACCTGATTCTAGTCGCTTACATCCTCGCTCGTTGCAGCCGACATGAATGCTAGAAATGCCGGATTTCACCGATGCGAGTAATGACAGTCCCCGACGAGCAACAATCACCAGGACCGAAAATGCAAGTCAAGCTTGTGATGCGTGTCGTGTAAGAAAGGTTCGTTGTCAGCCGGCCGAACCCCTTGACCGGCAGCGAAGCAGCGTATCAGGCGAAGACTCCTCGCAGTCTATCACACAAAGGCAGCCATGTTTGCCTTGTCGAAGGTGTTCCAAGCAAGGCCTGACGTGTTCTTTCTCCTTCCCCATGAAACGCCGTGGACCAAAAGGCCCCCGAAAAAAGTAGGGAGGCCTTGATGATCTTGTCGTACACAAAAGCCCAACGTCTGACGTTCAACAGGAAAGCTCTACAAGAATCCTCGAGGCATTCGGAGTCCCCATCCTATCTCAGCACACAGTCTGATGAGGCACACGTCCAAACGCTTCCTCAAGACACTGCGGGTGAGCAATTTCAATTACCAGCTCACCGCCCCTTTCAAGATTTTCAGGCCTGTTCTCATTCTCCCCCGTCCACTCTGACAGCAGCGTCAATCTATCATGATTCAGATGCGGCTCTTACTCCAGGTGGCCCAATTGAACCGAGTTGGAGCAATGGAGTACCCAATTCGGTGGCTACCCCTATGTCGTCCAACAGCCACTGGTCATCTCATGGATTATTCGTAAATCTCCAGTATCCCACAGATGATCTTTGCCCTAGAGAGCTTCTTAAAGAAATCATCAACGAATTCCTGCAGCGCTTGTACCCACTTATACCAGTCTTCCACCTTCCCACATTTCGCGCCAATTTGGAAAGAAACAGAGATATCCAGGACAAGCATTTTCTCTCCATGTTGTTGGCGTTGTGCGCCGTCACCGTGAGCATATCCCGTGAAAAGTTTGGGCAGTATCGATCTGCAACCACGCCAATTCGATTTCAGACGCGTCTTGAAATGGTCGACTATTGTTACTCCTTGTGCATCCAGTTGCGGGGGCCGCGCTATTTTGACCAGGTCAGTCATACAAAATGGGCTATTCCATACCTGTTCTACTTGGCATACTTCCACATTGGAGAACACAACAAGTCACGCATGGTCGAAAGCGAGGCAATTCTATTTGCGAGACTTTTAGAACTACACCGGGTATCCGCTTACACCGGTTTGAATTGCATTGAGATACAACTACGGAAAAAGGCGTTTTGGATGATGTTTTACGGGTATGTGCATTTGCAGCTTCAGAATCATCGAAAAGAGAGGCTGGCATTCTTCGACTGCTCTCTTCTACATGAGTTGGATCTCGGTTGGCTGCTGCCTGTGCCACAGGATGACGAGCAGATTACAGAAACAAGCTATGGTACTTTCCATGAAGCACGCCCTACCCTAACAATGGGCTTTAACTTCCGGTCTCGGCTCTTTTGGGCTGCAGTCTCCCAAGTCAGTACTAACCGGCCGCTTGATCATAGCACTGTGCACTGCAACTGCACGCGTCTGAAAGACCCCGCAGCGTACGTGGAATACCTCTGTTCCCGGTTCCACGAACTGAAATATATGCTGGACTGCGTTCCCTGGTACCTGCGTCAATGGAATCCCGGGGCAGAGTATGAGGAGAGCGGAGGACTCCTCCCGGCAATGGACGCCAGTGAGACGGAAATTTTAAGATCTCAACTTGCGACTCTTCGTGCCGACATTCATGTTACGCATCTCTGGTTACAGTCCATAATACTAGACCAACTTGACACTTTCCCCATTGCTACGAGTGGTCGATTGCCAGTCTCGCAGGGCATTGCGAGTGTCAGCCCCAGACCTGACTGGTTCGCGAGAGAGGACATATGTCGTCAATTGTTGCTCCTCCTGTGCTCAGTCTCCGAGTCAAGTCTCACAGCAAATGGTATGCATTTAGTGTACAAAGTGCGGGACGTAGCCGGATCTCTGCTAGCATGTCCGTTCAAGGAAGAAGATCAATTGAGTGACACTGTTGGGCCGGCGACTCGAGCCAAAGAATACCTTCGAGACTTCACCAAGAAGCTGAGACAGCTAGACCAATCTGAGACGATCAACAGCATCAGTTTGCAGACCTGGGTGGACACAGATCGTAATGAGAACGGAAATTACCATTACTGGTAACAAGAATGCAGATCGAAGGCCTCCAGCTGGTTACAACTTGGAATTTCAGGATTCACCCAGCCAACTCAACGTGAATTTTTAATATAGGAAGTCTCATGTAATCACCTAGTATTAAAGTCCGCGCCAACGTGTCGTTTGTGACACTTCTAATGTTTCTTCCAGGAAAGTGCACCTGGAGCTCGTCCCGACTAAGACTTTATACACTCCTCTCTCCGAACACCAACTGTCCTGTTCCTCGTCCCAGAAACTCGTCGCGCGAATAACGTCGATGGGAATTTCAATCTCTTGACTCTGCCCTACCTCGACGTAGACTTTGGTAAACCCTTTGAGCTCTTTGACTGGCCGGCTAATTTTGTTAGTCGTTTTTGAGGGCGGGGGTGGAGCAATATACACCTGTACGACCTCTGCGCCTCCCGTTGAGCCGGTATTTGTTAGCTTCACCCTGACTGTTCTTTCTGCTCTCGCGCCAGCAAGATGCAGATCTGTCAGCTCAAAATTGGTGTAGCTCAGGCCATGGCCGAAGGGGAACAATGGGTCGATGTCGACCTTGTCGTACCAGCGATATCCAACGAAGATGTCTTCTCCATAGAGAGTTCGTCCGGCATCCGATCGGTAGTTGAGGAAGGCAGGATTGTCATTGACGCGCCGGGGAATGGTTAGAGGGAGTTTCGCCGAGGGATTTGTATCGCCGTATATCACGTCGGCAAGGCCATTTCCTGTCTCGTTGCCGCCGTACCAGGCATGCAGCACCGCCTTTGCCTTGTCGATCCACGGCATAGAAACTGGAGTGCCACTCTGAACCACGACGACGCTGTTGTTATTTGCATCGAGAATCCTCGATGTTAATTTGTCAGTGTTCGGTGGGAGGGCCATGTGTTCGCGATCAAACCCTTCGGATTCCCATTCACCAGTCAACCCAGCAAATACTACCACCTGCTCCGCATCCTTGGCCAATCGAGCGGCATTTTCAATGGCCTCTTCTCTCGACAGTCGCAAACACCCGCCAAAGCGAAGGCCACCGTGGCCAAAGTCAATGACAGAGCCAGCTTTCAAGCTGGATGTCTTTGCACAGCCCCACTGAACGAGCACATTATATCCTTTGCCTTTTTCCAGCCGAATGGACCCTTTCTCCTCGACAGTACCCGATCCGAGAAAGCTCGTTCCGAGTTTTTGATTTTCAACATTGGAGACGATGAGATGTCCATTGACGTACAGCCTTCCAGTTCCTTGGACGGTCAAGCCAAAGTCGTACAGCCCAGACTCCTCAGGGGTAAAGGTTCCCTCGGCGTCCACGTACCAGATCTCGTTTAGTTGTGGATGTGAGTAGTCTAGGTAGAACATGTTGGCGTCGGTGAGGTGCCGCTCTTCCAGCATTACTCGGCTAGTTGAAGTTGGAGGTTCATTGTAGACTCTCCATGAAAACCCCGATTTCCCAGTAGATGTGGTGAGACGAGCGCCCAGCTCGGGAAGGAGATTGTGTCCGTAAGCGCCCTGAGAAAATTCAACGTTTGCGGTCGCTTGGGCCTTGATGCCGTCTAGCGGCGTGACGGCGGCGTAAGGATTTAACGAAGCGCTTCCTCCACCACAATACGCCGCCAGGTTTGCGTTGGGCCCAATGACCAGGATCGATTTCTCCTTCTTCAGAGGAAGGATATGCTCCTCATTCTTCAGCATGACGATGGATTCGGCGGCAGCTCGGCGCATCAATGTCCGGTCTTCACGTCGATTGAGTTCGGTTTCTTCGGCGTCCTCTGGAATTCCAGCTGCTACAGTTTTGTTGATCAGATTCAGCACATTTCGAACACAACTATCAAGCTCTTCCAATTTCACTTTCTTGGCAGCGATGGCGTGTACTAGTGCTCCTCCTCGAAAGCGACTTGGACCAGGCATCTCCAGGTCCAGGCCAGCCTTGATCGCCTCCGCGGTGCCATACGTGCCAAACCAATCACTCATCACCAGTCCATCCCACATCCATTCTTCCCTCAAAACATTCTGTAGTAAGTTTTGGGACTCGGATGCGTGGATGCCATTGATCTTGTTGTAGGCAGTCATCACTGCTCCGGGGTTAGCCGTTCGTATAGCAATCTGGAACGGTAGCAGGTAGATTTCGCGTAATGCTCGGTCTGTCACTATGGCGTTGTAGGCCATTCTTTCGTGTTCTTGATCATTACAGACAAAGTGTTTCAGCGTTGGCACAATGTTCTTGTCTTGTACCCCTCGGCAGTATTCACCAGCGAGAACGCCAGATAACCACGGATCTTCGGAGTACGACTCGAAGCCCCGTCCACCAAGTGGCGATCTCTGTATATTGATCGTTGGGCCCAGCAACACATGTGCGCCTTTCGCCTTGGCTTCATCCCCTAGCAGTTGGCCGAGCCGTCGAATCAAGCCTTTGTCGAAGCTTGCACCTAATGCAGTGCCACACGGAAGACATGCTGATGGTATGCTGTCGAAGAAACGCGTGCCCCTGACACCGTTGGGTCCATCCGAGAGCCGTATGGAAGGGACAGAGAGGCGAGGAATTGGAGTCGTATGCCAGAAGTCCTTCCCTGCCGTAAGGGAAACCTTTTCTGGGATGGATAATTGCTGTAGGATGGATTCGACGTCCAGTGCCTTGCCTGGAAGGCCTTCCAATATCTCGAAACCGCTGTAGTCGCCCATGATGCCAATTAAACCGTGTAAATGCGCCAAAAATGAAAAGATTTTAAAAGTAAGTGCAAGTCCAAGCCATTGGGATATTATACTCTAAGAGCTGCCGAAATTTACTTCCGGCCGTCGTAATCGAGCGAACGCTGGTCCATGTTGGGCATATCATGGAGAAATTTTGGTTCGGAATAGCGAAGGCCTTCAACCATGCCTCGTGCTTGATCCCATGGAGAAATCTGTGGAGAACCTATTATTGGCAATTGCATAATTTCACCGCGCGTGGCACAAGCTTGTAACATAGAATGTCTCCACTTTTGCTCTCGAACCCCCTAGCCTTGGAATTTTCTCCGCGCTTGCTTTGCTCCGCGCCTTTGGAATTTCTCCGCACTCGCTCCTTATACAGAAATTTCTCCGCGCTTGAATTTTTCCCGCGCTTTTTAGCGTCGGCGTTCTTTCCCTTCTCCAGATTTCCTCTAGTTACCCCAGACTAGTGCCCCACGAACAGAAGCCTTCTTTCTGGAGTTGTCCAGACACACATCCACAGCTCCGAACCTGGACTTCCAGAAGACATGCGCCCATGTCGGTACAGGGGTATATATTTACAGTCTCCCTTCTGCCAAAGCGAGATCCAATCCATCGGTAGCCCTCTCATTGCATTGGCAAACGCGCACATCTAGTCTTTCCTTCTTTGGCAGGCTTTGTCTCAGCTTCCCCATGGGCTTCTCATCGGAACCCTCCAACAAGGCCGTCGGCCAGGCTTTGGTGTCAGTCCTGCCGCAGGACAACAAGCGCTGGTTCCAGCGTGGCTACCTCCTCAAGCTCAATTTCATCGTCCTCTCGCTCGTCCAGTTCTCCTCGTGCAATGGGTACGATGGCTCTGTCATGAATGGTCTGCAGTCGCTCCCCTCCTGGCACAAGTTTATGGATGCTCCAGATGGGGCCTGGCTGGGCTTCATCAATGCCATCTACTGGTTGGGTTGCGGTGTCGCTTCACCTCTTGCTGCCATGGTCGCAAACAAGTATGGCCGTAAGCCCGCCATCTATGCCGGATATGTTTTTCTCATCCTTGGAACCGTTCTCCAGACCGCCAGCCAAAACAGCACCACATTCATCATGGCCCGCCTGTTTCTAGGCGCTGCTTCGGGCTTCTATACCAACAGCGTTCCACTGTTGATTAATGAGATTGCCTATCCCACCCACCGTGGCATCGTCAGCGCTCTTTTCAACTGCGGATGGTACATTGGATCTATCCTCGCCGCCTTTGTCACGTTTGGAACTCGAAATTACGCTTCCTCGTGGGCCTGGCGAGTCCCTTCTGTGTTGCAGATCCTTCTTCCTGTCATCGCTATCCCTGGACTGCTCATCTGCCCTGAATCGCCTCGCTGGCTCATCGCCAACGGTCGCAACGAGGAGGCACGGCAAATTCTCGCCAATTTCCACGCCGGTGGCGACATGTCCGCCGCGTTGCTGAACTATGAGTGCATCGAGATTGAGACTACAATTGCGGCAGAGAAGTCTGCCAAGGAGTCGGCCAGCTACATGGACATGTTCCGCACCAAGGGCAATCGCTGGAGGCTCGCCATCACTGTCTCGCTTGCCATATTCAGTCAATGGTCTGGAAACGGCGTGGTCTCGTACTACCTCGCGCTGGTGCTCACCACCGTTGGCATCACAAAAGTTGCAGACCAACTTATGATCAATGCCGGTTCGTAGCCCTCTTTTATCGCTCTATCAAAAGGCTAATGCATTCGCAGGACTGCAAATTTGGAACCTGGTCTTTGCCGTCACTGCAGCGTTCCTCGTCGACAGGCTGGGCCGCCGTGTGCTCTTCATGGCCTCCGCTGGCATCATGCTGACAAGTTACATTGTCGTGACTGGTCTTTCCGGCTCATTCGCTACCACCGGCCACGGATCAACCGGTATTGCCGTGGTACCGTTCCTGTTCCTCTACTTTGCAGGTTATGACATCGCCCTGTAAGCCTCATCCCCCGCTTTTCTACACGCAAGCTGATTCGAATTATAGCACGCCGTTGCTCATCGCTTATCCCTGTGAGATCTGGCCTTATGCGCTGCGCTCCAGGGGTCTTACCGTGACTTGGGTGACTGCTATTGTGGCCATCTTCTTCAACACCTTCGTCAACCCAATCGCCCTCGTTGCTATTGGTTGGAAATACTACTTTGTGTTTGTCGCCGTCTTGCTCGTCATGTGCGCGACCTCGTACTTTTACTACCCCGAGACCAGGGGCCACAGTCTCGAGCAGATGTCTTTTATCTTTGATGGTGATGACGCCATTGCTGCTGTGCCCGCTGAAACCAAGGAGGCTGTTTTTTCGGAGAAGAAGGAAGCACTTGAATCTACAGTGCATTTGGAGTGAGTTCGAATGAATGTGGAATAGGGACAAAATAAGACAGTGCTCTGGGAGTTCTTGATCTGCGCATTGTTCTTTGGATTACATGTTCAGATATCTCGGAACAGGCTGATAGTCCAACGATAGAATTGTGGATGTGAAACCAGAGTATAAGGTGAAGCATGACGTTGTAATATTATACTATAATGTTGAAATAAAAAATCGGACCTTTCATGAAAAGAAAAAAACTGGAGATCCCTTCTAGAAAGGCATTACGCCCTAGAGGAAAGCTTGAGCTATGATATCCTTCATGCGTTGTTGAGGACAGTTCAAGGCCAATTCCCAGCCTTATGCTTCGGTGCTGAGCCTGAGGACAGATGGCGAAGACGAGATGTTGCCAGGCAAAAGTTGCCCCACTGAGTGGAGTATAATATCTCACCCATCTTTAGAAAGGTGGGAGCCCTAGGACAATAAAGTGAAATGAGTGATGGTATAAAGTGCAATGAATGGTGGTGAACTGGGTCCATTTTCTGCTACAATTTCCTTCTGTTTCGCAGACGAAGCAATCAAAAAGGACTCACAGAAAGCCATTATCGAAGACGCTAGCTAGGGAAAGTTTTCGAAGTCTAAGAGTGTAAGATAAAGGCCTGTTCCTCTTCCTACACTTCACATGGAGTGCATAAAATCTAATCTTAGAAGGCACAGTCAACTCGATGATTAATGCTCTTGGCCGTGATACATCATGTACTAGGAATAAGACGCTGATAGCGCTGCTTGTGAATCGTATAATATTTGCATTCTGAGCGCCTTTTGCAGGGAATGGCAACTAGTCGCCTCTGATACTGTGTCTCATTCCTTCTTTTGCGAATAGCTTTCCTGGTTCCCTGTTCTCTGAAATGTAATATTAGGAGGCCAAGCGACTTTTAATCTTTCAATAGCATGGAAGTGCGAAGGGCCAACGTCTGGATTTTTAGTAGTTTTTAAAAGCACGAAAACTGCACACTCTCTCAGTGAGATTGGGAGAGATCTGTACAAGTGGGTCTTCTATTGCCAGATCCTTCTCTTGAATTAGATCTAATTGCTACAGACATTACGCTCGCGAAGTTGTCATCGCATATAGTATTAGAGTGTAAGATACGGCATGTAACTCTCTTATTCTCAGCACGATCCTACATTAAAGTCAAATGCCTCTTGAAACGGGCTGGTAGTTTAAATGTTGCACAAGATAATTAAGCCTAGGGTGCTTGCCTTTAGACTACTATATTCTTTTACTAGTGGTGGAATTGCTCTAAAAGATCGTCTTTGGCTGTTGCAAAATAAAACTTTCCTTTAATAATATTTGGTTTTTAAAAAGTGTAGGACTAGTTCACAATCAACGCACTAACAGGAAATGAAAGTAAAGTGACGATTTCTCTCGAAAGTAGAGAATTCGGCAAAAGAAACCATAGCCAGAGCTGGGTCAATTGGGGTGTGTTTGATGGCGAAGGCAGATGTTGCTTTTAGGAATTACTACACGTGCTATCTCCGCCAATTCCTCACAAAGGACTCGGTGTCAGGCAATGCTAGATGCAATGAGATATGGAGTGAGATTGTGCCCGAAAATTAGCGCATGATAGGATAGTAGCTTGGACTTGAAAAGATGCAATCCTGCGACTAATTTCGTGGAGAGTATAGTGGAATCTGTGTGGCTGATTTATATCATAAGGCCTTACTTTCATTCTAGAGGGTTGCGGAAACGCAGTTTGCACCCGTGTTTGGACAGACAGAAACGGCTCTGCTAAAACATAAAGGCTTATCCTCTAATGAAGAGCTTTATCTAATAAAGTTGCACCGCACTGAATTGACAGATAATAGCAGTAACATGCGCTCTTAGTCTCCTGGTGTCCAGATGACTCGACCCGTCTCTCGTCTTTTTCTATCTTCCCGTTCTCCGGACATGTCTTTCGCCAGCATTGGCGTTCCTTCAATTGTCCAATGACAAGGGTGCAAGATCCGTGGATCCGTGAATGGGTGCTCGTGCCTGTCGAATGTTTCTTCCCGTTGGTCAAACGCTTGTGCTGTCGGTTGTATGCTTGCCCGTTGGGCGAATGCTCGCCCGTTAATCGAATGCTTGTGCCCGTTGGTCGAAGAGCTCGATTCATATTCCCACATGAGAAGTGGATGACGTTAAGTGGAATTAATCCAAATTCGTAAATCGATTCGAACGTGTCAAAGGCTCCGGTGTGCCAACGGTTGCGTGGAAGAAACTGTGGGATTGTCAGATCCATTAATCAACCATGATACTGCAAGCCAGCAGATTCCAACATCGCGAGTGAAGCTCCCGCCTTGAATCGCGCAGAGGCATGGCTGACGCCGACATGTTGTACCTGGATTTCCGAATCGTTGGCTTGATCCTGGAAGAGTTTCGAGTGCTCAGGGCGCCTTCCCTTGTGATATGGCTGGATCTTGCCAGGCGCGCATCACCAGTTTTGGCAGATGCCGAACAGTCAATAGTGGACGCTAAATGGCAATCTGAACCAACTGTTTGTTCGTCTGAGCGAACTTCTGATCCCAGCAACAAGTTCTAGAAAGAAGAATAGTCATTTTTGTAGAAAATGAAATCGAAAACAAAATATAAAATAGGACATGAAACTCGAACATTCGAACTGTCTACATTAGAGAAAAAAATACAGTATAAAATAGAATGTGAAGTTTAGACATTCGAACTGTCTATTTTTAAAAAACATTAAACACAGAACAAAGCACCAAATAGATTTTGAAATGAGAGATTTAGAATTCTCTATATTTGTAGAAAATAAAAAGCAAAATAAAATATAAAATATAATGTGAAATTTACGTTTTCGAACCGCCTATATTTGTAGAAGAGAAAACAAAATAAAGTACAAAATTAAATGTGAAAATTGAGTATTCGAAGTGTCTCCATCCGAGAACCGAGAAAAAAAATATGAAATATGGTGTGAAATGCAGACCTTCGAACTATTCACATGACTCTAGCAAATGAAGTATACGCTTTGGAATAACGATATAGGTTTCTGTACATGAAATTACGGTAGTTTTGGATTGAATCAGGATTGCTTTATCCGACTGAGCTGCCCCAATCCGGACGCTTGTGCTCGTGTGAAGAACGCAAGTTCCCAGAATCTCGACAACATGGTGTGATCAGTGTATCGCCCCCTGTCATTCTTCTCCTTCTCCTTCCTCTTGAGTGATGTGCGACCGCCTCAGATGATAGTATATTGTCTTGTTCTGAATGAGCTCAACCAGCGCTTTAGCTTGGAAAGAGAATCGTCCACCTTTATAGAAAGGCTGTCCCAAGCACTGTTTTTGCGGCGTCCGAGCTAGAGGCTTTGATTTTCGCGAAGAAAGGTATACCACCACTAGCAGTCGTTCAACGCGATCGTGCGTTAATTTGCACTGACGATAGTCATGGCCACAATTCGCTCACTGGACGCCTTTGCCGTGAATCCCTCCAGTCCTTTGACAAGCTTCTTCTGCAGAGAGTGATTGTTCGTCGCGATTGCTGCCAGTTCTTTGAAAAGCCTCTTCTGCAGAGAGTGACCTGTTATCGTGTCTGCCTTTAGTTCTTCGACCTTGGCCTGGAGAATTTTAACCTCCTCGCCTTTGTTCGGGTTATCAGCTGGAGGTTCATTCTATTGAGCTTCTTCTGCAGAGAATGATTGTTCATCGTGACGACCTCCAATTACTTGACCTTGGCCTGGACAGCCTCGGCCTCCTCCCTTTTGTTTGGATTATCAGCTTCAGCAAATATCTCAAGGTAGAGCTTCTTCTGCAGAGACTGATTGTCACTCGTGATTGCCTCCAGTTCTCTGACCTTGGCCTGGAGAACTTCGATCTCCTCTCCTTTGTTCGGGTTATCAGCTTTAGCGGATGCCCCAAGCTGGAGCTTCATTTTATTGAGTCTCTTCTGCAGAGACTGATTGTTCGTCGGGAGCGAGAAACGCTTTTCTTTCTGCGCTTCCAAGGTTTCGACTCTCGAGCTTCTCCTTTTTTTCCTGAAGGTTCTTGACAGTCTCCTTCAAGTCATCAAGTGCTTGCTCAGCGCGGGCCTTGACCAACAGAGTCTCCTTTTCATTCTGGAGGTTCTGGAGGGTCTTGACAGCCTCCTTCGTGTCATCAAGCGCCTGCACAGCGCGGTCGTAAGAGAGCCTCTTTTCTGTTTCTGGAGGTTCTGGAGGATCTTGACAGTCTCCTTCATGTCATCAAGTGCTTCCTCGGCACGGTCCTTGACCCGGAGAGTTTTTCTTCCTGGAGGACCTTGACAGTCTCCTTCATGTCATCAAGCGCCTGCACAGCACGGGTCTTGAGAACGTTGCACCAATCTCAGCTGTAAGCTTGGACAGCTTTTCTGATTGGTCGGCATGCTTATTGGACAGCTCGAGGCTCTCTTTGTGAAGACGCTCTACGTCGGCAGACCGAAGACAAATAGAGCGGCGACTCTAACGGCAGTGACAACGGCGTGCTCAAAGCAAGAGTGGCTGCAGCCAAAAGATTCAAGAACCCAAGAAAGAACAAAAGTTCGAGAGTTGCCGTGGTGCTGGGAGCATTGCAGAAGGACAAGGAGCAGTCTATGAAGGTGGAGACTCTGACTCTGAGATTGCGCCATGAGGTTCACAGCGCCAAGACGACGCCAACGGGAGCCAACGGGCACCAGCGGGAACCAGCAGTTAGTGTACGGACAGGAAGCGAATCATCAGCTGCACGGCCTTGATCCCGGTGTTCGAATTGTAGGTCCCTTCGGGAGATCACCGATGGCGTTCTATCCAATGGGCCCCCATTGCCTCTTTGTACACACCACAAACCGCAAGCCACAAGATCAAGCCCACAAGCCCTCGAAGCCACAATCCCACAAGCCCTCGAAACCCCACAAGCACCACAAGCACCACAAGTCCTCGAAGCCACAAGCCCACAAGCCCCCGAAGCCACAAGCACCACAAGTCCTCGAAACCCCACAAGCACCACGAGTCCTCGAAGCCACAAGCCCACAAGCCCTCGAAACCCCACAAGCCCTCGTAAGACCACAAGCCCTCGTAAGACCACAAACACCGCAATGCGATGAAAAAGGAGAGGATACAGCAAGAAGGCAGATTGTGCAGTGGTGAAAGGAGAGTGCAATGAACAAGTCGGGGTTACAGAAGAGAAAGGCAGAGGAAAAAGACGAAAGATGGAGGGCGAAAGACGAAGAAAGACAAAGGAAAGAAGACAGTGCAAAAACCTGGGGTGGGAACATACAGTAGTCAATTGTCGAGCCTGCACGAGTGCAAGTGTGAAAAATCGGTGCTGTAATGTTGGATGTTGTAAGTTGGCCGTCGCCGTCGCCGTCGTCGATCGTTCGTTCATTCGTCGTCGTCGTTCGTCTTCATTCGTCGTGGTGCTCGTGGCACTTAATGGTTCTCCTGTCTTTTCTGTAGTCGAGTTAGCTCTGCTCATGATGACAACAAGAAAGGGGGTGATCAGTTGATCAGTGTACAACCGACGGAGCCTTTGTCGATTGTTTTTCGATTGTGTTCGCGGAAGGTTCGTCGCTCGATCATTCGTCGGCTGCAGCTGAAATGGCTGTGATTAGAGTTCATCTCTGGTTGTGTTAGCAAAAGTGCTTGAGTTTCAAGAATGGGAGATACTAGGCTCCTTGCCAGGACCAAGAGTCGAGGGCTTGACTTGATGGCTCCAGGAGTGCTACTCGACAAATCGCTGAATTCCACGACAATGAACGATCTCCTCAGACCCCCTGAAAAACCAACTGAATACTCCTTTCGGAGCCCTCGGCATGACCAGCTCACACAGGCGTTAACCAGTGGCTTCCAGTCAGCTTCAACGGATCAGCTTGAATGGTTTGACAGATCCCAAAATCGACTGAGTGGCTCGCGTGAGTCTCAATGAAGGTGGGAAGTCCTCGGCAACAACCAGCTCCTAAGGCGTTAACCATTGGCTGCCAGTCAGCTAGAACGGTCGAGCATGAACAAGGCAGGTTTCCAGTTTCATTGTCAAGTAGCACTCCTGAAGGCAAGAAGAAAAGGCAGAACCGTGGTGGGAGGATGAATGAATGATTGAGAAGAAAATGATGAGGAAGAAACGGTGATGGAAGTTGAGAGTCTTGAAATTTGGCAAGGGGGGTGGTGGCATCGTGGGATGGTGCGGTGGAGGGTACTGCGCTTTCCTGTAGACAACACACTTTGAATTATTGCGTGACGTAAAATTGGGTCGTGATAGTATAATAGGAATTGTCGAAGACAGAAACCTCTTTTTTTCTTCAGCGTAACGTCTGCTTTTCTTCGGTGAGTGATCAGTGATGAATTGCTGAATTTCTTGCCACCACCTTCATCAGTGCAGTATACTAAGACATATAGCAGTAATGGCCACCGCACGCGGTTCCCACGGGAACAAGAAGAGACCGAACAAGAAGCAGAGGGAGAGGAAGAAGCTTCTTGCTGCGGCAGAAGCTGAGTCTCAAGCAGCACCACCACCGCCACCACCATCACCACCACCACCTCCACCACTACCACTGCCGCCACCACCACCACTACCACCACTACCACCACTACCACCACTACCACCACTACCGCCACCACCACCTCCAACTCCACCTCCACCACCACCACCACCACCACAACCCGCCAAGCGAAAGCCAACGGCTGGGGACATATTTGGGGCTGCGGCCCAGGAGAGCAAGCGCCGCAAAGCGGACGCAGAGGAGGATAGTAGCCGGGAGGCTACACGAAATCCTCCTCCAAGCCTTCAACTATCCAGGCATGTGCCTGAAGACTACAACGAGCCTCCAGCTCCGAG